>JAAIXJ010001898.1:371195-484442 GCA_013403705.1 Heliconius hermathena | reverse complement strand
TTTTTGCTTTCTATTATTCTTTTTAAGTGTCCCTCTATCCATTTCAGTCAAAATTACTAAATGTACAGACAAAATATTTTTACTGTCTTATTATATATAGAGATGACTACCCTGCTGTCACATAATTTTTTCGGAGTTCAATATAAACCTCAAATTTTACAACAAGTATTTTCCAAAGTTAAAAATACAAACGAATAATATTTTAAGCTTTTTCTATCACACAATTAAAATAGAGTCCCCCATCCATCCGAAAGAGGTCACAGCTCACATCCTAAGTCCTCGCAATTTCCTCGCGATAACGAGTTCAACGTCGCCGACGATGGATCTCTCTCGATATTTAGTACGAAAGTTTCTGTTGTCACAATATTATTTATGTAATGAATATTTAGGTTTTGTATACTTTTAATATTAAAGTCATGTTATAGTTGCAGTTTGATTTAAAATATGGCAAAGATGAATTGATTCTAAGTCATTGTGTCACAGTAAGTTAGGCATCGGACTGAGAACGTGATGGTTGTGGGTTCGATCCCTATTTGACGAAACTAGTTTAAAAATAAATTTATTCTTCACTATATAAAATAAATTATATTTCAACGTAACAATAACTTTGAACATTATACATATTATGTATGTAATTCCATTTTGTAAGGCAATCCACTTTGAGTTTCGAATTTGAGTTATAAAAGAAAATCTAGAATTAAAACTACGTAAAAACACACAATATATATTTAAAAAATTTCCACCAATAATTGCCAGCAATGTTTGTGTCATATTTGCCTTAATAATAATATTTTCTATAGTCTAAATATCGATTCAGAATGGAATGCAGATATTCAGCTTGGTATAATTCTCACAAGCCGTATCAGGTAGACCATCCCCCGGCGCAGCGAACGCTGAACCTGTGCTCAATTTCCGACTAAATTCACAAAAAAATAAGTTAAATTTACTTTTTTTTATTTTTTTGCACGAGTACATTTGTACAAGTATTTATTTAATTTTATAGGAAGAGAATGCGTGTTTCATATTAATATACTCCGTTTCCCATTGCGGCACTTCTGTTCCCTATTATCCACAAAATTCTTGAGGCATAGCGTGTTGAGTGGCGGAATTCAACGCTGCCTCTTATTTCGTTACCAGGGCGAGAAAATGAAATTATATAAAATATTTCACTCTACCAACCCGAATCGCACTCGTCGCGTTTATAGTCGCACACTTGTATCTTCTCAGCCTCATGTCTACATGTAACCATGAAATTTAATTTTTTTTTATAAAATTAAAATAAAAATATCTGTGGCATGTAATAATAAAATAAGTATGAAGACTCTATATTAAGAATAACTCTTATAAATTACTTTGCACACCGACACTCAGTGGAAATAAAACTACAACTATATTATTACAAGGTAAACATAACAAAATTACATTTTCCGCAAAACAAATCACCATTTTTCGTAAACCACCCATCACACCACCGCGATGAACGCTGACACTACGAGAGCGGGTCGCGCAATAAAGGCTTTCAAACTGTTTGCCTGACGTAATGCACTTGCTGCGTGAAGTGCTCTCTGCACTGCGATAATAGCATCAATTTCCATACAATCTCGTGGCCCATAAATTATGTTCTAAATACGTGTGCGCGACTGATAAATGTTCACTTGAATACCTACAGCGTGGTTCAGAATAGAGAAACGCTCATATCACAAATACATGACTATTCATTATCCGTTAATTACTGCTGTATATATATATATATATATATATATATATATATATATATATATATATATNATATATGTCATTCTATAATATTCTAGGATAAAATTTATGGTTTGGGATATTAGAAATAAATGGCACTAATTTCAGAGGTTAATCTTTTAATCTTTACTTTCATTTCGTGTAGAAGGAATATAATATTAAATTAAGTATTTCTAAAAATAAAGAATTATATTTTATTCCATTTTTTTAGAAATATTTAATATATTGTAATATATTGATTTTATTACAAGTTATGTCGTTTAGTTAACATTATTATTGTTGTGTTTGTAAATATCAACACTGAGCCAGCCAGAATTTCAGTTACGCAAAACTATAAAGAGAATATAATTCAGTTTAGTTATTTATTCGAACACGTTGTTCATTTTTAATTAATTGCTGCCGTTAAACAAACAAAAAACACGCATTTATCGTGCAATAAAAAGTGTGAAAAAAAAATCATTAAATAAATGACAGCTTATATTAAATTTAAATCCACTGCCAACGTCTCATTTATCCGAAAAGTTGCCCAATACATTATGATGACATGAAAAAAACTTCTAACACGATGTATCACGCAAATAGTGCTAAGACACTACGTTCCTCAATTTTCGTGACATTGCGTAAATTATTACGGAATGGCCGAGCTTTATCTGTCAGAGAATGAATTACTCGTATATTCGGTATATAGTTTCTCTCTTACCAAAGCGACAATTCATTTTCTCTATAGTACATTCCCGTAAGTTGGGATCGAACCCACATCCGTCGCGTTTCCGGCATTACTGTACCAGGACTGTACAAGTAAAATAATAGACTTTATATTGTATCCGATGTTTACGAAATACACTGCGGGATTAATTGGTTTCGGATACTTCGATACTCGTTTGGGGATTTACATAAATTTTGCAGATACCAGCTACATTAGGTAGTTTAGTTAACGGAGCGGAGGTCAGATTAGATGTACGGTAGTGCTCTAGAGTACGTATACAAGTATTATGTTATAGCAATTTCGAACTTGTTAATTTTCTATGAAAGTTTTCGCGAATTTTGGTAGTAAGTTACGTCTTTTGACTTGAATATCTTAGAAAATTGTAATAAAAATATTTCAATAAGATATTGTATGTTTGTGTTTCTATAAATGTATGACTGTATTATAGATGTATATTTTTTGCGTTACCGGAACCTTAATTTTTTTACACATATTCATATGTAGTCTACTTAGCTGCTCTACTAATGATGAGAAAATAGTGTTTTGCAATATTATTGTAATAGAATTTATCGTGGTGCAGCGATATAATGTCTGACGGTGAATTCGATGGTTGCCGATTTGATTTCCACTCGGGAAGTAAATTTTTTATTGTGAATAATTGCTAGCACTAGCAAAAAACAAAGCTAAAGTTAAATAACTTTATCGTAAATTGATGTATATTTAAATATTTTTATTATAATTTAGTTTATAAAACAATATTTGATTTCAATCATTTTATATATTTTTACTCACGCGACTTGTTTTGATAATCAATTTTTTTACAAAATTTCGCAGTGGATCTAAAAAAAATGAATATACAATTTCACGCTTTTTCTCATATAGTAGGGTTAAACAGTAGAAACATTCGATCCGTCACTTTCCACCCAAATTTTCGAGACATTAAGTGTCGAGAATTCAACACCGTGCTTTATCTACCAGTGCCAAAAACTGAAAATAGTTTAAATATATAAATAGATAAATTTAGTACGTACAAATAAAACAGACCAAAATAATAATTTTAATTTATATTTAAAAACTCACAGATTGGAGATCAGTTTTTATAAATTCTTATAACTTTCATATAAAGTTTTTCCATAATAAAAAGTATTTATGAGGCCGGTCGTGGCGCAGCGGCACGAGGTGTGACTGCAAAACCGACTGGTTGTGGGTTCGACCCCCACTCAAAGAGATGAAATATTTACTTAAATTTATATTTCCATTTCTTCGCTCTGGTGTCGAGGTTAAGCGCGGCGTTGNTGGATTTCCAGTTACTTGGCTTCGAGTAATGATGTTTCGTTTATTGAAAATACCTTTTAAGAATTCCTTTTAATATCGTGAATCATTCGAATAACGATAAATATGTTTAGACTGAAGATAAAAATGTTGCTTAAATTATTTTCAGCTTTTCATACAATTATCTAGTTGAAACAATATTTCTTTGAAGTTTTATTTAATATTTATTACATTGAATAGAAATAAAAGAAGCGGTTATATGAATTATTTAAATTTGCAAGAAATTATGAGTGTGTTAAAATACGGTGTTGAGTTTCGCAACTCAACACGCAATGTTTAGGAAGTGGAGAATATAATGTTTTAACACTAAATTGTCTCTACCTACCATACTATATTTGAGATAAAACATGCAGCTTATACATGTATTTTTCTGTAGTCCCCCGTTCTGCAATTTCCCCTCGAATCGAGACATTACATTTTGATTCGCAAAATCCAAGTTCATCTTTTGTTATAATAATTATTATTAATCTTTATTATACAAAAACATCGATCGTCGTCGTCGGAATGACGTTAAAAATTACTTCTATAGTATTCAATATAAGCTACACAAAACTTTATTTGTAATCAATTATACGGATCGGTTTATCAATTCATCGGAGCCCATTTCTCTGATTACTCCGGACTGGGATTTAATTAAATTCCAAAACTTTTCAGTTATTTAGTGGACATTTTGAAAACTGACACCTTTTTAGTAGAAAATGTGAGCCTACACTAACTAAAGAATAGATACTTTACAGCTAAATACATGCTTATTCATTATTTTTTAGACAGATAAATAGAGTATTTTAATATTTTATTTAATGTTATTGCTGCAGTTAGGAAAGAAAAAGATTTTATGAAATTGTTCTTAAATGTAAACGAAGAAGGTCTCGAAGCCAATGTTCATTATTAGTTTCCTGGTTTTTGGGCAGCGGAAATTTATAAAAATCTCGCTACGGAAATAACAAAAATAGTAATAATGGTATAAGAATTTTAACATAATTTGAGAAAGAGTTACGGCTTAGTGGCTGAAGTGGTTGGACGGCAACCAAGAGCAGCTCAGCTTCCTACACGTAAAAATTAAGTATTTTGATGAAATACAGGCCTTCGCGGCGTTGTGAGTTGGATTGCCCAGTCGGGGAAATGAATTATTTTCATTTCCTTGCTCTGGAAATAAGACAAAGCACGGCGTTGAGTTCCACCATCACACTATATTTCGAAAAGTAGGAAACAAAGTAAAAAAACTAATCAAATCCCATTTTTCTGCAAAGTCTGATCAGTATAGCAGCTACTAGCTAGCTACTATACAAAAAGAATACCTACTATACAAAAGCTTAAAGCTGTCTAGATTAATAAAGCCTTTTTCAGCTTAGAAGTAGAATTAAAGCCGTATCGGATCAACGTGAGCTGGAAACAAAGAAAAATACAAAATTGAAGACAAAGTAACTTTTAATTATTTCTATTTAGAAATTACCTTTTTTACACTTTCTCCTGGTTAAAAAGAGATAAGAGAACACCTAGAAAAAGATAATTTTTTCCGTTTTGGGACTAAAAATAGTGTACAATTAGATTAAGGAAACGGAAATATTTTATAGGTATATACAAATTCAGCAGTCAAGCACTCTTCTACTCATTATAAAAATTTAAGTACTAAAACTCTTATTTTAATTATCAGTTCCGCGTTATTTTCCCACATAGTAGGGCAAGTAACGGAAAGTAGAATTAAAACATTCCGTTTCCCATTATCCTCAAATTATTCGAAATACTGCATGTTGATTGGCGAATAGTAACACCACACTCTGCCACTTTGCCCTGAGTAAGAGTCGATCCCATAACCATCGCACATACAAGCATTTTTCAAATTTCAAAACCTAATTGTTAAAACCTTTAATTTAAAAGATTCCAACCCTACCTAATTTAACCTACTAATTTAAAAGATTCCAATGTAAAAATATTTTTAATACTTCAAAACTCGGAAAAACAAACAACGATCGTTACCAAACAAAAAACTGGCCAAACCCTATTCAATTTGAACATGGTGATTGCAAAAGTTTACTCGTAATCGCCCTGGAAGCCATTCACAGCGCATTCCAATACAATTAAGCTTATTCTGTTAGAGTTGTTTCTAAACAAAATCCTTTAATACAACAAATAAATGTTTCGCAATGTGAATAGAATTTTAATTATTATATATTATTTTAGCTTCCGCTGTATCCCGCATATAACAGAATGCAGTGGGAAACTACTCTTGATAAGACATTCAGTTACCCAATTTTCGAGACATTGAATATTGAGAAACTCAACGTTGCGCTTTTCTTGTTATCAGAGGACATGAAAATATGCACAATAATGGAATTGAAATGAAAGAGTGCAGACGCAACCTTAAATAAAAATCTGATTATATTGAACGCTTGATATTAATATTTTCATACTGTAAAGTTCAATAAATATGATCTCTTAATACTTTCGAAATTCATTTGATTTGAACACTTTTAACATCACTGCCCTCTAATTTTGCATAAAAAAGATCATATCAGAGTATAACAAATGCCTTTTTTTTGCTGGGAAATGCATTTACGCAGATCACTCATACGGAAGGCCAGAGCCTTCAGGATGACCGGTACTGTGGGACTCACCGGTGAAACCGATCCTACCCACTAAAACTCAGCGGAAACCCTCTCCACCAAAATGAGACGCCACAGGATCGCTCGCGCATACTACTGCGACGTCTCGGTGGAAGACAAGCCTATTGCGTGCCACCGTCACCTTCAGGGTGCCCTGGGGTTTCTCCTAGGGCACCCGCAGCCTCGATGACTTGCAGGAGAGGATCAGTGACCCTCCTGCAGCAGCTCCTCTAGGGTAAGGGGAGTAGAAGATGCGCGTACCGCCTTCTTCTGCCCCCTGGCCTACGGCGGCGGAGCGAGTCTGCATTAGCGCTGGACTCACGCACCTGCTCCGCGATCTCCTTCAGTACCATAACTGATTCGCATTGCAGACCAGTTCCTCTCACTGTTCAGCATAGACCACACTGGACAGTGAGAAGTCCCTACTCACTGCGGCCATCAAGGCGTGGCGTTGAGGAGACCAAGCGGGGTATTCAGCCAGAGTGTGATGCGCCGAATCGACGAAGGCATCACACTCATGGCACACCGGTGACATCTCCCGACGTGCAATCTGATGCAGGTATTTGCCGAAGCAACCGTGCCCCGTCAGTACCTGCACCAGCCTGAACTTCAGGACGTATAACAAATGCATATTCTATTTCGCAATTGTAAGTCAGTAGGAAGTTTAACTTATAAAAGAAGACAGACTTTAATAAATGAATGCATATGTGTGTGTATCAAATTTGTAATATTTCTTACTTTTTATATCTAAAAATGTCCTCCAAGGACCTGTTTGTATAAATATTACATATTAACTTTATAATAATAAAAAATAAAAACAGACTGAGAAAAATGGTCATGATAAACCGATCGACATACTAGAAGATAGACGAATACCAAAGTGATACTATAAATTCCGGTATTTTTCTTTTGAATTTTCCCTCAAAAACCCCTAAAAACACAAAAATCACGTACCATACCATGTCCATATACGATTTAATATATTCCATTCACATTTGATTTCGTAGAAACCTTAATGCAGACTACAATGTAAAAAGCTCATCTCTTATGAATTTTAAAGAAGTATTTAGATAAAAATTGTAAAACTTTCCATAGTAAAATACATTCACATTATATATTTATGAATAATGTACAGTTTCTGTATTAAAAATTCTTTAAGGCGTCGCGTCGAGGCGCTGTGGAATAGCGTCTGACTGTAAACGCAATGGTTATGGGTTCAATTTAAAAAATATAAAGTGGCGTTGAGTTCTGCCTCTCCCTTAACAGTGTCTCGAATTCATACGAAAAGTGGACACCGCAATGCCACTGCATTCTTTCTGCCTTCGAATGCTTGTGGGTTCGATTCATTAATAATAATTTATTCCCACTCGGTGAATGAATTATTATTTATGAATGTTCAAAATAAAAGTACATTTTATATTTTAAAAAAGACTACAACGAATTTATTACTAACCTCTCAAAATGCAGCATCGAGGAGAGTTCAGAAGGCTGTAAAGAGGGGACCACGTGCGATTGCAATCCAAAAGACACTGATGCTTGTAAGTTAGTTAAAAAATTTAGTTTTACTACTAACCGTATGTATTTTCCCATATGTTCTAGCTTTCATTTGAATTATCGTATATTCTATAGTAATATTATTTCCAGCATCCGCCCGCTTCGACATAGGACTACAAATAATAGATCCTGGCGGCAGCAACACATGTGATTATTAAACAGGTGCAAGATGCAATGAGCACTGACAACAACCAAGCTGACATGGCGCAACCTTGTTTAACACCAGATTGGGTCCACTCACATTGTACCGGGGTAGTGTCTCCCATAATTTCGCTCTTACAACTCTGTCAGACGCCATTTTCAAGTCCACAAAAGCACAGAAAACTTTTTGGTTAACGGCCAAAAATTTTTTCGTGATTATGCGGAGGGAAAAGATCTGATCCATACACACTCTTCCAGGTCTAAAGCCTGCTTGGGCCTCCCACAACAGCTTTCAGATCTCTCTTGCATTCTTCTCGCTAATATTTTAGCATAATCTTTCCTACCCAAGCTTATCAAACTGAAAGCCCTATAAAGCTCTAAAAGCTTCGTGTTTTCCCTGGAGTTGTGCGACCTTTCATCTCTTTCATTCTCTGCCTTTTCACGCTTCATTTTTATCAGTACTTTCATTTGGTGCTTTTGCAGCTTATACAAGAGTATTTTATTTTATTTTACTTTTTTATCTCTCTCATACTTTTATCCTTACCTGAGGCTTTATAATCCTGCCATGATTTCTTCTTTCTTTCTAGAGCATCTTGCACTTAATCATCCCACCATTCGTCACGTTTTTTGCCTCTTTTCTCTTAACCACATACACCTGTCGCTGGTTCCTTCATACAGTCCATAAGGTTCTGCCAGCATACTTCAATATTTCCATTTCCGGATTCGCTGCTTCTTGGTAACTCTCTTTAGATATTCCCCTCTAATCGGTGGATCATGAAACTTCCAGCTTCTTATACGATAATTCGACTCCAAGTTTGTACATCTCGTGCTGCGCCAACCTGCGAACAGACTCCTTATTCTAGCAAAGACGATAGTTGTCTGTTCAGTGTCTGTTGGAATAAGTCAATCATACTTTTCCCTTCCGCTCATCGTGTTTGTCCCAAACAAATTCCTTTCCTTGCAAATTTCCAATATAAGCTTTTCAGCCTCATTTATTCTCTTGTCACCATACTGACTGACTTAGTCACACACACATACACACATAGTCCCACGTAACCGCTTCGCGCAGTTCCGATACGCTCATTCAAATCACCACATATTATTAATTTTTCGTTCCCTCTAACGCTACCTAGAACGTCCCTGACACTCTCCCAAAACTCCTTGAGATCGCTTAATGGAACCGAGGATACTGGCGCATACGCCACTAACGAGAATACTCTTGTTATCCTCAGATTGAAGCAAACCTAAAGCAGTCTCAGGTTGATCGCCTTGTATTCAACCGCTGCACTAACCATTCGAGAGGACAATAACAAACCTATACCTTGACAGCCCCGCTCGCTTTCTGGTATATTTGTATAATATAAATTAAATTATTATTATTAGCTTCACGCTGTATCCCGCACACAGCAGGGTAGGCAGAGGGAACCTAGTGTTAAGACACTCCGTTCCCCACTTTCTGCCGAATTCTGGAGGCATTGCGTGTTGAGTGGCAGAACTCAACGCCGCGCTTAACCTCGACACCAGAGCGAAGAAATGGAAATATAAATTTGTATAATATAACTCAATAAAAATATTTAGTTTTGATTTATATGGATTATTCTATATCTATAAACTTCAGTCAGCTTTATACTATTAAATCTATATTTATTTGAGGAACTTTTTAACGAAGCCAAGAAGCGCGGGTTCAAATCCCGCTACGTTTAAATTTTTATATTATATGTTTCCTAAATAAGTATTATTTATTAGTTTTACAAACCAGTAATTTGAGAGGATTGCGCATATAGTTTACGAGCAGTTTTGCTCTCTTTCATTGCTCACACTTTTAACGCAACAAGTCACGGTTGTAAACGCATTTTATGTGTCTCTAGGGAACCTTAGGTAAGGTTAACTAGTATGTTTCCAGAAAAACACACTTGTCAAGACTAGATTAACACGTCAACTGTGGTTTGAGGTCGAAATTGGCCTTATATAGACTTCACGCCTGTGTGCGTTATTAACTGTGTGTAAAAAAATATGAGGCCTAAAATACCTCAACCACACCAGCTGAAATTTCTCAAAAATAGGTCCTGAAATGGACGTGCTAAAGTAACACTAGAGCTGACGTTAAGAATAAAAGTCTTATATTACTTACTTTTTTTCAATTATTAATTTTTATTTCAGCTTTAGTCCGTGGTTACATCGTAAGAACCAGAAAGGCGAGTGTTGGATGAGTTGACCGCGTTGAAGCAAACAACCTCTTCATTATAATACTGGTATAGATACTAACTATAAATAGTATATATATATATATATATATATATATATATATATATGTGTGTGTGTGTATATATATATATATATATGTATATACATATATATATGTATATATGTTCGCAACTGTATCTCGATCGAAGAAATAAATAACTTGAGCTTGATATGTATTTTTTTTATTTTATGTAACGATTATTAAAAATATAACCTTTTGATCTTAAAAACTAATGTTACATAAAGGAGTCCAAACTCTGTTTTTTTAATCACATCTTGGAAATACAATAATTTGTAATTCACAAGACAATTTTCTGTAATTGGAATAATTAAATATGTAATATTTTCATTTTTTTGGTCTGTAGTCGGTGGCTGGAAATTTATTATTCGTGTTTATAAAGAAAATGCAGTTTTAGATCAGCTTCATTCTACTTAATCCGCTTCGCTGTATCACGCACACAGTATGGTAATCAGAGGGAACCTAGTTTTAAGATACTCCGTTCTGCACTTTCCGCCGAACTCTGGAAACATTGCGTGTTGTGTGACGAAACTCAAAATAATAAATTTATATTTCCATTTCTTCGCTCTGGTGTCGAAGTTAAGCGCGGCGTTGAGTTCTGCCACTCAACACGCAATGCCTCCAGAATTCGGCAGAAAGCGGGAAACGCAGTGTCTTGACACTAGGTTCCCTCTGCCTACCCTGCTGTGTGCGGGATACAGCGTGAAGCTGATTCTTATACAAATAGGACAATATTAAGTTAACTACAGTAAATCTGAATAACATTGACAGATACGAGCGATTTTTTTTATTCCTAAAAATTTAAAGCACATTACAAGAGTGTTTTTGTTTTATTAGTGCACTCATAATACTTTTCAATATTTTTAGATATTATTTCTTAAGTATTACTTATTCTACAATAAGTTTTTCTAATCTTTGATCATCTTTTTCGTTCTATGATTCAATGTTAAGTATCTTTTTTATAAATTTTATACCTTTTTAATTGATAAAATCATTTTCATTTTCGTTTTAACATTTTGAAATGCTAGTTAAGTATATTGTATTAACACGCAATAGTTGACCGCTATGATATTTTAGTTAAAAAAAATACATATATTGAATCTATGTAGAATAAATATTTTTATAGTATCTTTTATTTATTATGTGTCATATATTTTTTTATAATTCAAGTACAACTAAAAATATTAGAGAATAAAATAATTTAATTAGTTTTACATTTTAAAATAACAAATTAGAGAAATATATTATATTATTAAACTAGTGTTGTAATATTGAATTTCTATAAAAATATTCAAAGCAAGCAAACTAAAAAAATATCCTCATTCGACAAAACATATTTGTGCCCCGCCATCTAGTGTACAATGATTGAAACTGATGGAAAATAAAAAGAACATTTTGTCACTACATTGTAATTCCCACATATTTTTCTAATATATATATATATAATTAAAATTTCGTATATATTAATTACGTCTATGCGACTCTAATGGCATGTGACGTCACTTGACTGTATACACAACCATTTGTCTAATTTTGGAAGCATGAAACATCCCTTATTTTTGTCTTCAGTTGTTTTAGTTATTTGTATTAAAAAGATGTATTCTACGTACTTAAATAGTTTTAATTTCTTATTCAAAATACGATAAAGAAATAAACAAATAATAATATAAAAATTAAGAAATAATATTCGTACAAAGATTTTACTTTTTTTTAAATGTTAAGAACGTATGACAAGAAGTATTATAAAAGTTACCAACGCTCTATTCATAAATAATAAGTAGTACGATTAATTGTAATTTCTTTAAAAAAACTTTTATTTTTCTTTTAATAATAATAGTGAGGCCGGTCGTAGCGCAGCGGCACGAGGTGTGACTGCAAAACCGACTGGTTGTGGGTTCGATCCCCACTCGAGGAGATGAAATATTTAGTTAAATTTATATTTCCATTTCTTCGCTCTGGTGTCGAGGTTAAGCGCGGCGTTGAGTTCTGCCACTCAACACGCAATGCCTCCAGAATTCGGCAGGAATGGGGAACGGAGTGTCTTAACACTAGGTTCCCTCTGCCTACCCTGCTGTGTGCGGGATACAGCGTGAAGCTAATAAAAAATAATAATAATAGTGTTAAATTTGACAAAACCGATGTTTATAATCGATGTTAAATATTAATAAAATGTTACATATATTTGGAGATAATCAAGTACAATATATTTTTTATTTACAATGAAATAAAAATGTTTACTATATATTTTGATTGTTTCATTTAAATTTACCTACTTATTCCTAGTTGGTAAGAATATAACCGATTTGTATTTACAATTTACACAGCCAGTCCAGTCCATCAGGCCAGTCGTGGCGCAGGGACACACACGTCTTACAGTAAACGCGACAGGTTGTGGGTTCCATCCTTCTCGAGAAACTGAAATATTCTATATTTTAGGGTCCCTCTGCTTACCTTGCTGTGTGTATTATCATTTATCTTTATCAGTGCTGATAAGCCATTTTCGGCGCAAGATATAATACGTTTTATAAATGATACATATATTTAAATATTTTAAAGTCTTGCTAAATAACATTTAAGTTACAACAAAATTACAATGTTAACGAGTGGTTTTAAAGCTTATACTAATTGTACAATAAATATACATTTATTCCAAACTTATATTTTTAAGGCCACTCGTGGCGCAGGGGCACAAGCGCTTGACTGTAAGCGCGACAAGTTGTGGGTTCGATTTCTATTCGGAGGATTAAAATATTTTATTATTTTTTTTCATTTTCTCCTTGTATGTTTCAAAATATAGCTTATATTTTAAGAATAGTGTTAAGAAAAAACAAGCAAATAAATATGATATTTTTTCTTTCTTTATAATTGAAAGTGTTCTCAGTTCAAAGATATTATGATCTTAATGGGTTCGACACCCATTTTTTAAGGTCAAACTTTTTTTTATTCCTCTTTGTTCTTTCTAATCGTATTCTATAATAGCTTAATTATTTATTTAAACGTATCAGATGACTACTACTTTTAGGAAATTACTAGGTTTAAACGAAAAGAAATTTGTGTACAAATAATAACGATTCCAAATAAAATCTTTATTAAAGATTAACATTGACTGGATTGAATGTTCCTTACGTCTAAACATGTGGTTATTACAATATCTATACATAATATACTATCAAGCTCAACATTCAATATACACGGTTATAAATATTAGTGCCAAAAACATACTTAGAAACGACCAGAAACAGTAATATTCATAGAATAAATATGTAACTATATAAGATGGTCGCAGGTTCAAATTCCGGTGGATCTGCTAGAATAAACGATATTAGTTTTATTGGGACTAATGAACAAAACTGAAGTCATATAATTTTTTAAAAAAAAAAATTATACATTTTTTATTACTCAAAATAATATTAAAATTTGCCTATAATATATGCTAAATATTATAAAAAATCTACATACAATTATGACCATAATTTTTTTTAATCTATCTATGATATTGTTGTTTCTGATCGTTTTTCTATAATATTTTATAGTACACAGATAAAATATATCAGTATTAACGCATCACGTATAGATTAAAATATACGCTTCAACATACTAAGTAGACAAGCTATATTTATATATTATACAGTCAGAAAAATATTTATAAATATTTTTTTTAATGTTTTACAAAGGCCATAGTTTATTTAACAATAAAGGTTTATATAACGTAATATATCCTACTAATATATAAATGTGAGGATGGATGTCTGTTCCACTTTCACGTAAGAACTACTGAACTAATTAAGATGAAACTTTAAAGTAACATAGCTTATAAATCAAAATAAGACAAAGGTTACAATTTATTAAAGATTTTGTATACTTTTGCTATAATATAATATTTAGTATTTTACACTAGCGACCGACGTGCGGCATTGCACGGTATTTATTTCTTAATAGTTTTTCTTATACTCCATCATATTTAATAATTTTCATTTATACGTTTGAAGCCATGAACATAACCTTCATATCGTCAGCTTAGAGAGTAAAACTGCCAACAGCCTATTAAGTAAATGATTGGGAGAGACAAAATACGTTTTAAAAAACTATGATATATATTATTTATTATTAGAAACTTTTTACAATTTCGAAAATTTATTTATATTGTCTACTGTATGAAATAAAATAAAGGTCAATTTTGTAATTCATTACACCTTCGAATCGTATAAAATGTACATAAAAATAAATCTAAAAATTAATTTAGCAGGTTTACACTAAGCTTTCTAAGCCGATGATAACAATATTAAAATCAGCTTCACGCTTTATCCCACACACAGCAGGGTAGGCAGAAGGAACCTAGTGTTAAAACACTCCGTTCCCCACTTTCTGCCGAATTCCAAATGCCTCCAGGCATTGCGTGTTGAGTGGCAGAACCCAACGCTGCGCTTAACCTCGACACCAGAGCGGAGAAATGGAAATATCAATTTAAGTAAATATTTCATCTCCTCGAGTGGAGATCGAACCCACAACCAGTCGGTTTTACGGCCACACCTCGTGCCGCTGTGCCACGACCGGCCTCAATAACAATATTACATTCTTAAAAAAGGCCTTAACGTGTCGTCTTCAAAAAAGAGAATAGCAATTTTGTTTAAAAGTAAGCTTGTCTACTGTATAATAAACAAATTTAATGTCACATATATTTACTCAAACAACATATTGTTAAAGGGATATATATTATCTTTATTTTATCTAAGTATTACATATACTATGTACATATTTAGAATAGAGTCACTTTAATAGTTAATTAGGCATCGGATTATTTTTATTTATTTTTAAATATACAACACACAAAGCGATTTATTCATCGATATGTATTACATTTTAATTATTTACCAAAAATAATAATTTTGTATAGAAATATCCAGTAGTTTACATGATTATTGAACAATTTTCTTAATAACACTACTATTTACATGTACATATATATGTTAGTATATTCACTTATACAAGAGATAGTTATTCAGTCCATACAGTTTAAATGAGATATAATTCAATAAACCGATGTCTATTTAACATATATTTAAAAAGTAATCAAATCAAGTTAGAAATAGGATATATAAAATATCACGCTGTATCCCACACACAGCAGGGAACCTAGTGTTAAGGCACTCCGTTCCCCACTTTCTGCCGAATTCTGGAGGCATTGCGTGTTGAGTGGCAGAACTCAACGCCGCAGTTATAAACGCCGCGGTTATATAAAATATCGCAACCTTAGAATGAAAATGAAGTTATTTTTTTATTATCTCGCGAAAGTAGGGGATCTCGTCAAGCAATTATTGAAATGTTGTGAATTGATTCGCGGAATTCAACGCCGCGATTTGCCTTGTGACCAATGTGAGCGAAAGAAAATAATTCATTCCCCCGAGTGAGAATCGAAACCACAACCGCCACGTTCTCAGTCAGATGCTGCACCATCTGCCGCTAGGTGAAATAAAAAGGTCAATTTAAAATGTCAAATTATAATTTTGCTATATTATATTAACAACAAAAAGCCTATATATAACAGATCATTATGCAACTTCCTACAAATATATATATATTTTTGAGTTGATGCCATTTTCATTTCGAAGATGCGATACATACTATCTTTAATATATTTTATTTCTATTAATATACGGACGTGTGAATTCACATACAGTGAAACAAACTTATACACACTGTACATATTTATTTATATTATTATAGTTCATATAAAATATAAGATAAGACAAAACGATATTAATTACTTTAAAAAATAACCTGCCACGATTAGATAAGCTGTTATTGAATGAACAATATAAATATAATAGAGATGTGACGGATATCCGTTTTCGATTATTTTTTATTTTGATAAAGGTTCCTTTGACTTTTAAGCGCGAGTCATTGTCATTTTTAGGAATTACATGCAATCGATTGTTGATTTTTATTTTATATGAGTCAAAAATCGATATTACGAACAACATCGATATTCTTTTACGTAACCGTAATTAAAAAAGGTAAATATAAGGTTTTTAAAAAAGGTGAATCGGTTATTTTATATCTTTTTATTATGCCTATTCAATTAAGTCCGATTCAACATAAATGTTCATTGCATCTCTATATATGGTGTTTCAATAAGTCAAATCTAGAAACGTCTATGACGCTATATTTTTATTTTTTTTTAATATGTTACTATTAATAAGTATAAAGGTGGCTTAGATCAACATAAGCATGTGATAACATCCAATATAATCTAATATAATATAATAATTTAAATTTTCTAACTAGTGCTAAACACCTAAAAATTTAAGCGCCAATTCAGTTATTTGGTATGAAGCAAAGCAATTTAAAACAAAAAAATAACGTCGTCCACACCACCTCAGCTATATTTAGTCATTTATTGTAGTTCGACATATGTCAGGAAGGCTCGAAGGACCAACAAGAAATAGAAACTTAAATATAAGAAACAGATCGTAATTTACAGTTATATTAATCATATTTATTATCTAATATCACTCGCCGTGACCTCTGGAAGGTGACACCAAGCATGTACTTTAGTCCATATAAAACTCGGCTAATACTCGCTTTGCCTGCGACGCAGGTAAGGAGCATCTCACTCTAGTCGCGCATATCTGGAAAATAATAAAAAAAGGTTATTACACTATTTTGTATTTTATAAATAGAGATGAATACATAGGGAGCCTGGGAACCTAGAGTTAAGAAACTTCTTTCTCATCAAAAGACTACCATTCTCCGAAAGAAAAATTTCCGCCTACTGTAGAGGCCAGGCTCTAGAGGTCTCGTTACCAGAGTGACAAAATGAAAATATTAAATATATAAAATATTTATATATTTCTCCTCGAGTGGGATTCGATCCCACGACGATGTATCCGAATGTGGACTGGAATATACTTCATGAAAATATTAAATCTAAAATTATTTTCATTTTCTCTTCTTAGTAGAACATAGCACTGAATGAGGTTCCGCAATATATTATATGGCGTCCCTAAAACAGATGGAATCTGGAGAATAGGATGTCTTAACTAACATTACCTTTTTTCTGCATACATTTCTATTTTCATTGAGACTAGTCGTAGCGCAGGGGAACAAGCGTGTGACTGTAAACGCGACAGGTTGTCGATTCTATTTCCACTCACTTAGGAAATGAAATATTTAAAATGTATATTTCTTCACTCTGATGTCGAGGCATAGTGCGGTGTTGAGTTCCGCAACTCAACACGGAGCGGAGTGCCTTAACACTAGACTCCCTCTGCCTACCCTACTATATGAAAGATAAAGCATGAATTCGAATAAGACACTCCTACATTCAGTAGACATGTTCAACTAAAAAAAAAAGCAAAAAGAATAATCAAACAAATGTTCAGTTAAGTAACTCAATATAAAATCCTAAACATTATTAAACAAATATTATCACGTTTAATATAGTTAACGAGAAAAACCATTGATGTATCGTGTTCATTGCGGTATTACGTTATCACTTGTGATAAAAGCAGTTTCTCCAACAAAATGAATTGCTTAGAACTGTACATATTTATTCTATATATAAACAAAATATTTGTAAGAAATACATATTTAAAGTAAAATTGTTATAAACCTTTTTATGAAACCTTTCAATATTTTATTATATGTTAGAAATATCATTTTAATCTATCCAGACGCGTGGGTTCCG
The DNA here is from genome assembly GCA_013403705.1 of Heliconius hermathena. Classification (NCBI taxonomy): domain Eukaryota; kingdom Metazoa; phylum Arthropoda; class Insecta; order Lepidoptera; family Nymphalidae; genus Heliconius; species Heliconius hermathena. The sequence goes on along the minus strand of JAAIXJ010001898.1, from coordinate 466,401 downwards.
CAATAACACAGTTTTTTTTTACCTTGTAAGAAATATTTTTACGTCATGTTTGTAAGGAAAAGCATATATATGTAAAGGAATACTCAGTATTCCTTCAATATATTTAAAATTGGCGCGCGTTTTACGAGGCTACGTGATTGGCCCTGGTGTTTTTGTAGATGGCACCACATTGTAAGAAAGGCATAAGCGAGAGCTTGGATATGGCGTCGTAAACGGATAGTGAATTTAAAAGTTAAAGTTATATAGTGGTTATTGGAACAAGAGCGACAAATAGACTTTTGATGTCGTTTCTTTTAATTTTCAGAGCAAAGTATCTTTTATTTGTCGTTAAAAAGTATAACAAAACATAATAGACTTATATATATTATAAGAAATCACATTTATATGTACATAACAATATACGACTTCTCATAATATAATATTTAATTCATTTCAATTTTCCACATCATTACATCTACAGAACACTCTGAAACCAACTTCAATTTACACATTTAGTTTAACGGCGACAATAAGAAAGTGCTAATTTTTTTGAGTCATTATTTCAACAAAGTGCTAATCTTCAAAGATAATAAAAAATTACAGACTATCGTTCTACATTTCTGAAGTTAATCATGTGATCATTATTTACCTACTACTATATATTATTTAGCTTCACGTATTCGCACGCTTCCGTATATAGGAGATATATAACGTGAAGCTCAATAATGTAGGAGAAATAGAGAGAACGGAGAGTTAGGACACTGCCAAATTTTCGAGACACTATAATTGCGTGGTGGCAAGCAAGCAAGGTATATAAAAAAAATCCATTCCCTTCAATAATAATTGAACCCACAATTACCAGTCGGAAATATATAAGTTTATAAAGTGACAGAACAATCGCACGTCAGCTTAAGTATATATGTAAAGGCTTAAAGAATTAAGATAAGCTTTGTTCTAATAGTTTCTCATACATAGTATTGCATCGTTTTTGAATTGTATTAAGTTAAATAATATTATATTTGTATAAAAAAAATTGTGATAATGAGAGCGTTCATTTCGGGCTTCCCAATCCAGGTAATTCATTTTTTAATTTCCTCACTCTGATGAGGAAAATATGGAAGAACCCTAAGAAGACAGGGTGCGGCGTTCATCGAGAATTCTACGGACGGTAGGGAAGCGGTGGTGTCTTAATGGGAAACGGAGTGTCTTAATACTAGATTCCCAGTTCCAATTCCACTCGATTTCCCTCTATGTACCCATCTATGTGCGGGATGTAACGTAACGTTATAAAAGAAGAGGAAATTAAAATAGTTCACTTCTCAAGTAACAATTGAACCCACGTTGACAATCAGACGTGGGACAGCATCCACCTCCACAATTTTATTAATTTTGTTTTATTAAAAGGAAAAAAATATCTCATATTTTTTATTTAAGCAGTTTCCTTAGACCATCAAAAAGATCAATTCCGTTTGAAAGTTTATATTTGCAATAACTGCATATCGTAATTTGTTTACAATACGCACACCAAATGACTCGTGTGACGTCAAACCAAATGGACACAACCGGACGTTCATTGGATAATATGAAATGAAAACTGAAATGTATATATAAATATATTATTTTATATCTAGAAAGTTACACAACTGGCCAGTCGTGGCGCAGTGATATAAATGTGCGACTATGAACGCAACTGGTTGTGGGTTCGATCCCTACTAGAGGAAATGAAATATTTATTTAAATTTATATTTTCATTTCTTCGCTCTCATGTCAAAGTTCCCTCTGCCTCCCTCCCTGTGTGCGGGATGCAGTGTGAAGCTGATTTTTTTAATAATAATAATAATTTATTTAGCAAAAATCTTCCGTACAGTTAACAAAAGTACTGACAAAATTATACAACTTATGTCTATGTTTCTCTCATATTCTAGTATTCTTTTTCATAATATAAAATATAACTGTGTTCAGCTTCTCACTGTATCCCGCACACAGCAGTGTAGAGAATTTAGTGTTAAAACACTCCGTTCCTCACTTTCCGCCGAATTTGTGGGCTGCGTGTTTAGTGGTGGAACTTTGCCTCGACATCAGAGCGAAGAAATGGAAATATAAATTTAAGTAAATATTTCATCTCCTCGAGTGGGGATCGAACCCACAACCAGTCGGTTTTACAGTCATACTTTGTGCCCCTGCGCCACGACTGGCCTCAAGTTTAAAATGTTTCCAAAGTTTATAATGCTTCCAAAAATTCAAAAATTCCTAGTCATTTTAACAAAAAGAAACAACAATATAATTATATATAAGGGAAGTACAGCGCAAGATCTCAAGTTCATTCCAGACGATGAATATAAGGAAACGTAGGCGTAATACTGTGGTTGGAATTCCAAATTAATGCAACAAGAAACCATAAAGGTCTTTGAAGTACGACATTATTATGTCATGTAGATATTAAACGTAGTTGTATGTATTTTAAAATATAATATAATGTCTAATAAGCTGTGTTCAATAGTCGTAGATACAAATTTTGATTAGGTAAATGATACATATACAACCACTGCACGCTTAAAGCAAAATTTTAAAAAATGCAAAAGTATGTTGAGATGGGAAAATAATACTATTAATATGATATGTTCCACCCTGTTGTATATACAGCAATTAATTTTTAAATTCAAAATTAATAATATAATTTTAACAAATTTAATAAATATAATTATTTAGTTGAGTTTCGGCGTTGAGGTCCGTCACTTGCACAGCGGAAAGTGGGGAACGGTTTGTCTTAAGACTAGGTTCCCTCTGCCTACTCTGCTGTGTGCGGGATACAGCGTGAAGCAGATTTGTTTTTTTTAATTATTTAATTCAATACATATTAGATATATATTTTTAAATTTATTTATTTATTTTTGTTGTCAAATTCGACCGCGAAATCATTAAGATCTTTATCCAGACTCTTTAATGATTAAGAAGATTATGGGTTATGTGAAGGTCGAACAGATGACACAGCTCATACTGCTTCAATTACTACGGCGTCCTAAAAAACTAATAATTTAAAGAATTCCTTTTTTTTTCATATTCGTCTCCATTGTTTACGATTGCTCGATGTCTTGGTATTGTAAAAGTAAAATATAAACATTAAATACGTAGATATAATAACTTTTTTATTATGAAATCAGTAATGAAGCTAAATTAACCACTACAGCAACTAAACCTTATACAGCAATTAACTTCCACAACAATAAATAATTTATTAACTATAGGTATTATGCATTATGCAGGTAAGTTAGGTTTACTACATATAATCAGCTTCACACTAAATCCTGCACACAGCAGGGTAGGCAGAGGGAACCTAGTGTTTACACACGCCGTTCCCCACTTTCCGCTGAGTTCTGGAGGCATTGCGTGTTGGGTAGCGGAACTCAACGCCGTACTTTGCTTAGACACCAGAGCGTAGAAATGAAAATATAAATGTAAATAAATATTTCATTTCATCGAGTGTGGATCGAACACACAAACAGTTGATTTTACAGTCACACTTCGTGCTCCTGCGCCGCAACTGGCTACATATAATGCTTATATAAAAAAATCACCTGCGCTGTCTCGGCCGCTACAACTGAAACAGATCGTCGTGGGCCCTCTCCAGCCTCTTCAGGGAGCTGTCGACACGGCGCCCCTGCGTGAGGGCGGAAGGCGGCGGCGGCAGCGGCGGCGGTATCACCTCGTTGTACGACGTCGACGCGCCCATGGATGCAGACTGCCGGAGGCGGGCGGTCGGCCGGTGCCTGACGAAGCCGTCTTCTAGGTCTTTTACGAATCTGGAAGTTTTATGGAAAATGTTGTATTAAACTAGTAATTTATGTGCTTACCATAGTGATATAATATGTGTTTTGCAAGCCGGTTAAGAGATTTGAAGTTTTGCTTAAATGTGTTTATATTTTCCTATAGGCGAATTTGAAACAACTAGTTTAGCTATACGCTTGTTCCCGTAAAGCAAATTCGAAACAGAGAACCGACTATCCCGATACAATGTTCACAACACACCAATATACCATTCCCCCGAATTCGAGACGGGTGTTTAACGGGGGACTCAACACCGTGTTTTTTGTTGTCATGTTATAGCAAAAAAATTATATAAACATTTCTACGAGCGGGAATCGATTCCCACTCGTCTACACCCACAAGCGCGTTTACCAACAGATACATTCAACAGCTCCACGACGACTCATATAATACAAGATACATTTAAAAAATTCTACGACTACTACTAATCAACTTCACGCTGTATCCCGCCTGCAACAGAATAGGCAGAGTGTTAAGACACTTCGTGCTCCATTTTCCGCCGAATTCTGGAGACATTGCGAGTTGAGTGGCGGAACTCAATGCCGCGCTTTGCCTCGACACCAGAAAAAAAAAATATTTCATTTCCTCGAGTGGGAATCGAACCCACAACCAATCACGTTTACAATCACACGCCCATGAGCAAGTCCTCAGAAACATAAGATAATAATAATAGTTGTATTAACAAAATATTTTCCTGCTCATTTAAATGGTTTCATAAAAACAAGACAAAATTGCGTACTTCAGTTACGTATTTAGGACAAGTTACATTATATACTGTGTTATTGGAAAAATAGTGATTTTTCCTTCTATATAAAAAATAACTATTATAATTATTACAAGTTCCTTAACACTTATACACTTTACGATACATTTAAGTCAATATAAATGATATTTGAAATAATTTGAAGAAAACAACATCGAATAGGGATTTTGTATTACTTAAAATTTGAAATTGTATATATAATATGATAATTAAAATAAAAATAAATCAGCTTCACGCTGTATTCTGCACACAGCAAGGTAGGCAGAGGGAACCTAGTGTTAAGACACTCCGTTCCCCACTCTCTGCCGAATTTTGGAGGCATTGCGTGTTGAGTGGCAGAACTCAACGCCGCGCTTAACCTCGACACCAGAGCGAAGAAATGATAATATAAATGTAAATAAATATTTCATTTCCTAGAGTGGGGATCGAACCCAGTCGGTTTTACAGTCACACTTTGTGCCTCTGCGTCACAACCGGCCTCATAATATGATAATTTTCCATAAATATTACCTGAAAACTTATATAAAAATTAAAAGATTTAATTAATGACTTTTCAATGTAAAACCGTAGTCTAATATTAAAAAAAAAAGGTATTTCGTTTGTAGATAAAAAAAAAAAACAAAAGCAACTATTTATAAACAAATTGTTAAGTACTAAGAATATTTGTAATTAATTACATTTGTATGTCTTATGAACAAAATATTTTTTTAATTGCAGGAAACTCGCTGCATTCGTGCACAAAAAAACGTACTTGAGTTAGGTAATATGTAGAACTACTTTAAAAGGTTATATTACTGCAACAACTTAGTAAAAATTAGATTTTGAGAATGTCGCCTTTTTTGTCAACATATTACATAGAGAGCTGTTTCATTTCTTAGTTTAAATATTAGGACCTTGAATAAGTTGCTGCTGTTTTTTGAAAGATGGCGTTGCGGCACTCTGTGCATGGAATTTCGTACGGTAACGAATCACCAAAGTAGTACTATATGTAACCTCAAATTATAGTAGAATAGTGTTTACTACAGTGTCAACTACATATTTATTTTCCCTTTGTGAAAATGTGTACTTTTGTGCCAAATAAAGTGTTTTTGCGGGGAATTTTATTGCACTGCTTTATTCAGAAAAAATCTGCAGCAGAAGCACACAGAACTCTCGTTGAGACATATGGTGACAATGCTTTGTCGAATACAACGTGCAGAGACTGGTTTAGGCGCTTCAAAAGTAATGATTTTGACCTTGAAGACAAAGAGCGTTCTGGAGCACCGACAAAATTTGAAGACAAAGAATTGGAGGCATTGCTTGAAGAAGATCCATGTCAGACGTTAGTAGAGCTCGGGAAAACGTTACAAGTAGATGCGTCAACAGTTTCAAAACGTTTAAAAGCGTTAGGAATGATCCAAAAGCAAGGGCATTGGGTGCCGTATGAGTTGAAGCCGAGAGACGTAGAACGACGTTTTCTCATGTGTGAATTGTTGCTTCAACGGCAAAAGAGAAAAGGTTTTCTGCACCGTATCGTCACTGGGGATGAAAAGTGGATTCACTACGACAATCCAAAGCGAAAAAAATCGTGGGGCATGCCGGGTCACGCATCAACATCGTCGCCAAAACCAAATATCCATGGTTCTAAGCTTCTTCTCTGCATTTGGTGGGATCAGCAGGGCGTAATTTATTATGAGCTGCTTAAACCTAATGAAACTATCACGGGAGCTCGCTATCGACTTCAGTTGATGCGTTTGAGTCGCGCTCTGAAAGAAAAGCGGCCACTATACGAGCAGAGACACGACAAAGTGATTTTATTACATGATAATGCTCGGCCACATGTGGCAAAACCAGTCAAAACTTACCTGGAAACACTTCAATGGGAAGTTCTACCCCACCCGCCGTATTCACCGGACATAGCCCCCTCCGATTACCACTTGTTTCGGTCGATGGCGCACGGTTTAAGCGAGCAGCGCTTCCATTCTTTTGAAGAAGCCGAAAAATGGCTTGATTCCTGGATTGCCTCGAAAGATGAGTCGTTTTTCCGACGGGGGATTCAATTGCTACCAGAGAGATGGGAGAAAGTGGTCTCTAATGATGGACAATACTTTGAGTAATGTCATTGTAAGCATTATATTTTAAATTTTTTTTTTAAACAAAAAACAACGATAACTTATTCAAGGACCTAATAAAAATATTTTTTTGAAATTCACACTCAATTGAAAGTTATAAGCGAAAATAAAACAAAACCGTGTATTATTTATTTTTTGGTTTCATGTTTATTCCGTATATAGCAAGCAAGCTAGGAGGAGGAGATAAGCATCCTAGACACTCTGTTCTTCACGAATAATGAAATTTAACGCAACATTGAAAATACCATATAACGTAGCGTTTGCAGTCAGAAGCTAACCCACTGTACCACAATGGCCTAATATTTTTTTTTAGCTTGTCTGCTGCTGCTGTCTTGCCTTATATAGCAGAATAGGCATTGGAAACCTAGTGTTAAGATATTCCATTCCCCATTAAGACACTTGCGTACTCCATCTTCCGCCTAATTCCGATTGCATTGCGTGTTGAGTGGCCTCGTTACCAGACAGATGGAGAAAATAAAAATATTAAATATTTAATTTCCTCGAATGGAAATTGAACCCATAACCTGTCGCGGTCAGTGCCACTTGCGCCCCTGCGCCGTGACTGGCCTAATATGAATTATTTTATATTAAAGTACATAATTTTCAATAAAATCCAATAAAAACAAACAAAACACTCATCAAAAGCCAGACGATATATCTAGCATTGATAACTTGGTAGCTCAATTAGGCCTGCTATTATTAAAGTATATCCGTATTATCACAGATTTTCCATATCAATATGGGTTATCGATCAAATAATGAACTATCCTACTTATGTCAACAAAAATCGATGTTATTTATATAGTGATGTTATTAATAAATATCGATTTCGATTCGTTTATAAAATATCACGAATTATAGTGACGGGTAAAAATTTTCGTCCACGTTTTCAAGAAATTAAGAAACATGAGAATGTTTTTAACATTTTTATACTTAACTTAAGTGTTATTCCACATATAGGAAGGAAACATATAGGAAACATATAGGAAGGAAAAATACTTCTTTAGAAAACGTGTAAGAATTTGAACGTAGCGGGACTCGAACCCGCGCCTCCTTTAAACCGACCAACGAGAGAGAGAGTTGACAACATAAATAGGTTGTAACAAACGTATAAAAGTCTTGATGTAGTTTGATGAGAACGTAAGGCTTAGCGGCCAGAGCGCCTGGTCGGTTTCCAAAAAGCGCGGGTTCTAGTCCTGCTACGTTAAAATTTTTATCCGATTTCTAAATAAATAATATGAGAATGACTTAAGTAAAGTAGTAGTATTACTATACTAAGGATGTAGGACTATGTTATTTAGGATATAGTAGAAAAAACATTTTCACTGGTGAAAACACATGGAAATGACCTCAGTATTCATTGTTTTACACAATCATTAAAAAAAATCAGCAAAATACCAGCAAAAAAAAATTCCGCTCACCCGAATACATATCAAATAAACATTTTTTTAGTACATCCGCAAAAATACAAAGGAATTATTTATAGAATGCAAAACGGAATTAGGTTCGCGTCGTCAATTGACCACTCACGAACAAACGTTCCATATGTATCGGGAACTTTATTACTGTGCCATAGAGATTAATATGACTGGGTTCAGTTTATAAAATATCGGAGTGTTTATAGCTGAGGTCGTAAAACAGCCGAAAGTGAACACTGTTATTAAAACAGGTTTCTTCGCGATTCATCATAAAATATTTCAGAGATATTTGCGTATGTGTATCAAATTTCAACCGGAAATCGCGAATTTTATTACAGAAACTAGTAGCGCCCGCGTGGCGTCGCCCACTAGCTCAACACATTTTTTTTCTCAACTCAATTACCTACTTCCGTGATCTAGTAACATTACCATTTTAAAGACAACATTATGGTACATTATATTTTAGCACATTGCTAGCTAGTTTTAGCCAATTCAATAAAATACTTATTTTGTAGCAATATTGTCGCGTGCAACTATTTATATTGACGTAACTTTTTTATTTTTGAAACGATTGAAATAAAAAAAAATAGTAAATGTTAGGTGAAACTTGTCAGAATCAAATAGGGAAAACTGCATTCTAATCGGTTAAGCTGTTTCTAAGATAGGTATGAACAATCACACAGACAAACAGACAAAAATATTTAAAATCATTATTTTGGGTTATTATTGCGTTAATAAAGGCCTCCAACAACATTTTATTTTTTTAATTTCTATGTACAGTCACCGATTTTATAATAAATATAGATAACCATTTATTGTTTTAAGCAGCAACGAAAGATATTTAAAAAAAATTAACTTCATTATGTATTCCGCATTTTGCAGGGTAGGCAGATGGAACCAAGTGATAAAACACTCCGTTCTCCACATTCCGCCAAATTTTCGAGACATTGCGTATTGCGTGGCGGAAATCGACACCACGCTTTTGCCTTGATGCCAGAGCGACGAAATGATCATGATAATATCAATAAATAATAATTTGTTTCCCCCAGTGGGATTCGAGCCCACAACCATCGTGTTGCATTCACACCAGTGTGCCCTGCGCCACGACTAGTCAAAAAAAAATATTATGTTAATTAAGCCTTAGTCAGCAAATATATTATACCTAAATCATTGCCCCATACTGGAAGATGTACCGCGTCGTATGTATCTTTCTTTACGTAATATAAAATGAACCGCACTAATATCGATTCAGAATCTTTGCCAATATATTCAAGCAAACAATAAATTCATTTCTTCTTTCATCGAAAACTGTATTTTTTTTATAATGTAATAATTCAATTATATTTTTATAATAATACGTGAAGACCGCTGATGCAAATATTTTACATTTTGTCTATTTAAGGATAAAATACCCTTATGTATCCCGCACACAACAGGGCAGGCAGAGGGAACCTAGTATTAAGACACTCCATTCTCTACTTTCTGCCGAATTCTGGAGGGATTGCATGTTGAGTGGCAGGATTCAACGCCGCGCTTGTCCTCGACACCAGAGCGAAGACATGAAAATAAAAATTTAAGTAAATATTTCATCTCCTCGAGTGGGGATCGAACCCACAACCAGTCGGTTTTACAGTCACACTTTGTGCCCCTGCGACACGATTGGCCTCTTAAAAAACAATATAAAATTGTACATAATATATGATTGTATGTATTGAAGAATTATAAATTAAGCTTATTTACAATTTTTAAATTAAGATTGAACACATAAAATTTAATACTAGCGACCCGCCTGCGGCTTCACTCGCTTGTACTACAATATTGACACAACTTTTTTATTTGCGAACCGATTTAAGTAAAACTAACATTAAAAAGAAAGATTTCCAAAATGCAATAATGAAAACTGCATTTAAATTGTGTGCATAAACGCACAGATTATACATCTTTCTATATATAATATAATAATAGTTTTTCTTGTATAATATCTTCAATTTGAGGACGGCAATCCGATCCAGTTCTATTATATGTATAGATACTATACATACCTACATACAAAATTAAAAACTACATTCTTCGTTTACAAGTTACATCTTCAAAGACATACAAACAATAATATAATTAGTCACAGATAAAAAAATATGGATAACATTTAAAAAAAATTCTGTTATGAATAACAAAAGCATTCAACCGGCTAAAATATTAAGTTCGAACGTTACTTTTGTCAAAAAGCTATAAATAAATGATAGTATTCGTTTTTTTTATATTTTTTCATTTTAATATCCGCAAACAATGGCGACTGTAAACATTAAATATTATATATAGTTAGAAAGTTTGAGTCGAACGAGACAAGGTAAATGGACACAAGTGATTATACAACACCTACATTGCGAACCGATAAGAACTTGCTATTATCGAAATTAAAAAGCCGCCCTAGTGTGAGTGCCAGACACGCTTATAAAGGATTCCGCACCACCCCTTGCTTAATAAATAACCTAAATTACTTTCATGACATATTTATTACATATTTAACATCCCTAAACGCGATCAAAAAATTATTTCATACCATTAAAAAACCTAAGCCCACGAGGCGCAGAGGCAGAAGCGTGCGACTGTAAAGGCGATGCTCGTGGGTTCGATTCCCATGTGGCGAAATAAAGTATTTAATATTTTCATTTCGTCGCGCGGTAACAAGGCGCAGCGTGGCTTTAATTTTGGTCACTCAATAGGCAATGCCTCGAGAATTCAGATCTAAATCAGAATCTGAAACTAGGTTCCCAGGTTCCTTCTGCCTACCCGGCTATATGTAGGACACATCATAAACCTGAAAAAAAAATGTAGCGACTAACACGTATAGAATTATTAGAATTTGGTTGCGGAATCCTAAAATAATTTACACCATACTGTTTTCATATAAAAGTGAAAGGTATAAGTAAGTACAATTGTTTCATATTTTCCTTTTTGTAAAAGCGAATGCATGTCGCGAGTGTACTAAGTGGCTGTTGCTTGTACAACATAAATAATATAAGAGCAAGTTCAAAGCCTCATGTGAACTTAGCCTTAGAGGGCACACAAACACACACATACATATTACGGCTATTTTCATTGGTCCTTACTGAAATTTTAAATGTATGTCTATAAAATGACCTGACACAGTGTAGTAAATAGAAGTAAACGAGTATAATTTAAAGTCTTTATATTAATTTACCATTTTTTGACAATATCTCTTACATACATATATGTACCAACAAAATGTTACTGATCGCTAATCTATAAATGAACGATATATGAAAAAAATCATTTATGTCGGAATTTACTATTAATAGTTTTAATTCCGTTTGCGCGTTAAAATTTAAAGCACCAATTAATTATTATATAATAATTTTCAAAATTAATTTTAATTGAATTAAAAATTAGATTACATTTAAATATAAAAATACAGTGAAATATAAATTAAACAAGTATAAATTGGTTACAAATACATCTCGTCCGTTACGATTTTTTATAAATGAAAAAAATATATATTTTTTCATAAAATATGGAAAATACATGTATAGCTGCGACATTTTGTTACATCGATGGCACTTCTATAACAGAGTGGGAGGCCACGAAGGCAAAGGGTAGCGACTTCACGGGTCATCGAAGCCTAATCGATCGGTCAAGTGTCAGAGGTGAAAGGTGCATGGGACGCGACTAAGGCCAAAAACATGTTTCTAAAAATATAACTCATTCACAGTTTAGTCTAAATTGGTTAAGCCTATTAAATTGTTAAATATGTTGTTGCAAATAACGAAAAATCTTACCAATATATTATAAAATTTTTATATCGATCATGACACCACTCGTGGCGCAGGGCCACAAGCGTGCGACTGTAAACGCCACACGTTGTGGGTTCGAATCAAGGAAATGTAATATTTAACATTTTTATCTCTTAAGTAGAACTTAGAGGTAACGAGCCTCCACTCGACATGCAATGCCTCCAGGAAAAAATCAAACAATTATAAAAAAAATATCGATGAATAAAATAAATAAACTTCACGCTGTATCCCGCACACAGCAGGGTAGGCAGAAGGAACCTAGTGTTAAGACACTCCGTTCCTCACTTTCCGCCGAATTCTGGAGGCATTGCGCGTTGAGTGGCGGACCTCAACGCCACGCTTTAGCCTCGACACCAAAGCGAAGAAATGAAAATATAAAAATTTTAATAAATATTTCATTTGCTCGAATGGGGATCGAACCCACAACCAGTCAATGTTACAGTCTCACTTTATGCCCCTGCGCCACGACCGGCCTCATCATCATCTATGAATAACAGATCAAACAACTAAATTTCAGATTGTTATAGATCAATAAAGATCGTTAGCATATATTTCGCGTAGACCGTGAGAATATGAACCAGTTTTATCTATTTGCATTTCTATTTTTAAATGGATGCCATGTTAATATAAAATCATAGATATCACATCACAGAAATTACGTAATATATTTACACTTATTATATATATGCAATAAATACAAAAGTAATTTAACTATTCCACTAAAATAAATAAAAAATACCACTTTTAACTTGGTTAACTATTCCACTAAAATAAATAAAAAATACCATTTTAAACTATTCGTTTTATAAAAATCATAAAAGTGTTTAAAAAAAAGTGTTTATAACTAATTTCCTATTTTTAATTATGAAAATTATTTAAATGCGTACAAAAGTATTTAAATTTTGTAACACAGAACGTTATTTACCAATAATTACTAATATGATACGATAATTTGAAATGTTGTTACAAAATTAATTTCTTTAATTACATCAATTATCTTACTCAAGCCGAGACAGAGTGAGGAAATGAAAATATTAAAAATCTAGCTATCTCTGGCGCGAAACAAAGCGAGGTTGAGTTCCGCCACTCAACACTATACTTTCTCGATTGGGAATCGAACCCACAATCTCGATCATCATCCCAATCCCATCATCTCAAATCTGTCGCGTTCACAATCGCACGCTTGTGCCCCTGCGCCATGACTCGTCTCAAATATATTACACAATTGTTTTATGTCAATATATGTATAGTATATCTATAGATTACACATAAATAAACATATAAAAAACAAAACTATAGATTGGTGATAAAACACACAGGATTTACATGAAGTATAATACCACCTACATATTAAAAAAACATAAAATTGAAAATTGCTAAATTACATGTTGAATTGAGGCCAGTGGTGGCGCAGTGGCACGAGGTGTGACTGTAAAACCGACTGGTTGTGGGTTCGACCCCACTCGAGGAGATGAAATATTTACTTAAATTTATATTTCCATTTCTTCGCTCTGGTGTCGAGGTTAAGCGCGGCGTTGAGTTCTGCCACTCAACACGCAAAGCCNAAACATTTTTTAAAGTGTTATTCCACACTTAGGAAAGAAAAATAGTTATTAAGAAAACATATAAAAATTTGAACGTAGCGGGATTTGAACCTGCGCCTCTTTGAACAGTTTCAAAAAGAGGTGCGGGTTCAAATCTCGCTACGTTCAAATTTTTTGGCGTTTTCGTAATAAATAAGAATACATTAAATTAAATATGAAAGACATGCTGTGCAATTCAAAGTCATGTGATCGGCACGGGCGCATACTAGACGTTATTAGCACTTTTTGCTTACTGTGTTATTCAATGACTAATGTTTAGTTGGTTTTTGTCATTGTCCAAAAACGTCATTGGGAAATTGTCACTAAATATTGTCTGTTCATTTGTTTTTGATTGTAAATTTTTATTTATTAAAATGACCAACTAATTGATAAAGCTATTTCCAAAATCATTTTATCGGCATAAAATAACAACATATTATGGTGCTGCAAACATGCCTTTAATAACTTTCTAGCATATTTAAAAAAAGCATCAGACTTTTTGTGGTGCACATACCTAATGCAAATTTAAGACTTATGTGATTTTCTCACAGATACTGTTGTCAACCGGATCCCATAATCAGAACCTAAGCAAACTTTTACCAAACTATCCTACAATGTATTTTTTCCAATAAAAAAATCCTCAGAATCGGTTGGCATGAAATTGAGTTATTCACCCATTTGTTGTGCACATACCTAATGCAAATTTAAGATTTATGTGATTTTCTCACAGCTACCATTGTCAGATATGGACCAAATTAAAAGGGGACCACATAGGAGACACTAGCTAGCAAATAAAAAGTACTATAAAAATCGATTCATCCAGTCAAAAGTTCTGAGGTAACAAAAAAAAAGTTGAATTGATAACCTCCTTTTCCTACAGAAGTTGGTAAAAAAGTAAATTCAGTCTTCTTTCCCGTAAGGCACTTACGAACTTTGTCATAAGTATCCTTCGTAGAGTAGATGAAACCCACACCCGTCATGCTAACATTCAGATGTTATCTCATTATACCATAAGAACCTTATATTGTGATATAAAAATTTTGCAGAAATAATAATGTGAATTTAAAAAAAAATATAAATTTTAATTTATTACTAATTTTTATACACATATATGACTAGAATTTAGAAAAAAAATATTGTAATTTAAATGAGCACTTCACTTTATATGCTTACAAGTTATAAATGCAAAATCAACAATAAATAAGCTTCTATATAAGTAAGTAACATGACTCGAATCAAATATACTCTTATCACAAAATTGTAAATATTATTATCAAAAGTAAATTTTGGTGCCCCCATATTTACTCAGAGGTTCACATTATCTGTTCAATGTCATTCACTGGATTTTTTTTATTGATACTTGAAAAAAAATTTTTTGTTAATGTTTTTTTGTGATAATTATTTAATAAATTTTAAGTTGCTAACAATAAAATATACATGTATGTTATACGTTTGCACACATAGTGCACAAACATTGTATTATAGTTTATGCATTAGAAAAGATAAATTACTACTATGCATTACTATAATGCTAATAATACTGACGTTTAGTTCACTGCCCCCAAAGTGGAACATTCTGATAAGTCATGGAAAGATACTGTAACATATCCCAAAATTATTTTTTTAATTACTGTGCCAATGTTATCTAAATATATATTTAGAGATTTAGTTTTTTTTTTGTTAATTTAAAACAGAATGGAGAAAAAAATGATCACAATGTTTTACACATTTAAAATGGGCATTGTTATTTAAAATGAAATCAAAATATATAGCTAGCATTATTACATAACAGATAAAATTTAAAGTAATTAACACAATGTTACATAAAATATTTAAAGAGTACTTACTCGCTATTTTCCTTGGTCTTTTCTACATGTTTTTTTATATTAGCAATGGAAGAGTCTAATCTATTTAGAAAGTTGTCGAAAGTCTCTTTTTCATCAGGACTACCGGGCGAAAAGTCTCTCGTGGGCATTCCAGCTATTGAAGCACGATGACTTGGGGGTGCAGGCTCTGTCACTCTTTCACCATTTTCGTAAAACGGAGATTCTTTAGTCACAGGAATTAACAAATATTCTCTCAAAAATAAACTATCCGAAGCGAATAAGCGGTTCGCTCGCCTGATTTTCTCCATCTATAATCAGATATAATCACTTTTTATAACAAATTAGAAAAAATAAACTCATTATCAACACAATTATTATGATCTTCACACACTTACTGTGACACCATATTTCAAAGCAATTCCTTGTAAAGTGTCACCTTTGGCCATTGTGTGTTTTATATATTCTTCGTTCCTCTTCATGTGATTGCATGTGCTTCCATATTTCTTTAGAGGACGAGCAGATTCTCGGATCGAAACTCGTTCATCAAATAGACAATCCTCCTCCATATTTGACGTAAAACAAAATGACATAAATATAACTTGTTAATGACAAAAAAGTAAAAGCAATGAAGAGAGCAACCAATAATGGAATGAAATTAGGCACATAACACTGTAACAGACAACACACTAACCTCGATCGTAATGTGTTGTCATATACAAAATATTTGTAATAAAAAATATTTGTGTTAATTTAGAATCAAAAATATATGGTATTAAAAATTATGACCTATATATGACCTTTTATATATATATGACCTTTTTTTATTAGGGAATCGAATTTCTTTTATGGTTCCGTTAGGAGGTTTAAAATTATTATAACAGATGGCGCTAATGTCATTTAACCAATCTGTTCACTCGGCTATCCATTCATGACTCATTCATTTACGCAGCTAACGAATTTCATTCAGTCAATCAATCAGTCTTTCGGAACATTTAGATGCGGGTGGTGTGTTGCTGTGACTGTTTAAAAAATTGAATTGTTATGAACTAATGATTTGTGATATTTTGAATTTTGTGAATAACAATTTGTGTTTGAAAAATTATTTTAATATTCATATTACGTATATAAACCTGTGCTGAAATCTGTTGAGAGATTTTTCTATTTGTATTTATTATACACATGTGATCGATATAGCAAATATCGTAATTGTTTTCTTCTTTGATGAGGGTAAGTATGAATGAAATTAGCAATTATTATTAGCTGGTAACTAAATAATATATTGTAAAATTAATTTGCTATTGTATATATGTCACTACCGGGCCTGTATTACCCCGCGGTGCGTGTACCAGCCGCCCTTCCCGGGTTGGTGGCGAAAACATTGAGGGTCGAGCCTCGGGCGCAGTCTCGCGAACTAGGCAACTTTTATGACCATGAAGCCATATTTTGGGGGTTTGCATGCAAACGGGTGTGACCCTAATGAATTGTTTTTGTATATTGTAAGTGCGATATCCCATTACCTAAAAGTGACAATCGTTAAAATTCCTTTTAAACCGATTGCGCAAGTAAGCTGAACAGGGGAAAACGAATCAGCTGTGTTATATGAGTAGGTGTTATGTTTTATTTTATAAATAAATAAAATTGGAAGTTTAATTGAGTAGATTGTTTACATTCAACAGTCAAAATTTAAAACTAAAAAGCTCTTATCACTATTTTATTCATATCTATCTATTTAGGACATCATTTCATAGCTTTTGAAGTCTTGTCCCTCACATCAGTGATAAATCAAGTTAAAATTAACAACTATTTTTCAATACAATCATCAAATTAATATCCAATTTGTCACGTAAAATGTTAATTCAATAAATAATATAAATATCAAGTATTCATAGAATAACGTACGTATGTGTATTATTTTATCTAACTGTCATCATATCATGCTATAGTTATGTTTATATCGACAAAACCGTGTTTTTTTTATGAATATTGTTTTTAATATTCTCTTAAAAAAACAAGAAAGCAATTTCACGATTTTCCTCTCATATAGCAAAGTAGACTAAGAGAACCTAGTGTTGAGACACTTCTGTTCACACTGTTTTCCAATTTTTGCCAACTTTCCAGACATTGTGTGTTGAGTGACGGAACATAACGCCGCCGCCGCATTTTTTATTACTGCAGCAGATAAATAAAAATATTTNTTTTTCTGATTTATATTAGGCTTTTATAAGGTAGTTAAAACTGTGGCTTCATTTAAAGTGGTGCTTACACTTCCACCCTGTATATTTAACGTATAATTAATTAGAATAATCATATAAATATTTCGTGCATAATCTAGCCATTTTGTACTTTACTTTTTTATTTGTAACATAAAAGACCTCCCTAGTGTGTAGGTCGTCGAGTGAACTGGTAGGGAAGCATTTCATTTAATCGAATCAATCATGGGGACATTGCAATTCTGCATAGATACACACTCTAAAGGCTTCAAATTTATTGTATTCATTTTGCTATAATATTGAAGGTTAGCTACCATAATATCATATCCATATTTTGTTTAATCTGATCAAAACAAAATCTTAGGCCCGTACTCATAAATCGCTCCCAAGTCGGAGATCGATCTTGAGATGTTGTTTTCATTCATAGATATGTCATTTATGAATGAAGACGGCGTTAAGATCGATCTCAGACTTGAGAGCGGCTTATAAATACGGGCCTTGGTTATTTTTGATGTAGTACCCAGTACTCAGTGCCTACAAAGTAAAAGTACTAGATGCTCGATGACTTGTAATTTTAAGCGGCGGTCACTAGTCTTTATATAAATTATTACTGAATAATAGAACCCACGACCACTGTTTCTAAAAAAGACGATGTGTGCGTAACGGCGACCGTTTTATTTACAATTTTTATATTTCCTTTTATGTAAATACTTGCTAATTGCAGCAAGCTGGGGTGAATATTCAAATTTGTTAGCCAAATGTGTTTTCCATGCTATTACAATCGACTTAACAATGTTTTAATAATGCAAAATCACCACAGTCGTTAGGTAGCCAAATCATTATTTTAGCGTCACCCTCTTTCCCACACAGCAGGGTAGGCAGAGAGAACCTAGTGTTAAGACACTCAATTCTCTATTTTTCCGCCGAATACTGGAGACGTGTTGAGTTGCAGAGTTCAACGCCGTGATTTGCCCCGATACCAGCGTAAAGTAATGAAAATATCAAATATTTCATTTCCTCGAATGAGAAAATCGCATCCCACGACCTTATTGCATTTACAGTCACGCTTTGTACCCCCGCGCCAAGACCGACCTTCAAAACAAATTTAATAACCAAAATAACTTTAACTTGAACCGACTCATAAAAAGCTATCAGATTATATTTGAAATGAACTATTTCACAATACACAACGAAAAAAATTCAAAGAATTCACCTTTATATTACCGTTTTAAGTGCTTAGATAAAAAAAGAACCTATCACCGTCCAAGCCTTTTCACTAGAATATATTATGTTATATTATTTTCTTATAAAAATGCGAGTGACTCATTTGGAATGTAAGAACAAGGTTGCAGCAAGCTATATATGACTCATGCTGACACTGACCCGAGGAATCCCTCAGTTATCTCGAGATTATCTACAGAGATAACCAAAGCCGTTAAAGTTGAACTAATTACATTAACACTAAACTTAAACTGTTATAATATACTACTATTAAAATGATTTATGGTTTACAACTATGGTATTCGTCGGGTTGGATCCCCACTCGAGGAAATGAAATATTTATTTACTTATATTTTCATTTCTTCGCTCTGATGTCGAGGCAAAACACGGCGTTGTGTTCCGCCACTCAACACGCAATGCCCCCAAAACTCGGCGGAAAGTAGGAAACGGAGTGTCTTAACACTAGGTTCCCTGCCTACCCTGCTGTGTGCGGGATACAGCGTGAAGCTGATTTATTTTAACTATGGTATTCTATGTTTTTTTTGTATTTAAAAGCTTTGGAGTGAATTGTAGATAATTTTGTGTCATTGTGTTTTTGTTTAGTCCCTAAACGACTACTTATATTATTAGACTTTCAAAACGAAGGTGATCTAATTAAATAAATATTTTTTTATTGTTTCCCTTTTGTTGTTTACCATTCAGATATAAAAACACATATGAATATAATAAAATACGAAATCATATATCGAATTATTAAAATGAAAACATCAGGCCGCCGCGGCACAGGGAGACATATTCTCTCTCAACGGTTGTGGGTCTGATTCCCACTTAGGAAAATGAATTATTATTTATTAATATTTTCATTTCGCTATGGTTCGTTAAGTTAAGGGGCGTTAAGTTTCGCTACTCAACACGCAAAGCCTCGAAAATTGAACGGAAAGAGTGGGGAACGAAGTGTTTTAACACTAGGTTTTCTCTGCATATCCTGCTACGTGCACACTGTACACTGCACAATATAACAAAAACTACAATACACGTACTACAAAATTTTCGATGGTAGACAAACCCAGATCACTCCACTAGTACAAAGTTTAGTTTTTAACATACACAGAGCTATAATAAATTTTATATTTCAAAGCTATCTCAATTATTATCCAATAATAATAATCGTTATAAACTTTAAACCTATTATTAGTTATAATAAACATTTTTTACTTTGCGTAGTTATATTACATTTTTTTTATAGAATTTTATAAATGTAATTATATTATTGATTTATAATCAAAACACAACATGGTAAATATATCGTGTACACAAAATAAAATAAACGACGCTATAAAACCAGTTTACATATTATTTTTTGGACCCACTTTAATTTGTGCGTGATTTTTTGTACATATTTTAGTATGTTTTGATGGTTTTTTATGTTTAATTATTACCATATTTGAATATTTTATAGATATTAATTAGCAGTTACTCTGTGTAAATAGATATTAACAGTTACTCTGTGTAAATAAATATGAACTGAATTTTTAAGTCAAGAGATGGGTGTAGATATTTGAGGAATAATTTTATTATAAATCTACAATTCGGTGGAAGGCGGTAAACGGGAGTGTTTTAATTGTAACGGAATATTTTAACACATGATTTCTAGGTTCCTTCTGGCTACCCTCATACGTACAGGTTAGAGGGTGAAGTGAAAGGGGAAAAAAAATCATAACTTTTAACCATATATAATAAAATCGAAATAAATCTATTGTTATAATAGATTGCAAAGAAAGTTTTTATAAAAAAATACATTACACTGTACAAGTCTTAGACAGCCAAGCTTAGCTAATTCGTGCGTCATATTTCGAAGATTCGTACCCGTGTTTCCGAGAAGGCTCTGACTAATGTACCGCTGTGTAAGAGCTACCTACTCCGGATACAACGCGAAAGTAAATACGCTTGAATGGACATGACCCTGACCTCTTTGGGCGTAATTTTTTGTGTAAATATTTTAAAATACCATTTTTTTTTATTTTGCTTTTTTTTGGGATATTTTAAAGTTTTGAACACTAAAATTTTATACAAATATCTTAAAATATTGTAAATTAAATCAGCTTCATTCTGTATCCCGCATGCCGCAGGGTAGGCAGAGGGAGTAGTGTTAAGGCACTCCCTTCCTCAATGAGTTCCGCCACTCAAAATGAAATCCCTCCGAAATTTGGCGGAAAATGGGGAACGAAGTGTCCTAACATTAGGTTCCCTCTGCCTACTCTGAATGCGGGAAACATCATGCAGGATTAATTATTACAAGAAAAATATACTGAACCTCCACAACGTAACCACTAGGCAGTATTAAAATGGTGGCGTTTTTCACATTCCTCTACTATACAAATGTGTACTTCGTGCCACAACTAAGGACTAATGAACATCCGCCGTAGATAGCGACGTACTACGGTATATTTTTCATACTCATAGAAAGCATAGGAATTCGATTATATGATAACTTGCTTTAGAATAATATCTTCTTTTAATAGAAATCTATCTGTTCAAAAACTATAACTTAAACATCTTAGTAGGCAGTTAAACTAAAAATGCGCTTAGCTGGGTAGGCAGAAATAACCCTGTACAAACTCCATTCTCCTCTTTCCCCCCGAAATCGAGACATCGCGTGTCGAGTATCGGTACTTAACGCTGTACATTTAACAATAGCTGTGACTAATTTCTAAATGTCTAAAAAAACCAATTAACTCATAAATTACGTATATGAGTAAAGCAAGAATTGTCATTATATGCTATACTGAAAAATTATGAATCAGATATTGTAAGAACTCCATTAGCTCAATGCTACTAAAAGTAATTAATTTTAACCTTTTATTCTCAATAAGCCGTTAGAACCTCATCACGGCTATTATAATGAATAGTACCTATATTAAAACTCGTTACTTATTTTGTTATCCGACTGCGTAAAAAAATAAGTAACGAGTTTTAATATAGGCGTAGCCCAACAGGAGGATTATGTCTTTACGCTTATGTATGTCGTCTACATATGTGTCCGTTCCTTTGGTCAATTGTAACTGTTAAACCAGTGAACCGATGATGATGATGATGATGACGGTCCTTGATTGAATTCGTCTTGATGGCGCGAGTGTTACTATATACATTAAAGTAGTTTGTGGATGT
Organism: Heliconius hermathena; assembly: GCA_013403705.1. Classification (NCBI taxonomy): domain Eukaryota; kingdom Metazoa; phylum Arthropoda; class Insecta; order Lepidoptera; family Nymphalidae; genus Heliconius; species Heliconius hermathena. The sequence continues at coordinate 444,485 of JAAIXJ010001898.1, read as the reverse complement.
ATTGTTAGTTGAATTTTGTTTTCTTTATAATTCACATTACAGTTCTTTAATGGAAATTCCTTCTTTAAAAAAAAAGATACTATTAGTACTAAAACTCTTAACAAAGAACAATGTATTAACGTCATCGTACAAAAATCTTTGTGGCTCAGCTTTTCCCGTTTATAGGCTAAGTTATACAACAGGTAATGTGCTTCTGAGAGCTCTACAAAGGAGTAATGAACTTCCGCCTGTATGTGGGATGTGCGGAAAACTGTGGAACATCATATCCTTGTGGAACAGACGGTTACTATTTTAAAAATACATATATCTATCTATAGAGGCCGTCGTAGCGCAGGGTCACAAGTGTGGGACTGTAAAAGCGACTGGTTGTGGGTTTGATACCCATTCGAGGAAACAAAATGTTAATTTAAATTTAGAGTTCCACTTCGCGCCGATATCGAGACATAGCGCGGCGTTAAGGTCCCCCGCTCAACTCGCAATGCCTTCCGAATTCGGAAAATGGGGAACGTAGTGACTTAACACAAAGTTCCCTCTGCCTACCCTACTGTATGCGGGATACAACGTGAAGCTCATTATTATTTTTTGTTTATCAAAAAATTATGTATGTATTAAATACGAATTTATTGTCCAATTACTAAACTGGGTACAGATTACAGAAACAGATTTTTTGTAACAAATAACAAATCCAAGAGAAGCCATGATTGTAAGATTTTATTTTCACAATACTATGCCTTGTTATCTCGTTCACATTACCAATTTATCTCCATAAAAATCGACAGGTTTATCGAAAATAAAACTAACAAGTATTTCTATAGAAAATATTCGTATATAAGTTTTGTGCATAAGTCTTTAAGAGGCCGTCGTGGCGCAGGGGGACAAGGGTGTGACTGTAACGCGACGGTTGTGGATTCGATCCCCACTCCAGGGAATGATTAATTAATTCTTACATTATTATTTTATTTCTTCGTTCGTTTTTTGTATTACTTTTGCTTTTTATTCTTTATAATTTATATTTAACAAAAATTACGGACTTTCTTTTTGGTTCTTTTGTGAATGTATTCGCTAATTCAATTGGCAATTAAAACTTTCTTTCCAGCTTAGTCAAAAAATCATTTTAAATTTTAAACAATAGATATACTTTAACGATAAAAGATTTTAATATTTTTAATGAAGTAATGGTTAAAAGTGCTTGGCATTATTTTATATTTTATTTAAGAAAATTGAAATATCTAGTTAATAGGTATATAAAATAATTCACGACGTTGCACTTCAAAAATAAATATTTAAAAGAGTAATTATTTTTTTGAAGCTGTCATGGCGCAGTAGTACAGCGTAACGCATCAGCTGTTGGTTTGTTTCCCATTCCAGGGAACCTCGATTAGTCAGAAAGTAAGGAATAGAGCGTCCTGACACTAGGTTCCCTCTGCATGCCCTGCCATCATGATACCGTGAAGCTATAATAAAAACATTTATCTCTTGACACTAATGTCAAGAGATAAATGTTTTAATTGTATTGTAGTAAATAATACTAATATTATTTACAATACAATTACAAATAACACTAATTTTCAAAATTATCTTTACAAAATGCAGTACACTCAAAATATAACTAGATTTCGTTATCGTCAATGCATAAAGACGGACAGATGTTCCGGAGTTTTTGTGTGGCAGGTGTGCACGCGCCTCTTTTTTTTATTAAGTTCTTTTTTTTAATATTAAACACACCTTGGTCGCTGCCTCACTGTCTTTAGAAACAAACATCTATTAAAAGTGACGACATCGTGGCGTTATTAACGTGTACCTGTTTAGAAGGAAATGGCTGTTCTGTCTTATACACAGACTGGACCGTATTTATAAATCTCAATGTTGAGATCGATTTTGAGATGCCGTTTTAATGAAAACAACATTTCAAGATTGATCTCAAAGTTGAGAGTGATTTATACATTCTGGTCTAAGCTATCAAACACGTAGAAAGAAGATTGAATTGCCTTAAATTAATAGAAAATAAATAATAAGTATTTGACCATTATCTCTCAAGACAAAATCGATATACCTACTTTTAACAAAAACCAACTAAATATAAATTTATTTAAAGTATTATTAAATTGGTTTAACGTTTAAATTGCTTTTAACAATTTAATATTATTTAAAGAAATTTAATTTATAATTATATATTGAGAGCGGAAAAAAACAAACTTTCTAGTTCTAACTCCACACTGAGACAATCGATCGATCGTTCATTTTAATTATTATTTGTGATTTATTACGCTATTTTCTAAAGTAGTTAAAACCGCTTACTAATGTTTTGCTTGATAAGTAAAAGTGTTGCGTTGTTTATACTTAACTTACTTACTTGTAAGTATATTTATCATCTATCATCAATTGTTAATTTTTAATATTTTCTTTTCTTCGCTCTAATACCAAGACAAAGCGCGGCGTTGAGTTCCGCCACTCCGCTCACAATGCCCCAAATATTCGAAGGAAATTGGGGAACGAAGTGTTTTAACAATCGGTTCTCTCTGCATACTCTGATATATACGGGATACAGCTTAAAACTCAAAAAAATATACATACAAACGGACACACGGACCATTGCAAATTGGTCGAAACATCAAGTTTTCAAAAATGTATAATGCTAAAAATAAATGTACGCGAATAATCCGATTAAATAGTTTCATTTGAAATAATAATTTTACCTTCCCAGAAAAAAAAGACCTACTTACTTGATATTACAAGTACGTACCTATGGTTATTCTCAAAATTGAAAATGAAACCTCTTATCTGTTTAATTAATCAAATAATTACATCGTAGGTAATATTCCTACCTAGGAAGGAACTTTTATAATAACTGTTCCACAGCTACCCACGTCCACATACCACATCGAACGGCAGCTGGGGGACATCTTGTATTTTTTGCATGATACCCGCCGACGTCGATTTGCAATTTGCAACGAAATCGACCTTTTAATGTGCTACTACTACCTGCTGGTGAGCTTACGAGTGATGATTCTCCATCATATTTATTATATTTTTTTTGTTTTTTTTTTTTTTGGGAAACGAAAGCTTGTGGTTATGAGCCTTAATTTAATTGTACGCTATATTTTTACTATTTTTAATTATTCTAAATGTTTTAATTCATCTTCCGCATTTTTACTGTTAGGTGCTATTGTAGCTTTCAAAGTAGAGCATCGCGACTTGTTTGACTGAGTAAGAGCTACATTTCACTGTTTCTTCGGGAAGTCAATACTTCCCAAGGAACATAAGAAAGGTTTATTCAAAATTCTTACAGAAACGGAAACATATGGAGATTAAAATTTTTGGGTCGTATACAACTGGCCACTAGTATAAAATGATAATAATCAGAACCTATCACTGGAATGTAGTATTTATTCTCAGGATTCCTCTCAATTATTACAAGGCAATTTCTTTTTTATCTCACTTTTAAAAATACCAATAATATAATGAATAAAAAAAAAGTAAATATATAGATTTAATATAAACTTTAACGACCATAGCTGAATTATGATAATAAGTATGGCAACACACTTATACATATATATTGACATTGAATAATTACTATACAGCCAGATGTCAGATGGGCAGGTGCCATTTTAATAGCACCTTATCTTTATCTCCAGTGATTCGATCCCACTACCACCGTCCCGTGAATAAATTACCAATATCAATAACGCGTGATGGCAGTCGTGACTTCTTAGAACATATTTCTTTTCTCGACCGCACGTCGATAAGCCGTAATAATGGCTTTACCATCAATCATGAAACTGGAAATGTATGTCGTTGTAGTTCAGCTATTTTACTATTTGAGTGAGGTTGAAGAGATTTGTCAAAAGATATTTGCAAGTAGCGGTTGTCGTACTTTCTGTTGGTGTTAGAATGTTTTTACTGATTTTTTTTTTGAGGCCAGTCGTGGCGCAGGGGCACAAAGTGTGACTGTAAAACCGACTGGTCGTGGGCTCTATCTTTAATCGATTCGATTCGACTCGAGGAGATGCAATATTTACATAAATTTATATTTCCATTTCTTCGCTATGGTGTCGAGGACAACCGCGGCGTTGAGTTCTGCCACTCAACACGCAATGCCTTCAGAATTCAGCAGAAAGTGGGGAACGGAGTGCCTTAACACTAGGTTCCCCCTACCCTGCAGTGTGCGGGATACATGAAGCTGATTTTTGTTAGGTCTGCGAGTAAGTCAAGTTAATGATATGGTTTCTAAATAGATATTAATAGCTTACTGTGTTCATATAAACCAATATATTATAATATTTAAAATACATTGAATTTGTTCGCTCTGGTGTCGAGGTAAAGCGCGCAATAAGTTGAAAGAATGAAAGTGGGGAACAGAAGTGTCTTAATGGGAACAGAGTTTTAACTAGATTTCCAGGTTCCCGCTGCCTATCCTTATCTTATGTGCGGGATACATGTATAGCTAAGCTATGACTGCTACTGATTAAAAGTAATAAATGATTTCTCCGAATATAAACATAATAAATTATGTTATTATAACTATTCGCTGTTTCAATTAAAAGCAAAGTAGCAACGTAGCAAAAGATCGTTATTTTAAATGGTATAACGGAATAAGACATATAAATATCGTCTCATATTTCAGGAAACAGTGAATGATTTAAATACGCTTTTTCAAAGCTTTCAAAGTGTTCATTTATACAAAGACCGTTTAAGTGCGGGTCGGATACGCTCACCGAGGCTTCCGTACAAATTTCAAGATGGTAGGTCAACGGGGAAGTACACAGTAGATCTTATAAAAGTTGACAAACTTAAGTTTACGGTCATATACAATCATTTTGTATAAAGTTAACTACAAATATAAGTTGTTGTTTTGTATTCTGTGCTATAAGACGATACTCCTTTCGAGGTACGGAACCCTAAAAAGTAGGTACCTACTGACACTTCTACTCACAATTTACACTGTATTCTCTCGGGCCCACCAACCAAACTTCACACAGCGCCGTAACAATGTATACGAACGTGTTTTGTTTACAAGAGACATCTGGGTGTTACGCGGTGACCAAACTACGAAGGAGGATCTAATAAATTATTAATTACTTTGACATTTTTTGAAAATTTGCCAAAATTTATACTTACTTTACAATAGGTGTATTGAGATTCCTACGTTGTATAGTGTTTGTTAGTTCAAATTCCTTTTATTAATTTGTAATTTAATATACTTATCATTCTATAAACTTATCATTCTCTTGAGCTGCATATATATATGAGTATTTACTCATGCAGTTCTGTAAATAGCGGAAAATTGAAAACAACGCGATTAGTCTCTAGACAAAAAAAATACTAAATAAATCAAATCCTCAAATGGGAACTGAATCCACAATCTCTGGCGTTTACAATTCGCTTGTTCCCCTGCGCCACGACTGGCCTCAATATATGAATTAGGATTAAAAATTTCTCCAGCTTCATGGTGACTCTACATAACAAACGCCTTTGCTCGAACTTTATTACTCTTAAAAGCGATTAAGTCTTATACGGTTAGGCAAATAAATTGTTACATTGTTAATTTTACTTCCCAGAAGGTTACACAGGGAGAAAAAACAGGTGAACTTAAGACTGACTAATCAATCTTATTACTATTAAATGTAATACAATACTACAATATACGTGTAGACAAAATATATTTAATGTTTTGGCTATTTGAATGTTTCAAAATTCGGAGAAAATTGAAGATTGTGAGTGTCTTGACATTATGTTCTCTCTGACCACGCTGTTGTGTGAGCCAAGCGTATGAAAAATTTACAAATGCAAATTAATTATCTTTATACAATCAATCAGTTAAGAAATACATCGTAAACTTAAAAGTCAATTAGTGAATATGAAAGTTTTTTTCCCAGCCTCATGCTGTGTCTCGCATGAAGCAGGGTAGGCAGAGAGAGCCTAGTGTTAAGACACTTCGCTCAGTAATTTCCGCCATATTCTAGAGGCTGATGCGTGATGAATGGCGGTACTCAACGCCGCGCTTTGCTTTCGACACCAGAGCGAAGAAATGAAAATATTAAATATTTAATTTCCTCGACTGGGAATCGAAACCACAACCTGTCGTGATTACAGTCACAGGTTTGTGCCCATGCGCTATGACTGGCTTCTTATATGAAAGCTATAATAAAAAAAGATAATAAAATTTTGTCTTCTTAAACAAAACATGCCAAATGTTCGCAGCACAAACGAGATAATTATGAGCACTAAATGACGGCTAGTAAAAATGTTATATGCGTCGAGGCCATTGACCTTTAGCATCCCTGGCTTCCGCGCCACATGTTTATTTGTTCTCATTTTTTTTCAAGATTGAACTTTGGTTAATATTTTGAATTTTATAGCTTTTAGTGGTATATTTTTTTATTAAATAAAGGAATTTTGTTAGTAAACTGATAGAATGTTTTAAAATTTTCAAATTATTTATGATATAGTAGAAGGTAGGTTCAATTTATTTATGATATAGTAGAATTTATGGACTATGCGGATCACAGAGGCCAGCCGTGACGTAGGGGCACAAGTAAGAAAGAGAGCGAGTAACTAAACGCGTCAGGTTGTGGGTTCTATTCCCACTCGAGGAAATGAAATATTTAATTTTTTCCATTTCCTCGCTCCGGTATCGAGGCAAAGAGCGGCGTTGAGTTTTCGGTGTCTTAACACAATGCTCCCTTTACCTACCGCGTGAGTATGTGAATCTGATACACCGTAAAGCTGAAAAAAAGATTAAGATTACTATCAGGCAGTTCAGTTTTCAATCCATAGTAAAGACATTTATCAGTTAGTGTGCATCGTCCTTAAAGTATGACGATGTGAAGTATCACAATTTGACCGCAAATTGATGATTGAGAGAGATTGGTTCTAAGATTTGGTTCCCATTGTGCATTTTTTTTAGCTTCTATAGTTTCATTTATGCCACAGGTTATATTTACCTTCAAACAACCACAATAACATGTGCATATTACCGCACAATTGTAGCATATCAACCTGGTTTCGCGATAACGACCATGAGAAGCTTTCTCACAGCAGGATCTACCATACGAGGTATTTTTATTGTTTACTATAAAAAAATGTATGTACTTTTATAGTCTTTTAGTTTTTTTATCACGTGCTCATTAACTTATCTTTAGTTCAAACTTAGAACTGTTAATATTTAAAACTCACTCTGACTCTTATTCCCATCAGAAGGAATCAAATCCAGTACCATCACGCTGTATTCCTCAGACACTTCCAAACTGTGCTGTGTTACAATTTCTCCTGTAACTATATTTTATTGCTTTACTTAAAATCAGAAAATCAGCTTCACGCTGTATCCCGCACACAGCAGGGTAGGCAGAGGGAACCTAGTGTTAAGACACTTCGTTCCCCACTATCCGCCAATTTCTGGAGGCATTGCGTGTTGAGTGGCGGAACTCAACGCCGCGCTTTCCCCTCAATACCAGAGCGAAGAAATGAAAATATAAATGTAAATAAATATTTCATCTCCTCGAGTGGGGATCGAACCCACAACCAGTCGATTTTACAGTCATACTTCGTGCCGCTGCGCAACGACTGGCCTCATTGCTTTATTTATGTTAGTAACTTAATGACACTCTGCCATTATCCCATCAATGGTCTTCATTTGCGCGTAAGTCACGTTCCATAAGATTTATATGGTCGCGGCAACACCGTACGTGAACAGTTCAACCCGTACCGGGACTTGCGAGGCCTGTACGTTATTCTGCTATAACTGCATTACATATTGTTGTTTATAATAGTTAAGAAACCATGGGAATTTTATGTGGAATGTGGCGGAATATGAGATTTAGCTGTTATAAATTTGGGCTATAATAAATAGTCTTTCTGATTGTTTTACTTTGGTATTAAAATTAACCAAAAATATATTCAGGGTATATATATTTTTTAAACATTTTTAAAGTGTTCTTTCTCTCTCTCTCTCTCTCTCTCTCTCTCTTTTCACACTTAGGAAAGAATAAGCATTTTTTAAGAAAACGTATAAAAATTTGATCGTAGCGGAACCTTTAAGTTTTTATACGTTTTATTAATAAGTAGGTTATATATATTTTGGCAAAGTGCTTGCAACTCTCAAATGACTAATCCTATTTTTATAAAATATATTTAAGAATCACCGCGATAAACAAGTCTTTCGATTAGAGAAAACTGCACTCAAATTGGTTCATTAATTCATTGTAGCCCCTGGGCTACAATACCACAGACAGATATATAGATACGTCAAACCCTTTCTTTTGCGTCAGAGGTTAAAAATAGCCCGTAGAAAATAGTTTTTGTAGCCGTTTATACTTTAATATAAACCAATAATTCCCATGTCCATCTTATGTGTACACTACAGTTCTAAATATTCTTATAATAGACAAAGTTCAATCGTTGTAAGACAGACACTGACGAAACTTAGAATAGAATATTAAGGTATATTTAGAAATATATGTACATTATAGACCAGGGGTTCCCAACCTTTTCTTGATCAAGGACCACTTTCTCACTTCTTGGTAGCAGGGACCACTATGTATAAAGGTATAATAAAAATTAACTTTGATTATCAAACAGAAAATTGGCCGTACCATCCCCAGTCATAAAATTAAAATCGTTCGCGGACCATATTTAGGCATCTGCAGACCACAAGTTGGGAACCAGTGTTATAGACTAATTTAATAAGTAAGTTAATATACCGCAACAGAGCTCGTCTGTCCTCAAAGCTGGTGTTATTTTCTGTGACAAACATTTAATATTCAGTATATTTGACGGAACAGTTCAAATGCTACTTAATTTGTATTCGTTTCTTATGAATAAAATACATTTATTAATATATATAATTTTTAAAGGATTTTAAATATTATAATGACTGATTAAAGTGTGATATAAAATATAATACATATAATTCATATTTATTTAGAAAACGTATAAAAAATTTCGATTCGAGTCCTGCTACGATCAAATTTTTATACGTTTTCTAAACAAGTATTTTTTTTTCCCTAAGTATAGTGTGGAATAACACTTTAAAAATGTTAAAATTAAAAATTATTCATATTTGTATGTGGTATAATAATATCTTCTTGATTCTATCCGTAGTTCTCACTCCATAAAATAAAATATTCAAATTTTGAAATACCATGATTTTAATTTAAAAAAACCGACGCCGCAGTCGAAACTGGGTTAAAATCACTTCAAACACCAGCTAAGTATGGAAAAAATTATGGAAAATATTCAAAATACAGAGAGGTTTACGATCTCTCGAGTCCTCCCGGTGCGATGTGTTCTATGGGGTTATGCTATAGCTACAGTATGGCGGAGAGCTCGTTATCCTGATGAGAATCCCGTGCCCGCGCAAACTGTGTCGAGTGTCTGGTGTGCTTTTGTCTGCCTCTGTTGACAGGATGACTGGTTTGTATACTTCGACTGGTGTTTTATATTGATTCTAGTTGTTTTTTTTTGTTGTAGTAGGCAGGTGTAGTGCGTTATTGTGTCTAAATGGTAAATCAAAATAATAATTATCAGTGTTAGTATATAGTTATCAAGTATGTTAGATAGTAGTTATCAAGTATTCCATATGTTATGTTTAGATAAAAATAAAAAAAAATGTTGAAAAAATCTATAGTCAATAGATAAAGGAGAAAAATAGTTGAATAATATACACTTTATAAGATACACTTTATTTCAGATGAAATTTGTTGAATTGTCAGATATACTTCACTTATCACTAAAATTATAACTATTTTAGTTTCGTAATTTGTAACAGTAAAAAAAATCAGCTTCACGTTGTATCCTGCACACAGCAGAGTAGGCAGAGGGAACCTAGTGTTAAGACACACTGTTCCCCACTTTTTGCCGAATTCTGGAGGCATTACGTGTTGAGTGGCAGAACTCAACGCCGCACTTAGCTTCGACACCAGAGCGAAGAAATGGAAATATAAATTTAAGTAAATATTTCATCTCCTCGAGTGGGGATCGAACCCACAACCAGTCGGTTTTACAGTCACACTTTGTGCCACTGCGCCACGACTGGCCTAACAGTAAAAGCTACTATATTTGTACTTCACAACAAGAATATCTTAAAATACTCTAAATAAAAGATACTTTGTAAAAAGATAGCCAGGAAATAAAATTCCTTAAGAACAATACCTTCATACTAGTACAATAAGTCTTTGTAAATAAACTATCTGAATATCTTTAGACCTAAAATTTATTTTTAGTTTATTCCATTGTGATGTATTCCCATAATGGCAAAGGAAATGTAGTCCTTACGTTCCTGTATGTATTATAATATTTCTAGACAAGGAAGTACTACAAAAGAATGTTTTTAAAATCCTACTGATACAGAAACTGGAACGCACGTCTATTATATTGTTATGACTGAAGAAAAGCAGCACACCGCTTGTTGAAATGCAACATGACTTTATGTGAATATTGTTTTGTTTAACCAGAGGCCAGACGTGGTACAGGGGCACGATTATGCCACTGGTTGTGGGTTCGATGCCCGCTTTAGAAAATAAAATAGTTAATATTTTCATTTCTTCGCTCTGTCGTCGAGGCAGAGCGCGGCGTTGAGTTGCAACACTCAATACGCAATGCTTCCAAAATTCGTCGGAAAATGAAAAACGGAGTGTCTTAACACTAGATTTCCTCAGCCTACCGTGCTGTAAGCGGCGTATAAGTTGAATATTATTTTAATTAAAATTTCGTATGTTAAAGTGAGTATAAAATGTGATAATTTTAAATTTTTCTGCAACAATTTTTCAAGTATGGCTCGAAATTTCTCATGCAAGTTCTAGTTAGGGCGTGTGTAAAGTTCGTTAGTGTGACGCACTATATCATTTGAATGTATGTCGAGAACGCACGCTTTCATACTCTTTTGTGCTTTATTTTTATAATTAGAACTCCTTACTTTGTGAAATGAAACGTTTTTGAAACAACGAAATTATACAATGTTTATTTGAAAAAAAAACTTGGATACCTATTCGTTTAATTCAGGTTGATCAGCTAGTAATTATTTATAGCTGTATACTGTATCCCGTACATATTAGGCTAGGCAGGCTGAGAAACTTGGCAACCTAGTGCTAAGACCCTCCGTTACCATTAAGACACTTCTGTTCCCCACTTTTCACCGATTTCCCGGGGCATTAGTAATTATAAATCATCATTATAGATAACCGATAGTTTGTTCTCTAAAGTAAAAAGTAATTACGATTTAAATGCCCGACCAAACTGAAGCCTCAATCAGAACAGCTTAAACTCGTTCACCAAACAACACTCACGTTAAAGTAAATTTCATGCTTGATGTTAGATGAAGTTGAACATTCACTAAATAGGTCATGAGGTGAATGTATTGTATAATGCACTTTCTGGCTTACTACTTTCTGTTATGAAGTAAACTAAGTGGTGTTTCCTTAAATTACTTCCGTTTAGTGAAAGCCTTCGTCAAGTTTAATTGCATTTTTAGCACTTTTCTAAATGATGAATGTTTTGGAGGGCCAGTTATGGTTGTGTTGATGAATGCCTTGCTTAAACTTTTTTTTTATCTAAAATATTAAATCTTCTTATGATAAATAACTGTGATCTTAAAAGAAACTTAAACTTTATCAAAATATAACAAGAAAAGATATATAAATTTAGTACAATAAATATTTCTATATTATAATTAACAACACCAATTTATTGAAAAAATATTCAATAATATACTATACTTTTACATACATTAGTAAAAAGATGAAACGAAGAACAACAAATCAGGAATCTAAATATTCAAAATTAAGGCATATTAAATGGGTCACAAGGTGAATGAACATTGAGCAGACCCCCCTTCAGCTGTTTCCAAAATAGTCCTTGTCCTGTTATGCATACCACAGCGTATACGAAATGTATGAGCTACGTCACTTGACAGTTATAAGGACTTTGAGGACTTAATTAGAACATACTGTTGATAAATAATAGTAATAGATGTTTTTTTTGTTACGGCGTTGAGTTCCGCCTCTTAACACGCAATGCCTCCAGGATTCGGCGGGATGTGTGCATCTTCCATGCCATCCATCCATCCCGCCGAATTCTGGAGGAAGATCTTAATAAAAACGGAGTGTCTAGGTGCGGGATACAGCGTGAAGCCAACAAAAAGAAAAAAAGAAAGAGATTTTTGTGTAAATATATATTTGTTGTTAGTTTTATGCCTTATTTATGATATTTTTCATTCTAAAAATGTTTGTCTGAGGTTAAGCTCATTTATCTTGGTGAAATATTTTATTCATTGGTCATTCCCCTAATCATTCTATTACTCTAGACTTCCCCTATTTTCTTGGAAAATTGTCTCAACGAATTATGAAGATAGCAACAGATTTTTTTTCTGTAACGCTTTGGAAACATGAAATTGATAAATTATATTATTAATTTGGACTAATCGATTTCATTTACACTGCTATAGATGGAGAAAACAGTGGTTTTATAGTACTTCAGTCTGATAAGTTGTAATAATAACAATTACTCTTCACGTTGATTGGACCAAACTTTGGTCAATAATCAGAAATGACGAGCTACCTTTATTTTATCGTTTTGTATACGCGCATGTAGTTTTAAGAGGCTACATCTAATTAAGCATGTTTTATGTAACTTATTTAAAGAATAGGCCACCATCGTTGTGACTGTTCACATACCTTAATTTTTTTTTTCATTTGTAAAGGTAAAGTTTACTAATTGGTAATTTTTATATTACAATTATAAACATATAAACTATTTTCATTTCCTTGCTCGCGAGTTCAGACAGAAATTAAAAAACAGAGTGTATAGACACTAGGTTATTTTTGAGCTAGGATTCATGTTGGTCACAGTATGCAAATCAAATACTCATTTCATATCTCACATAAATGCAAGAGATGTAATAAAATTCTAAAAAGATATAATAAAAAATAGCAATACTGATTTTAAGCTATGGTTGACATTACGCATGGAATACTTCTTTCGTCTACTCATTGTTCTACCTGGATGGGGCGCAACAATGGGAGGTAACGCGTTACTTTCAACAGCTCAGCGGTTGTAATGCAACTGAACGGGTGAACAATAACATCCGCGCTCATATACTAATGAATTGGTGATAAATAAATAAATTTGCTTCACGCTGTATCCCGCACACGGCTGGGCAGGCAGAGGGAACTTGGTGCTAGGACACTCCGTTCCCGTTTTCCCCTAAATTCTGTAGGCATTGCGTGATGAGTGGCAGAATTCAATCTCATGATTTATATTTAGAAATTTCTATAATTAACTAATTATAAAAGGATAATAAAGCTAGATAATCTTACAACGTTAACGCATGAATAACGCAAAGCCGCAACGTTAATGTTGATTGATTGCTTCAGTGAGATCTTAATTAGACTACTCGAGCCCTGCGGTCACTTGGTAGTCGACTTGGTTTTGAGTAATCCTGTTATAGAGTGACTTAAGTACAGTTGACCCCGATACAACGATTTGTTAAGTATCAGGTTTAGTGTTTCCCTTGTAGAGTTGTAAGATGTTTAGTAAGAATAATAGGTTTATGAGCTTTTATTAATATATAATTTAATTTATACTAATATTATAAAGTTGAAGAGTTGGTTTGGTTGCATTAGTCTCAGGAACTACTAGTTCGAATTAAAAAATCTTTGTGTAGAATCGCCTCGATGTAACCCATTGTACCTGCGGTCAGATTTATGTTCATCGATCATTCAGATTCATATGTTATGATATAATGTCACGGTGTCATGTGTCATACATAAAGCTTATAATTTCAAATTGATCATGCGGGCAAAGGCTCTGGTAAGAGCTGGTAAACAATATAGAACAATGTGTTATCCTATGTAGCTGGATTTAAAGCTAAGAATCTGGAGATATTGGTCGATTAAGCCATACGTTTTTATCCAGAGACGACGTTGCAATTTTTATAAGTTTGTTGCAGCTTTTTTGCTAGCATCTCCGTACAGAAGTTTTTACAAAACTGCGCTACCAATTTTTTTTTGTACAAGCTTAAACATTGTTTCTTTCTTCGGCCCATTAAATTACTATACCGATTCATACTATCTGCAAGATATATAAGAATATTTGAAGAAGAATAAAGTTTTTTTTAAACAAACTTTTAACAAAAGGCGCGGCGCAGGACTTCAACGATACTTAAAACATCCGCTTTCACGGTTGGCAACGTTTGAAACGCGCTTTCGGCTGTGGATTTCAACCACGCCTGCACTAAGTTTCAGGATGAGGATATAAACTTGGAAAAACATTGACTATTTCATATTTTAAGTGCTTCTTTAGAAATTTTTCCAATATTTTTTTTATTGATTAAAATATTTATTTATTGATACATATGAAATACATATATGAAATACAATAAATAATAATGGATCTTGAACAATTCAAAAGCAAAATGCTATTCCGTTAGCAATAGAATTATAGTAGGTGACTAAGAAATAAAATTATTTATATAAATATAACAAAGAATACCCTATAACTTTTAACTTCCTTTCTGCACTATGTGTTTACGATAAAAATAATTTAATGGCTATCATTTCAAGGCGTTCCACATAGTTCAGCGCATATCCTTTATGCTCGTTATTATTCAGAATGAATATTAAAAGATATCATAACCGAATTTTATTCTCAATGTTTGTAGATATCGATAAGATTAAAAAATAAATAAATCAGTTTCACGCTGTATTCCGAATATGATATATTAATAAATAATAATTCATTCCCTCGACCGGGGATCGGACCCACAACCGCCGCGTTACAGTCACATCCTTGTGCCCCTGCGCCACGACCATAAATTATAAAACATATTGAAAAATAAGAGAAAGAGGCTAGACTGGTTGTGGGTTCGATCCTCACTCGAGGAAATGAAAAATTTACTTGAAATTTATATTTCCATTTCATTGCTCTGGTGTTGAGGCAAAGCGCGGCGTTGAGTTCCGTCACTCAATAGGCAATGCCTCCAAAATACGGTGGAAAGTGGGGAACGGAGTGTCTTAACAGTCTGCCTATCCTGCTGTGTGTGGGATACAGCGGGAAGCTGATTTAATTTTAAAAAATACCGCGCGGAGTACCTACAGACAATACCATCGCGTGCTTTAATCATCAACTTTAAATATTTTACTATTGTTTCTTTGAATTATATGTGAATGTATATTTTTTAACTGGCTTTGTTAGAGTGCTATGTGGTTATTACGTATGGTATTTACTCAGGATAATTATAGATTGTACGGTAAAATCGCAATTCAATTAACTTGATATCATGATGGTTTATTTACCTGTTTTTTTCAGCTTCACGGTGTATCCCGCATGTAACAGGATAGGCAGAGGGAGACTAGTGATTAGACACTCCGCCGAATTCTGGAGACATTGCATTTTGAGTGGCGAAAATCTATGCAATAACATAAAAACATCTAAAAATATTATTTCTAAAAAGTACACATTACATTGTTAGACTTTTTGTGGTAATGCCGTCTAGGTAGAACCCAATTTGAATTTAAGAAGTCCTGCTGTAAAATTACTTTGCGTGATTGCTGTATAGTATAGTATAGTTAAAATATAGAATACTAGCGACCCGCTCGCGGCTTCGCCCGCTTGAATCACACTATTATTTATTTACTAATCTAAGTTACTTTCGTGTTCTAATAACATTATCACTTTAAAAACAATATCTATATATTTAAATCTAAAGTTTCAAGTAATTTAATAAAAAAATGTAGCTATTTTGTCAAGCTAAATACTTTCAATTGACATTATTTTTTTTATTTATAAAGCGATACCACAAACACTAATTGTTACCTAAGTTAAGCTTGCCGAAATACGATAGTGAACACTGTATTTAAATCGGTTAACTGTTTCAGACATTAGCGTGTACAGACAAACAGACAAAAAAATTGAAATTGATTGTTTTGGGTTGTCGTTCTCATATTTATCTTCCATGTATAAACAGCGATCAATTACAATTTTATTATATTTATAGATTAGAGGCCAGTCGTGGCGCAGCGACACGAGGTGTGACTGTAAAACCGTCTGGTTGCGGGTTCGATCTCCACTCGAGGAGATGAAATATTTACTTAAATTTATATTTCCATTTCGTCGCTGTGGTGTCGAGGTTAAGCGTGGCGTTGGGTTCTGCCACTCAACACGCAATGCCTTCTGAATTCGGCAGAAAGTGGGGAACGGAGTGTCTTAACACTACATTTGTAACTTATATTTTTATTAATTTAAATCTATACTTCCCAGTTCTAGTCTTAAGTAAATGACGATATCGTATACGCAGAAGAACAACACAACGGCAGGCTACATTAGCTTGCTTAGCTAGGTGTGACCGATAAATAGTAATTCTATGTAATAGGAAGGCGGACAACTCGCGTGACGTGACACGCATGTCACGCTATATATGCAAATGCAACGCGATGCAGGGACATTGAATCCAAGGTGCGGTGAGAGAAAAAGAAAATGTCTTTTGGAAACTGTTGATTGGAAGTATTGGTTTTGCTAGGTTGATATGAAGGAGTAATTAATGTTACCCCTAGCGAAATCTTAGTGTCTGTATATTTTTTATGGTCTTAATAAGCAATGAAGTGTCCATACACTACGACGTACACTAGTATGGACACTTCATTGCTTATTAAGACTTTTCTCTTCCCTACTGTCCACTGAACCCTTGAGGTATTGCGTTTTAGGTGACGAAACTCGTTAACGTAAACGTAACGTAACGTACACTTTTCCCGTTACCAAAGCGAGATATTTAAAATATTAAAATATTTCATTCTTCCAAATGGAAATCGAACCCACAACCGTCGGGTTTACAGTAACATGCTTTTGCCCTTCGATTATAGTAACACCTTTCACGACCTGCTCCTCCCATAATAATGGAGACAGGACTCAAATAATCAGCAGCTGCCAACGATACATATATGTATATATATAAGAATTATTAGGCCGTTGCCACTGTCGTCTGTTTATTCAAGATTGTACAGGGTTAGCAAGAAGTGTGTTATATTATATATAATGATATTCAATGAATATTATCGTTATTAAATATCTATACAAATAAATAAAAAATCATATATAACTATATTTTTTTAGCAATTTATTCTAGAAATAAAATTATTCAAGGCCAGTCGAGTCGCAAGGGTACAAGAGTGCGACTGTAACCGCGACAGAATGTCGAATTCGATTTCCACTTATATGAGTTGATATCCGCCACTCAACAGGCAATGCCTCCACTGTTCGAAGAAAAGTGGGAAACGGAAGTGGGATTGGTGGGAAATTCCTCTGCCTATCCCGTTATATGCGGGATATAGCGTGAAACTTTTTATTCTGTATTTGAATTCCTATTCGTACAGAATGTAAAAACTTAATCGTATTTTGTAAATATATTGTAAAAATCGTAGCAATCTTAAATGAAAAACCAACATAAGTTAATTTTATTAAAAATATTTTAAACAAGCAAAAATAAAATAACATGGAGTTAGTCCAAATCTAGCTCACAATTTAATTATAAATTAGTGCAACAGAGGCGCACGTTGACCGTAAAACGTTCGGTTTTACTATACTTTAACCGTCAGCAAAAACGCTAAAAATTTTATGTTTTATTCAATTTGCAATTTTTACATATTTTTTTAGTTTCCCGCATAAAACAGGGTAGGCAGAGGGAACCTGTGCGCCTAAACATGCTAAGACACTTCCGTTCCCCACTTTCCGCCGAATTCTGGAGGCATTGCGTGTTGTGTGGTGGAACTGAACGCTGCACTTTGTCTCGTTACCAGAACGAAGAAAACAAAAAAAAATCATTTTCTCGAGAGCGAATCGAACCCAGAACCTGTCGCGTTTACAGTCGCATGCTTGTGCCTCTGCGCCACGGCTGGCCTCAATATAATATAATATATTAGGCTAAAAATTAATTATCTTTTTACTGCAATTCTAATTATACAAAGAAAAAGAACAGAATAGACATGTTAGTTAAACAAGGAATCTGACCGATTTTTATACTTGAAAATCTTGTAAGCCAATTTTATCTCAAGGCGTACCTCATATGGAATTGGCGTAGTGCCCAGCGCTCGAGGACTCGATCTTCAATAAAGACAGAAATGCTATCCTGAAACTGAAATATATATATTCTTACAATAGTAGAACCAGCTATATGATCAGAACATAAGAAAAGAATAACATATCTTTATTGTTGATGTTAGTTGGTGACTAGGTGGAACAGTGGAGTATACTCGTATATTGTAATAAATACATGTAATGTGGAAAAAATACTATACTATACTAACTTCACGCTTTATCCCTAGCGGCGTAGTCAAAGAGAACGGAGCGCCAAACGCTACGGTCTCTACATACCCCTTTCGCCTCGTCCACTGTCATCAACCTCTTCATACATGCCCTCCGGGGGGTCCTCATGCTTTTTAGTCCTCCTCCAGTATCTTTGATACTGTGTCCTCCAGTATCTTTGATACTGTGTTTTCGAAGGTCAACCGAGGTCTCCCCCTACCTCTCTTACCGCTCAATTTTCCATCATAAATCTTTTTATGCCATTCTTTCATCATTCATTCGTTCGACGTGCCCGAACCAGCTGAGCTTCTTCTTCATTCTCACCGTGACATCCTCGCTAGTATTCGTCATTCTGTGTATCTCTTCATTGCAGATTCGATCACCTAAGCTGACTCCGCATATCCTACGAAGAGATCGCATCTCCACAGCATTCATCTTTCTTTCATTCTTCTTCTGTAATACCCACGTTTCGCTGCCGTATAACAGAGTCGGTACCAAAACTGCATTGTGTACGGCCAAACGCGCAGCTGTGCTGACGTTTCGCCGTCTCATCAATGCAGCTAAGGCTCCGTTAACCTTGTTACCGGCAGCAATACGCCTTTCCACATCCATCTCGTATCTTCCATCTCTACTGAACATACTTCCCAAGTATACCATCTTCATTCATTGGAAAAAATACAAGTAAACAATTTTTTTTATAAGTACCGCAATGCTTATGTAACCTCGGCTTGAAATAATATTTTACTGTGCGTGCTTAAAAATAATAAAATTTGATCTACTTTTTACTTTACATTCCCATAAGGAGAGAAAGGAGAATTTAATGACCAGTCTCTTCATCTTTACTCCTTTGGCTTTTTTTAGGACATTGCGTGACAGCGTGTTGGGTGGCGTGTCTCAACTCAACTGAATAATGTAGGGCAGTTTTATTAGAAAACATAATTATCACTTTGAATGAGACTTGAACCTATAGCCATTAATCAGATTCTTAGCAACATATTTAATCCGCTTCACGCTGTATCCCGCATATAGCAGGGTAAACAGAGGGAACCTAGTGTTAAAACACCAACTTTCCGAGGAATTTTTCGAGCCGTTGCGTGTTGATTGGGGGAACTCAATGCCAAACTTTTGCCTTGGTACCAGAGTAAAGAAATGAAAATATTCATAAATAACAATTAATTCCCTCGAGTAGGGATCGAACCCACAACCGTCACATTACAATCATACTCTATTGCCCTTGCGCCACGATTGTTTCGATAGAATGGGGAGGAATATAAATTATTTTTTTATAATACCAACACACAAGTAAGTACATACGAACTCGAATACGTATCAATATTCCAAACGCAACGCGTACAAAAGCTATCGCCAACGCGTCCAGCTCACTCGCCATCTAGCGGAAATTGCTCGTTCCACACTTTTTAATGACTACTTCCCAATGAGAGCTTGATGAGTCCGTCAGACCGGATTGTTTATATTTATGAAAGTTACGTAGTATGTGGGATTTGATATGTATTGTTATGGTTATCGTCCATGTCTTCCAGGCTGGAGATAATATAGTAATAAGACACTACACTTGCTTATTGTTTTCCCACTATACAAATAATTATTAGGTGATCAATAAAACCCACACAGCTTTCCGCTGTATCCCGCACACAGCAGGGTAGGCAGAGGGAACCTAGTGTTAAGACACTCCGTTTCCCACTTTCTGCTGAATTTTGGAGACATTGCGTGTTGAGTGGCGGAACTTAATATAAATAAATATTTCATTTCCTTGAGTGGGCATCGAACCCACAACCAGTCGCGTCTACAGTCACTGACTGGCCTCAACCCTTATAATGTTTCTTATATACATATATATGTTTATAAGAAACATTATCGTTATAGATTTGTATCCACTACTCGCCTGCAATTAACAATACGAGACACATTTCAAGTCAGACATTACGATATTATTAAAGATAAAATATTATTCTTTAATTCCTAAATGGTAATCCTTTTTTGGACCAAAGCCACAAAGAAATAATAAATTCTGAAACATTCAGAACAACGTTATGGTAATGCTATGAGCTTAATTTTCTAATACACTCAGCGAATATTATTATGTGCAAAATTATTATAATTTTTTCATTGCGTTCTATAAATTTTGTACAAGTATGGTGTGTGAAATTAAATAAGCTTCACGTTGTATCCCGAACACAGCAGAGAGTAGGAAGAGGGAACCTAGTGTTAAACACTCCGTTCCCCACTTTCTGCCGAATTCTGGAGGCGGTCAGTCGGTTTTGCAGTCACACTTTGTGCAAAATGTACGGCGTATGGGTAGAGTTGTTATTTTATGGAGTTGATATTTTTTAATGAATTTTAATCCACAAATAGCTTTAAAGCTTCACTCTGCGATTCCCACACACAGCAGGGTAGGCAGAGAAAACTTAGTGCTAAGACACTCCGTTCTCCACTTTCCACTGAATTCGAGGCATTGTGTGTTGAGCAAAACCAAGCCTAACCGAGCAAATGAAAGTATTTCATTTCCTCGAGTGAGAATTGAACCCACAGCCTTGCGCTACGCGCGCTTCTAATAAACAATAAAATTTTCTCTATTTATAACATTTACCTATGTGAATTATTTAAAAGCTAAATATATTTTAATAAAAGTGTCACATTGCTTAAACAATGTAAATTAGCGGTCAGCAAAAAGTGAAATCGTCGATTGAATACAATACATCACCTATTATATTATTTATGTAATATATTCCTTCAATTATTTCCTTGAAGAAATAGCTCACAATAGACATATGATACCTAGTTACTGCAAGTTTCTCAAATATTTTTCCTTTTCTTATTTATTTATATTTAAAATAAACCATAGTTTTCGAGGCCATTCGTGGTGCAGGGGCACAAAGTGTGACTGTAAAACCGACTGGTTGTGGGTTCGATTCCCACTCGAGATGAAATATTTATTTAAATTTATATTTCCGTTTCTTCGCTCTGGTGTCGAGGCAAAGCCCGACGTTGAGTTCTGCCACTCTACTGTTCAATGTCTCCGTCTCCTATTCGGCAGAAAGTGGGGAACGGAGTGTCTTAACATTAGGTTCCTTCTGCTCACCCTGCTGTGTGCGGGATACAGCATGAAGCTGATTTATTTATTTATTTTTCCCATAGTTTTTTTTCGAATTGGCCTGGGATATTCTCTCGAGAGTAGCTCGCCCCTGATGACAAAATACCAGCTTTGATGGACGCTCGTGAGCCCTTCTACCGATACCATTCAATGTTATGAGTATTGTGTTTGTATGTGTAATATACAAATACTACAAAATCTCCGGAGAGTCGACTATGCTCAGGCGTTTGGCTCGTCGACACCTCACTATACACCAACAGAAACGAAATAATATACCCATATAGTACTTCTAATATTTATAAGAAAGTATAAGTTACTGTTTTAAAAATATTTTCGTAATCATTATATCATATTTTTTTAAATAATTATGAAACTTTAACATAATAAAACACATACAGAGTTCAACTATTTTATAATATAACATATATTATAATTAAAATTCTAATCGCACCAAAGTTCGGGAACAAAAATAAATATGATATCAGTACGTACCAGTACCGTACTGCCATTTTCCGGTTCGGCAACGCGCCCACCCAAAAGGAACTGTCGCTGTCTAAATTATAATATTAAAAAAAACGGTTAAAGCCCGAGTCAGACTCGCACTACGAGGCTTCCGTACCAATTTCAGAATTGTAGGTCAACGGGAAGTATAACTTATAAAAGTTGCCAAACTTAAGTTTGCGGGCGTGTGCACTCTATAAACTCTATACAATAAAATACTTTTCGGATTGTTTTCTTTATTTGTATTCTATGTTCTCACTTCATTCTAAATTTTATTACTGTAGGTCCACAGGAAGTACCCAATACGATTTGACCACGCGGAAGATTCCATGCAAAATGAATGTATGTTTTGATTCCTTTGATTTAGAAGCTTCGTTTTGTTCTGTGCTTCAAGTGACGATAGACCTGAATGTTTAATTTTAATTTCAGCTTGATATCTCCACGTGATAAATGATATTGACAGACGGACAACAAAGTGATCCTATAAGGGTTTCATTTTTACCTTTTCGCTGTGCGACACTCCGTTCCCCACATTCCGCCAGAGCGAAAAAATGAGAATGAGTGGGGATTGAACCCACAGCTGTCGTCGTTACAGTCACACCTTTGTGCCACTGTGCCACGACGGCCTAAATTATAATATTTTTGCTTAATATCTCAGTAACGCATATTTGATGAGCCCGCACTCGTGGTTGATACGCTCGCGTGCATTGTGATGTTTACGCTTTTTAGATTTGCCGTATTAAAAGGATGGTTTTCTTATCGCCTTATGCATGTCTGTATGTATATTTTCTTCTGTTTATGGTATGTCATTGATATATAATGAGGCCTATGTTTACATTGTTTCATTTAATAGCCAATATAAGACTTACAATGTAAAATTAAAATGAGTCGAAAGTCGTGCCGCAGGGGCATAAGCATGCCACTGTAAATGTGACAGGTTCTGGGTTCGATTCCCACATGAAAAATTTAAATATTTAATATTTTTAATCTCTTGGTCTCGTAAGGAGGTAAAGTTTCAGAATTCGGCGGAAAGTGGGGACCAAAAATGTCTTAATGGCAATGGAGTGTCTCTTAACCCTAGAATTCCAAGTTCTCTCTACCTACCCTTCTATGTGCGGGATACAGCGTGAATCTGAAAAATGGTGAAAAATCAAAACTTAACTCAACTATGCATCATTGAAAGAGAATGTTTGTTTGTGCTACAATTTAAAATACCATACAAAATGACAAAGCTTGTTCTATTTGTATAGGGAACACCTATCTTCATCAATACATACAGGCATATATGGGCAGTGCTCAACTCTACATGTAGCACGAAAGGAAATTGCATCGAAATCCATAGCCTTTACGGTGCCTGATTTTAGTATTCATCAATATTCATCATATCAGCTGATACTCTTTTGTCTTGCCTTAATTACTTCTATCAATTGTTGGACATTTTTATTAAGCCTCATGTCGTATCTCGCATATAACAAGGTAGGCAGAGGGAACCTGGGACCCTAATATTAAGACACTCCGTTCCAATTGAGACTTCCGTTCTTCACTTTTCGCTGAACTCAACGCCGCGCTTTGCCTCGTTACTAGAGCGAAGAAATGAAAATATTAGATATTATTCATTTCTATGAGTCAGAATCGAACTCACAAGCTATAGAATTTCCAACCACACGCTTATGTCTGTGCCACGACTGACCTGTTAAAATTTTTCAATTTTTGGCCCTTTTTTGCCTATATAAATTTTCGTTTTCAGTATAATTAGATGTTTACCCAGATTGATTAATCATAGTGCGATATCGAGTTTTCCCATTCAACACGCGATATCCCTAAACGGGCGTTTATTAAAGTGACGTTTATTTTACATTAACTGACTTCGAAGTTATACGGTGGCAATAATCATCTTTACGAAAATACCTAATTATACAAAAAGATTAGAACACACATTATTATATTAAATGAAATATTAAAATAACATTTTTCTTTTCAGATTTTACGTAAAATGAAGCGGCCATCATAGACGGACTTATTTTTCTTGAAGACGACAGCATAAAACAAGTAAGTTTAAACATGATACCCTAAAATATTATTCCGATATTATAATTTATTTCAACTATATGTATATCAACTGATTAGTTTTAAGTTTTATATTTGTTAATGTAAGAAACATTATATATATATACACACAGGTAAAACTTTTTTTTAATTTATTTTCAATAAAAAATCAACTTCACGCTGTATCCCGCTCACAGTAGGATAGGCGGACGGAACCTAGTGCTAAGACACTCCGTTCCCCACTTTCCGCCGAAATCTAGAGGATTTGCCTCCTTGCCAGAGCGAAGAAATGGAAATATATATTTGAATAAATATTTCATTTCCTCGACTGGGGGTCGAACCCACAGCCACTCGCGTTTACAATCACATTTTGAGCCCCTGCGCCACGACTGGCCTTTATTTATTTTAATATTAATATTTTTTTTATTTAAATAACATATTTTCAAATAATATTTTTGCAATATTATTATTAACACAAAAATAATAACCAAATTATTAATAACTAAAACCACTTACTAAATTATAAAAAAAAATACATTCAAACAGAGGGCACAGCTACCTTAATTCCTGTCCTAAGAAGCCTTTGACAAAAGACAATAGTCTTATTGTCATTCTGTTAGCTGGCTGACATGTGAGCCAATAGGTACTGGGTTCATACCATATAAGACCCTATGGCAAGTCCACACGCCGTACGAGGGAACCATATCCGTTATTTATCATTCCGTTTTAATGATATTTACAATTGCGATTGCTAAATTGATAAGCGTTGACGGTTGAAGGATTGATTCACTCGTGTATAGTTTTGTTATCATAGTATGCATAATATATGGAAGTTTAATAAATGCATATAGGTCACTTATGCTGACGTTATTAATAATACATGTATAATAGAATCAAATATATATATTTTTTTGCAATTTCACGCTGTTTTCTGCATATAGCAGTATAGGCAGAGGGAAGTTAGTGTTAAGACACTCCTTTCCTTATTTTCCGCCGAATTCTGGAGGCATTGTCAGTTGAGTGGCGGAACTTGTTACTAGAGCGACGTAATGGAAATAATAATAACTTATTTCCCAGAGTGGAATTGAATCCGCAACCGTTGCGACGGCAGACTGTATATATTATATGTATATTATTATTATAGTGTAAGTATGTACACAACCGATATTTATACAATGATGTTTTACATAAATATATATAATACAAAAAAATGTCACAATAGTTTTTAAGATACAAAATAGTTTCAGTCAAAATAAAACTTCTTTTAACTATGAATTACTGATTTTAATTTGCGGCGGCCCGGCGTTGAGTTCCGCCACGAACAATTCGGCGAAAAGTGGAAAACGGAGTATCTTAACACTAGGTACGTTTTCTTACGTTGAAATAATGTAGAGTTTGTACTTGCGTTTATATTTTGATGAATCACTGATACAAGACTGTACAGTGTTTAACAGTTCCTAGTATAACATACGAGTTATACGTCAAACGACGTTACGTATGAGCTACGTACTCTTTAAAATATGAATGAATATACTTGAAGCGGTGAAAGGAAACGTGGATCAAAGGAGATATCAACTTCTTGTGATCTAAAAGGTTCCACTCAAATATAAAACTGTCAGTCATGCGGATTTTGTTATTATTATAATTATATCTTATATTTTTCCAGCTTCACGCTATATTCCGCATGTAGCAGTGTAGGCAGAGGGAGCCTAGTGTTAAGTCACTCCGCTCCCCACTTTCAGCTAAGAAATGAAAATACATAATTAAATATTTTATTTCCTCGAGTGGGAATCGAACCCACAACCTCGTCGCGTTTATTCACAAGCTTGTACCCTGCACCACGAATGGCCTCAAATCTTATTACATTGTTCACACAAAAGGATGTTCGTTTATCCATATATAATACTTTTAATAAAATAGTTTTATATCAGTTTCAAATTTCAAATTGGGCTAAGTAAATGTTCAACAATAGAAGATAAAATTCTTTATTGCATACACGAATTAAAAAAATCAAGTAAAATAAAAAAGAACGATGCATTTGTAGGAATATAACTGTAGGTATGCAAAGGCAACCTTATTAACATTCAAAAAATATAGGAACCTTGTAGGGCATAAATATTTTTTTTTTACAATAATAATAATAATTAGCTTCACGCTGTATCCCGCACACAGCAGGGTAGGCAGAGGGAACCTAGTGTTAAGGCACTTCGTTCCCCACATTCTGCCGAATTCTGCAGGCATTGCGTGTTGAGTGGCAGAACTCAACGCCGCGCTTAGCCTCGACTCCAGAGCGAAGACATGGAAATATAAATTTAAGTAAATATTTCATTTCCTCGAGTGGGGATCGAACCCACAACCAGTCGGTTTTACAGTCACACTTGTGCCGCTGCGTCACGACTGGCCTCAAATAATAATAATAATTTATTATAATAAATTAAGAAATATACAACATAATAATATATTAAGGTAATTGTGTAATGCGTGATACATCTTGTACTTTTCAAGTCGTTCGGCTCCCCCACTATAAAACGGTTAATCGGAAACACTGTACAAGTTAAGCGCTGTAATCTCTCAAAGCACTCTTCATCTTTGTTGTACGAGTTCACTAACCCTGAAATTGCTGTGCGGGGTAGAAAAGGACCCATAGCGTCGTTCCTCGAGTATGTCCCAGTTTGTTTCAGTGCGAAGTTGCGCGACGTTATCCTTAGTTTGAATTTCAAATCCTGTCGCGAGCCGTCGCTGTGCTATCTTTTTTATTTTTTTTAATCCCACTGAAATATATTTAATGAGACTAAAGTTGTTACTGTCGTATGAAGAGTGTCATCAAAAGAAAAATATATATTTTATTCGTTAGCCGATCGTTGCAATAACTGTTTTTAAAAATAATTAATTCCCACGTGTAGGGATAGAATCCACAACTATCGCGTTACAGTCGCGCCCTTGTGCCCCTACGCCACGACGGCTTCATTATAATTATTATCTAAATAGTTATAAAATTATAAACAAAATTTTGCATACTTCTATTTGATTTTAAATGAAATTTAAATTATTCCATAATTAATAATCGTAGTTAGCCACTGCGCCTGCACTTGACTGTTGCCGACCTGATTCCCGCGCTGATAGCTAGTACTCGTATGTAGCGCTGGCTTGGATTTTTTAATTTAATAGCTTATACGATCATTAGCACCCCATACTTATTACTTTAAATGTTTGTTTTAGATTTTGATGAAGTTGTAAGTAAAAGTGCACAAATGTATAAATCGTTTTACTTAAATAAGAATAAAATATATATAAACATAAGAATATTTTTGTTTAACGTTTGACTGTTTACGCGACAGGCTGTAGGCTCGATTACCACTCAAAGAAATGAAATATTTAATATTTTCATTTTCTTCGCTCTGGTGTCGAGTTATAGCGGGGCGTTGAGTCCCGCCACTCAATGCTTCCAAAATTCGACTGAAAATGGGGAACGGAACGTCCTAATACTAGGTTCCCTCTGCCTACCCTTAATATGCGCGATACAGCGTGAAGCTGAGAAAAAAAGAAAAATTAAACAATAGATGCCACACGCCATGAAAAGAATATTTGTTACTCATAAAAGTTTAATGTTCGCGACGACGAGCACGCTCTCAGAGGCGTTTGCTTATTGCACGCTGCGCCGGTCCTGATGTTCTGATTGTGACGTCACGTCAGAACTTCAGTTTTTTATCCACAAAGGAGATATTATAATGTGAATTTCATCTTAGTCCTGCATTTTGATAGATTGGTCTAATAAAATTATTCGTCACAAATAAACAAGTTTTGCTTTGTTTATGAATAGATAATATTTTTTTTTAGATTTACGCTGTATCCCGCACATAGGCAGAGGGAACTTGAGAATATAGTATTGAGACACTCCGCTTCCATTAGAACACTTCCGTTTCTCACTTTCTGCAGAATCCTGGACGCGTAGCGTGTTGAGTGGCGGAACTCAACGCCGCCTTTGCCTTGTTGCCCGAGCGGGAAAATTAAAATATTATTAAACAATAATTCATTCCCCCGAGTGGGCATCGAAACCACAACCGTCTCTTTTACAGTCAAATGCTTGTACCCCCCTACGCCATGACTGGCTTCTAGCTCTATATCACATAGCAAATAGTCCCACAGGTTCAGTTTTAGTCAGTGTAGGCATTACTCCTTTGAACGGATGCCGCAATCACGATGTGCGCCACTGGACTCGAATATCAAAACTACCTACTGCTGTGTGGTATTGAATTTTGATATGCTTGTATAGGTCCCTCATTATTTTATTTTTTTGCCTATGTAGAAAATATTGAGTTGTAGAATTGTTTTTAATAAATTGTAAATTGTTAGCTTTTTTGTTATACTAACAATCAGTGTGCTTGTAAGTCAAAAAGAAGTATTTCACTTTTAATAGAGTAAAACGATCAGTGGAAAATAAAAAATGAAAGTAAAAAATGAGACCTATAAAAAACGGTCGTTCGTTCTGTAATTTTACATAAAGTTTTTAATTTATACCAAAAAGTTTCATTGCTAAAAACTGGATGAGTGACAGTTAAGTAAGGTCATGTTAAACTAAATTATCTTTTTAATTCATTAACCTAGCCATATTTTTTTTTTCTTGGAAGTAATTTGCAAAGTAAATAATATTAATTTAGGTTACGTTAATCCAGTGGTTAGGTAAAAATGGCCTTCGTTTTAATAAAGTTTTTTTATGGAAAAAGATAAGTCAAACGAGCGTACGGGTCACCTGATGGTTAGTGATCACCGCAACCCATGACCCCCCGTAACACCAGAGGAACTAGAGGTGCGTTGCCGGACTTTAAGGAAATGGACGCGCTTTTTGGAGGAAGCCAGGTCGAATCGACCTGGAAACACTGCCGCTGTTAGACCATTTCACAGTTACATAGCGCTTGGAAGGAAGTTCCTACTAAGCCGCACAGTAGTGGAGTGCCACATATCCAGATGATGAGGATGGTACTTGAGTTTGTGACGTACTATTAGAAAATTCGGTGCCAGCGTTTACGGGCCTGTGTTCTGAGCAAATTCTGTCGACAACGACCTTAATGCTGCGCCTATTGAGAAAGCTGGCGATTCACTTGTATAAATTCTCGGGAAGCCCATAGGATTGAAGCTTAGCAAGGAGCGCCCCATGTTACATTCGATCAAAGACTTTCACTTCCCCGGTTCACCGGATCACCGATGGTGCGACCATGGCGGAAGCCATATTGAAGGTCATTAATTAATCGATGATCCTCTATATAAATCAAGAGCTGGTTATTGATGATGCTCTCCATGATATTTGAGAGCAGAGTGGTGATAGCAATAGGCCTGTAGTTAGATGGATCGTAATCATTGCCTATCTTCGGTATCTTCCACTTTCTTCCAATTCTTCCACGAGTCTGGATTTAACCCAGATGAGTAAGATAGCCGAAACAAACACGTTAGCACTGATATCAGCTCAGGGGCACATGAACCAGGATGTAATTTCCTATGCGTAATGGCGGAAAGAAAGGCTGGCTAAAGTTACCAAGTACCGCCATTGCTGGCTCCGTGACTCTCTCACACGTACTTTAGTCGCCTCTTATTACATCATCAGCATCAGAATGATCCAATTTTCTCCATTCCATTTCCGCCAGTAGTAATCGAAGTCACAACCTGTCGCGCTTGCAATCGCTCGCTTGTGCCACGACTGACCTCTGAATGTTTATGATAATCGTAGAATTGTTAACAATGGTTCATTCTTGTTTCTCGTTTCCTGATTCATAAATAAAATATAAAGTCAATTTATATTTGCAATTCTATATGAGAATAACAAGGCTTATTAAGGGCTACTCGAGAATTAAAATTCAAAAGGTTACTTTATAAAGAATATTTTCCTTTAGTGAAGGTAAATTCGCTAACCCTAAATATAATTAAACTTTAAAGTACAAAAGTGTTTTTGAACAACAGAATTTAAAATGTTAGCTTTGTAATTTAGTTTCAAATTTTAATGTAGCTTTATTACTTATCAAAATCTTTGGTCCATTCCTTGAAGCCAGTCAGAAAAAAATATTTAATATATTTATTTGCTCGGGCTGGTAACGAAGCAGAGCGCGGCGTCGAGTTCTGCCACTCAATACGCAATGCCTCCAGAAGTCGGCAGCAACAGAAGTCTTAACGGGAACCTAGTGCTCGCAGGCTCCTCTACCTACCCCGATATGTGCGGGATACAGCGTGAAGCTAAAAAGAAATCCTTGGTACTAGTACCTGCGAATATTTTCTTAACCATGACAATATAAATATAAATTTGTCACCCCCTTATAAACCCTCCATTGTCTGAGAGCACAAAAACAAAGGATTGAGTTACAAATGCCTCTCATAACATTGTAACAAGTGGTTCCAGCTAAAAAAAGTTGCTTAATACTTCCAGCTTTTCATATATATATACATAATGTCATAATGTGTGTTGATATGACAAAAATATTATATGAATTATAGATGTCTTTGTGATTATATCGTTGTTTATGTGTAGCCTTACTGTTTCTTTTTCTCTCAATAATCCTCCAGGTTTATTGCTTAATTAGTAAGGTCGAGGCTAGTTGTGGCACAGAGGCACAAGCATGCGTCTATAAACGGGACCGTTTGGGTTCGATAACCACTTCAGGAAATGAAATATTTAATATTTTCACTTCTTCTCTCTGTTGTCGAGGCAAAGTGCAGCGTTGAGTTCTGCCACTCACTACGTTATTGCGTATCCAAAACGACGGGCGACATCCAAAATTTGGCGGAAATTGGGGGGTTAGTGTCTTAACACTAGGCTCTCTCTGCCTACCCTGCTACATGCGGAATAAAGCGTGTAACTGATAATTATTAATTTATTATTCTATTTTTGACATTTAATACCTACTTGGTATGTTTAATGTGGTTTGGCGCTTTACCGCTGCGGGAATGCTAAAGCTATATATATGTATACTATTAACAATATTCTATAAATTCCGTACATCCGAATGATAGGTCAGAGGTCAAATAAGTGGGTCGGCAACTGCAGCTCAGCTGTGACCCATTTACCTATACGGGGAAGCTATTTTAAAAGTCTTTCAAAATTCATGCCGGTTTTCCACGCGTTACTATTTTTCTAACACTCTTGGAAATGGAATCTAAAAATGTGATATCTTTTTTGGATGTGGTGGAATTCCAAAATATATAAGTTAGAAAGAGATTGGAGTATCTAAAAATTTGAAATTTGAAATTTGATTTGTGGCGCAGGGTACAAGAGTATGACCGTAATGCGCTAGTTGTGGGTTCGATTACCATTCGGGGAAATGAATTCATTAATATTTACATTTATTTGCTCTGGCACCAAGGCAAAAGCCCGGTGTTTAGTTCCGATACTATTTACAATGCCTCGAAAAATTCGGCAGAAAGACTCTAAGTACCTTAACACTAGGTTCCCTCTGCCTACCCTGCTATTTTTTTCCCCCTGCTATATGCGGGATACAGCATGAAGCTGATTTATTTTTATCTTATAAAAACCTTCAATGCAATAATGCTAATACGTTCTTTATAATTTATATAAAAACTTGGTACCCTCATTACTATATGAATGCGATGTTTACTCTATTTCTACTAACCTACAATAAATAATTACATAGGAATTCCCTTTTACAAGATTACGCTATCATAGTCGTAACAGCAATGGTTTTAATTTGTTTTTACGGCTTTATACTGTATGAGGTTAAATGCAGTAACACTGCGGATTTTTATATCTTATTATTCTTTTTTTACTAAACTAGATTTTTAAATGGCAAAGATTAATATTATGTAATGTTTTTTTTAGCTTCACGCTGTATACCCGCATATATGGATATAGCTAGGTATTTAGAGGGAACCTTGTGTTAAGATCCTCCGTAATCCACTTTCCGCAGAATTTTTGATGGATTGCGTGTTCTCGTGTGGCGACACTCAACGCCCTGTCCCTTTTTACCATAGCGAAGAAATGACAATATTAAAAAATAATAACGGTTATATAGTATAATTGTGAGTACGAATTGGGGAATTCCCCAAATGATATTCAAACCCACAACCGTCGCATTTACAGGCACAATCTTGTACCACTGCGCCACGACGACCTCAATAAATACCTATATAAAAATAAACCAATGATAATATCGATTATTTGATCTACTATCTAACTTTTTTCTGCTGACGTGGGCACGAAGTGGGTACCTACTCGAAGGATGCCGAGCTTCAGCTTCTTGTTTTAAGTTACTAAGCCTTCCAATCAAGATACAATAACAGGACTTACCTTACCACCTTCCTTTACAACTCCATAAAGTGATATGGATTTTTGATTTTTCTCACCTCAAATCTATCAATTTTATGATGGATATGGTTTGTTTCTAATTATAAAAATATATGACATATTTGACGATAAAAATGTGATTCACAATTTTATTGATAATAATTGGTAATTATTTCATTTGTTCATATATTAACTACATTATTAAGATAGCACATAAGAATGAGAGTAAAAAGAAGAAGAATCTTTTTATGTCCAATTTTGATTGGAGATTTCGATTTTTTATTAAATCTATATAATTATATTAGAAAACTTATATTATCGATCCATATTATCCTTTCATAGAATAAAAAAAAAACTTTTATTTTTTAGCGTCACGCTGTATCCTGCACTCACCTGAGTAGGCAGAGTGTTGGTGTTAAAGACACTCTGTTCCTCATTTTCCGCCACATTTAGGAGGCATTGCGTATCAATTGAGTGGCAGAATTTAATACCGCGTTTTGCCTTGCCTCTTAACCAGAACCAGATCGAAGAAATGAAAATAATTATATTAATATTACCTTTCCTCGAGTAGGAATTGAACCCACAACCTGTCGCATTCACAATTCACACTTGGCTCACGACTGGCCTTTTTTTCTACATACAGTAAAGTTTTTAATATCCAAGTGAAAAGAACATACTATATGATTATTTTCATACATATAATCAACAAAATTACATTCCTAACAAAACAGTTTTCAGACAGCATTGTCTTTAACACCGCAATAAAGCACCCGACTCACCCGCCACCCCCTTTTACTGCTTCAAATAAACTTGGATACCCCGTTTGAAAATTGGAATTGAACTGAAAGTTATATAGTTTTAATTTCTGTTAATTTACCTAGAGTTGTTGTATTAACTTACATTTGAGGCCAGTCGTGACGCAAGATTTATATTTCCATTTCTTTGCTCTGGTGTCGAGGCTAAGCGCGGCGTTGAGTTCTGCCACTCAACACGCAATGCCTCTAGAATTCGGCAGAAAGTGGGGAACGTAGTGCCTTATCACTAGGTTCCCTCTGCCTACCCTGCCGTGTACAGCGTACAGCGTGAAGCTAATTATAGATTAAAGTTACATTATATTATACTAGTTATTTTTAGACAAAATTTAATAGTGTTTTAGAACAAAATTTCGACGATATACGTGAAACCCTTAAAAGTGCTTGCAATTTATTATTATACAGTATACCAAAGTGGTTCTGAATTTTATTAATTATAAATATACTAAACTAGAAGTATTTTTTTACTGATAAAGTCATGGCGGGTTGCTTATCAAATAAAAGGGAACTATTATCATTGTCCGTTCTATTATCCTTTCATAGAAAACGCATGCAGCCAATCGTGCGTGCAAGGGCACAAGTTTGTGACTATAAACGCGACAGATCGTGGGTTCGGGTTCGATTCCCATTCAAGCAAATGAAATATTTAATATTTTCATTTCTTTGCTCTGGTGTCGAGGCAAAGTGCGGCGTTAGGTTCCGCCACTCAGCACGCAATGCTTTCAGAATTCGGCGAAATCTGGAGAGCAGAGTGTCTTAACATACATGTAGCACGCACGAAGATGAAAATAAATAGTAAATGTGTTCTAATCTAATAAATCTTCAAGTTATCACATTTTAGAATGCTTAAATTTCGTTTGATTAAACTTCATCTCTCCATCTTCTGACTTACCATGTAATACCCTGTCATGGACCAGCCCTTTTGTGTAACAAACGCGGTCCATTCATGCCTTGCGTTCCTTATCTTAGCCTACAAGTTTCAGTCTAGACATCTTGGTTTGCCGTCGCTTGTACGTTTCGCTTAGTAATGATAATAACTAGATTTATTTTTTACTAGTGGGCGAGCGCAGCTTCGCCCGCTTATTTGCACCCTTATGGATGAATTCTAAAAAAAACACGAAACACGTGTTCAATAATTTTTTTTTCTACCATCAGCGGTTACGGCTGTACGTGCGTCTTACCTTAGTCAGTCGGAATATGTCCTTTTATATAAATAGATCATGTCAAAACAAAAATATTTTGTTAATTCGGACCAGTAGTTTCTGAGATTAATTCGATCAAGCAAACAGAGATTGTCTAGTTAAACGCGCTAATATCCGAAAGCTGAAGCTTTACAATATAAGTTCTGATTTATAGTTATTATTGGCGAGTCTAAGTGACAATTTGGTAATTTATTATATGGCAACACTATAGCCAAATTAATTCTGTATACACAGGATCATTGCCCGTGGGCGGCCGTATATATTACTATTAAATTACTCTTGAGCTTTGCGCTACTTAAAAATAATTTATAACATATATTATATAATAATGGGGTATCCATATTTTATTAATATTCTACGTTTAATTTATTAACCTCTCTGTATCGCTGTATTATGCACATAGCAGGGTAGGCAGAGAGAACCTGGTAACCTAGTGTTAAGACACTCCGTTGTCCACTTTCCGTCGAATTCTGGAGGCATTACGTGTCAAGTGGGGGAACTCATCGAACTCCTTTTGATTTTACTGAGGGGGAAATAGAATTAGTTTCTGGGTTTAATATTGAATATAGAAAAGGAGGATTTGCCTTAATTTTTTTACTGAATATTCAAGAATTTTATTTATAAGATTATTGTTTGTTGTTATAAATTAAATTTATTATTTTATTTAAAGTTAGTATTTATTTCTTTCAAATGTAAATATTAAATATTTCATTCCCCATAGTGGCAATCAAACCACGTTTACATTCACACCTTTGTTGCTCTGCATTACGACGATTTCACTAATTATTAAAAATCAAAATATGTCTTATTACCTGTTAATTTATCAACTATTATCTAATTTAAATATAAGTTTCAAACCACACGTCCATACGAGATGGATATCCGCTGCGGCACACGCCGGATTTATAGGATCATTAGAAGTGAAAAGATTTATGAGCGCACGCGCATCTATTAGGCCTATTTATTATCTATCTACATTAATTGGAGATGGATATGGATGTATGGTGTGTTATACGTATTTTTTAGTCATTTTTAAAATTAGATTATTTCTTCCCGATCTAAAAGAAATCAGTTTTAAATCCCTTACGTCCTGACTCTAAAAAGAGTAAAGGTAACAGAAAAGCCAATCAATTTTTTTAAAATTTAATTTCGGTAAAATTGAACAAAACTGTTATTTATGACTAGATTATTTATTCTTTATTTAGAAATGATGATGCTATCTAAAAAAACCATGAAAGTTAACTTCTATATATATAATGAATGTTTCTTTTCATATAAAAAATATATTTCTTTTAATAAAATCGTCGAATATTGGAAATCACCTATAATAAATAGAGCGAAAAATCTCAAACGATATTGGTAAGTAATGCAATCAAGATCTAATATCGCGGTTTTCCTCCAGAGATTAATCAATTTGAAATATTTCATAAAAGTATTTCAATATCGCTATACATTTAGAGTTCTTACTAGATCTTTTTTTTGGTTGTTTAACAACGAACGTAATATTAAATAAAATATCCATATTAGGAATAGTATTAGTGCAGACAAACTACAAAAAATATTAATAATAAGAAAAACCTGTTTAGATCATGAAATATTTAGAGAAAAGTAAAAAAATATATATAAAATATACCTAAGCAATTTTCTTAAATATTATCTAAAAAGTGTGACCTGAATAACTGGAGCACAGGCCGATGACATGGAAATAACGTTCATTTAACGCTAAGTCTGATGAAGTGCTGGAAAATTGTAAACTCCTCTTTTTACTAAAGCGGAATAAAACGATGCTTCGATAACTACCCCACCATACCCCTTGACGCGTTCAGTGGAAAACTTGGTAATGGCAATCGAAATTGAATTTTGTTCATTCGGTGCTATATATGTGATGGTTGTAGGTTCGGTTCAACTCTAGGGGAATATTTACGTTTAAAAGCTATCACTTTCGTCGTGTAAAGTAAAAAATGTCACCACACCACCACAACCACATACCTACCTTAATATATACAATAAAAAAAACTAATTTAATCAGCTTCACGCTGTATCCCGCACACAGCAGGGTAAGCTGAGGGGACCTAGTCTTAAGACACTAAGTTCCCCGAATTCTGGAGGCATTACGTGTTGATTGGCGGAACTCAACGCTGCGCTTAGTCTCGACACCAGAGTGAAGAATAAAAATTTAACTAAATTTTTTGTAAAAATTTCATTTCCTGCAATCAGGATCGTACCCACAACCAATCGCGTTTCCAGACACACTTTGTGCCCCTGCGCCACGACTGGCTTCATATTTAATTTAACTTATTAAAAGCTGGCGTTTTCAGGTGGCAGGATATAAATCAAAGAACTGTGATGGAAATAGTTTTTAAGTCGGTGTTAAACACACGCTTAACACGGATATATATTTTTCACTCTCATACATAAACGTCAGGATTATAAATGGCTTTGGAGTTATTTAAATTGGGCATTTTGTAAGGTAAGGTTATTTTAAGAGTTTGACTCTCGTCGTTGGGGGAGAAAGTGTCCACTTGTCGTCTAGTCCACGCTGCTTTACTATACTTTATACATATACGTTAAGAATGATGGTATTGTTTGATCATGTTGGAAATTTGTAACTTTTTTGTTTACTTAAAACAGATGACGGAACTCAACGCCGCGCTTTTCCCTTGGTACGAAAAAAGAAAATATTAATAAATATTAATACTCAACCAAGTGGAAATCGAATTAAAAACTGTCGCGTTAAAGTCACACTCTTGTGCCTCTACGCCATAACGGCCTCAACTTATATTTAATTTAAAAAATTAAAAATAAATTAGCTTCACGCTGTATCCCGCACACAGCAGGGTAGGCAGAGGGAACCTAGTGTTAAGACACTCCGTTCCCCACTTTCTACCGAATTCTGGAGGCATTGCGTGTTGAGCGGCACACCTCGTGCCGCTGCGCCACGACCGGCCTCTATATTAATTTATATATTTAATTTAGTAGTATTAAATTAGACATTATAGATGATATCTTCTTTTTAGAGACTTTTTTTTTAAATTATACTCTACGTCTAATAGCGACAAACAATTACGTAATTCTAGTCCAGCACTAAATGAAACATTACACGGGTCACTTCTAGATTGAATAATGGCCAGTAATGAGTGTCGCCTATTGAACCACAGTTCAGATCAACATTCAGGCATTCCAAATTTAATATGCCTTATATATCATTTCGACGTAGCTTGAGGCCAGTAGTTTCACATCATTCAGTTGGTGTTAATTTGAAAAAAGTGCCTGTCAAAACTGTTGTAATAGTTCTTTGATTTAATATTCATATATATTATATAGATATAAGTATTTGATTTCATTTTTATAATAGGGGGGGCATTAAAAGTTTTAGAAAGGTTAAGGTGGGGCATGGCACAAAAAAGATTGGGAAACACTGCTGTAAGCCCTTTCTTCCAAGGCTTCCAATTTCACTAAAGTAAATAGCATTAGTTAGCATCAATAAAGCGGGCTTAGCTAAAAGTTAATTTACGCCTATACAACCAGTACTAATCTGTTTTAAAGGGGATTATATGTACTTATTTTGCGGTAAGCCGGTGTCTGAGCTCGTTTTGGCTCCAGCATTTATTTTTCCATATGGTGTAGTGGTTATGTGTGAAAGGGTGAAGGTTGTGCCGGTTCAATTACTTCACTAGATTGGAGTACTTTTTTAATTTTTAATTGGTTAAATATTTGAAAAACGCGTAATAGGCTATTCATTTTGTTAGCTTGATTTACTAGAAAGATCTTGAGTTAACCCTTTTTCCACGTCCATTTTAATAAAAAAATCAAATCAGCTTCACGCTGTATCCCGCACACAGCAGGGTAGGCAGAGGGAACCTAGTGTTAAGACACTCCGTTCCCCACTTTCTGCCGAATTCTGGAGGCATTGCGTGTTGAGTGGCAGAACTCAACGCCGCGCTTAACCTCGACACCAGAGCGAAGAAATGGAAATATCAATTTAAATAAATATTTCATCTCCTCGAGTGGGGATCGAACCCACAACCAGTCGGTTTTACAGTCACACTTCGTGCCGCTGCGCCACGACTGGCCTCTCCATTTTAATAAAATAAAATAAAATTAGCTTCACGCTGTATCCCGCTCAAAATAGAGTAGGCAGAGAAAATCTTATATTAAGACACCTAACGGACGCAATATCCATCGAATTCTGGAGGCATTGCGTGTTGAGCGGCGGAACTCAATGCCGCGCTTTGCCTCGATGCCAGACCGAATAAATGGAAATATAAATTTAAGTAAATATTTCATCTCTGCGAGTGGGGATCGAACCCACAACCCGTCGGTTTTACAGCCATACTTTGTGCCCCTGCGCCACGACTGGCCTCTTTATAAGTAATAGCTATAAATATATCTGTATATTTATAAAATTCGTCTGTATATACGTTTACCTACATTGGCACAAGGGTGTGACTCTAATGCGACAGTTGTGGGTTTTATCCCCACTCGAGGAAATTAATTATTATTTGTTAATATTTTCATTTCTTCGCTCTGGCACCAAGGCAAAAGCCCGGCGTTGAGTTCCACTACTCAACACGTAATGCCTTAAAAATTTCGATGGCAAGTGGGGAACGGAGTGTCTTAACACTAGGTTTCCTCTACCTACTCTGCTGTATGTGGAATACAGTGTGAAGCTGATATTTTTTTAAAAAATCTATATAATTTAATATTTTATTAAAAAACAATCTTTATACTTACTATAAAGCTGCATTCCAATATGCAATTTAAAGTACTAAGGTATACAATTATTTACAAAAATAAAAAAAACCACTTCTGGTGGGTATTCATTATGGGATAATATATCGCTGATCTGATCGCAAATACACAAAGTCACAGACTACCCGCAAAAAGTGCGAATCGTTTGCGGCGAATCCAAATTGATTATTTCGGAGAAAAGAACGACAAAATGCTCCCGAAATAGCTCTCATATCCTCAGACAAGCATTGTTTTCCACATTAGGTAAAGGAATGTCCACAGCTCCTCGTTTTTCTCTTTTCGTCCATTAAAAATTTGCTGTATAATTTTATATGTTGTTATTTTATAAGAGTAGCGTATAATAGAATATATTTTATAAGATTTTTTGACACTAGGAACACTCCGTTCCAGTTCCTCCTCCAGTGTTCCTTTTATAATTTCCGCTTTAGACGGACAAACAAACATTTTTTTTATTTTAATTGTATTTCACAGGTTCGTATCGTACTCAATGGATGGACCTTGTCTACATTGTAAATCGCTAGTAGCTCTCGTAACGATAACGTGGTACAAGCGAGATTGTGTTTGTCTTTTTGTTTTAGTACTACGGTATAGAATAAGCTATGTATGGAGGTATGATCGTAAATATAATACATATAAACATAGGTTCAATAATAATGGTAGTTGATTTATTAAAATATTCCAATGTTCACAAATCCTGCATTCTATTAGTGATAAAACTACTTATTACTTAAAAATTAACAGACAGACTGGAATTAGAAGTTTTTTTTTGTTTAATAGAAATCGAATTTACAACCAGTAGAACCAAGTCCATGAACCGACTAAAGGACTACTGCATCAAGAGGCAAAGTTTTTAGAGATAGCTGCATTACCTATGCATATAATGTATGTTTCACTTTCATTATAAGCTTACTGAAGATTACATTTTATTTCATAAAGTACTACATAAGCGATGAGTCGTGGCACAGAGCCGTGCGACTGTAAACACAACAGGTTTAGGGTTCGATTCCCACTAGAGGAAACGAAATATTT
This sequence comes from Heliconius hermathena, assembly GCA_013403705.1. Taxonomy (NCBI): domain Eukaryota; kingdom Metazoa; phylum Arthropoda; class Insecta; order Lepidoptera; family Nymphalidae; genus Heliconius; species Heliconius hermathena. The sequence continues at coordinate 404,456 of JAAIXJ010001898.1, read as the reverse complement.
AATGATTTCATTTTCTCACTCTAGTAATGAAGCTAAGCGCGGCTTAAGTTCCACAACACCTCCAGAATTCAGTGGGAAGTGGGGAACAGAGTCTCTTAACACTAGATCCCTAAACTGCTATATGCGAGATAGAGCGTAAAGCTAAAAAAAAGTACCTAAGCTAATTACCACACGAGAAGGTTAAGAGTGTCGTCCTGATACAGATAGTCAATTGGTATCGTAAAGTCGCGTTGAATCCCTCTTTTGGTAGATCCCTAAGTACATGAATCCGTACAACGTTAACGAAATAAAAACAATTTAAGCGTCTAGACGGGAACGTTTAATAGAATTTGTACTTTAATAATGTTTAAAAAGTAAAAGATTTTTTTAAACCAAATTTGGTAATTTTACGTTTTTCTTGTGTTACGTGATTGCTAGAGTTTGTTAAAGAAAATAAGTCATTCTCTCGATGGAACTCCCAACTACCACGTATACAGTAAATGCCAAAAACTCTCCCACTACACTACTATTCTTAAAATATTTTTGCAAATATAAAGGAAAATCGGTCAAGTTTAATTTCATTATTATTATCAAATCAAACAGAAATCTAACATTTGATTTATAATCAATTGTGATAGATGCGGTAACGTAGTAGGCACGGAGAGCGATAATTTAATACCCGTATGATGTAATTATCGCATAAATTTAACAATTTTAACTATACCTTTTAGGAAACAACAAAATTTAAACGTAGCGGAATTTGAACCCGCGCTTCTTGGAAATCTAAGCGCTGACTACTAAGCCATAAGTTCTAGTCAAGCTATGACGAAATTCTTATCTAAAAAGTATTTTTTCTCATTTTCTGCTTTACTAAAGAGTATTTATATTTCCTAAGTGTGTGTATAATGTAGAAAATTTCAAAAGTAATATCTCTATAATAACATACAATCATTATCTTTTAAACCATTAAAGCTATAGCTTCGAAAATCATTGAAACATTAATTATTGCTGTAATATCACATCGCTTGACATGATGTGTCACTTAATCAGAAACCGAAAATATACAGACAACCGTCTATGTCTATCCGTCGTGGCGCAGTGGCAAAAGCGTTTGACTGTAATCGCGACGATTTTGGTTTCGATATCCATTCGAGAAAATGAATTATAATTTATTAATATTTACATTTCTTCACTATGGTAACAGCAAAAGCGCGGCGTTAAGTTCTGCCTCTCAACAAGAAATACCTCGTAAATTCTTCATAAAATGGGGAACGAAGTGTCTTAACATTAGATTTCCTCTTTTTCTTCTTCTTCCTTGCTGTGTGCGGGATAGAGAGTAAAGCTGAAACAAATAAATATACAGACAACAGAGATCGCAGTGAATGATCAAAATGAGGGACCTCAGAAGGGTCAGGTCAACTGTGTAATAACTTTTTTTATAATGTATAAAGAGTTGATCAAAATTCTTTGTTCATAATGAGTACTTTCGTCCCTCGGGAACGTGAAACAATGAACACTCACACTCAAGCAAACCAGGGGAGATTGCGTCCAGTAGTTCTGATTTCTCACCCAGCGTATCCAAGCGTTAAAACATAATTTTTCCCAAGAATTCACGTTTATTCATGACATTTATATACAATGCATACAAGATACATAAGGCCAGTCGTGGCGCAGGAGCACAAAGTGTGACTCTAAACGCGACGGTTGTGGGCGCGATTCCCTCGGAGGAATGAATTATTGTTTATTAATATTTTTGTTTCTTCGCTTTGGTACCAAAGCAAAAGCGCAGTGTTGAGTTCCACTACTCAACACACAATAGAGTGTCTTAGCTATGTTCCCTCTGCCCTACCCTACTATACGCTGTATACAGCGTGAAGGTCAAAAATAAATAAAAACATACCTCAAACCTTGTAATCTTTAACATATCAAGTAAAATATATGCGAAAAATGCAAAGTAAACTCTGTAAAAGTCTGATATTGGAATAAAAATAGCCAATAAAGAATGCTCCGCGCTGCCTTTATTAAGCGCTAACGAGGTGAGGCCGAGGCTAGAATCTAGCTAACAAATCATACAGAAAAGGGTAAAAACCGCACCCGCCCCACTTTATCTTAAGCCCTAACAAGGCACTTATAAAATAAAGCAAGATGACAAAAATAAATTATTCGTAAGCTAAAATTATTCTACATACCCACGCCTGTGGGAGACAGGTTCAAGAAATTCCTTTTCGCTGTTGCTGTCCACCCACTGGTACGAAGTATGCTGGGTATTTATATGATATGAATGATATCATAATTCATATTTTAAAAAATATTGAAATAATAAATGTATTGATACCTTCATAAGCATATTTATATGTGTAATACATATGTAAAGAAAATAGGGCATAGAGTTTACAAAAAAAAAGCTTCACGCTGTATCCCGCACACAACAGGGTATGCAGAGGGAACCTAGTGGTAAGAAACTCCGTTCCCCACTTTCCACCGAGTTCTGATTGCGTGTTGAGTGGCGGAACTCAACGTCGTGCTTTGCCTCGACACCAGAGCGAAGAAATGTAAATATAAATGTAAATAAATATTTCACTTCCTCGAGTGGGGGTCGAACCCATTCGATAATATGCATAAGATTAATTCTAATGAGTGGCCTAGTGGACTCATTCTAATAGGCTTTGCTTTTTGCGGCTAGTAAAGCCGATTAAAGCTGATTCGAGGTTGTGGGTTCAAATCATGCACGAAACAAAATTCCAATAGAAAGCAGGTTCACGATAGTATAATAAGGATTAAATAAATAATTCCTTCAATTGCCTATAAGACAACCGTTCTGGTATTTGAAAGAAATGAAGAAAGAACAGAATGCAAGGACAGATGGTCAAATGGTGAGATTAGAACAAGTGAATGAAGATGTATATTTGCGAAATATGTTTAGTGAAGATGGAAGATACGAAATGGATGTGGAAATCTCGATGGGAAAATCTCGGTAGACCTTCGAAAACAAAAAGCATAGGGACATGTAGAGGTTGATGACAGTGGACGGGGCGAAAGAGATATGTAGAGAATGTAGCCTTTGGTGCTCTGTTTACTCTGGCAATCCCGCTACGAATAAAGAAGCAGAAAGCCAAGCTAAAAATAATAATAATAATTCACAGTAAATGTAGCTTATTAAAATTATATTATATTACAAATATCCTAGCTCTAGCGTCCCTGGAAACTTGCAATATTAATGACTTGTAAGACCAGAGGGACATTGGAGCGTGGGTAGTTCAAAATTAAAGTAGACACTAGACACGCTGTGGATATGATATGACGTGATTTACGTAATGGTAACGATTTCGATTGCATATTAACTCCTGTACAGTACAGTAAATTAGTTACATATATTATTAGCTAAATGTACAATTGGTAAATATGTAGTTATTACAGAGTACACGCAGATAGGATGTTTTTAGGCATTTTTATATAGTTTTATTTCAAACGTACGAACGAACCAAAAAATCTATGTATTTACTTGATATTTCTTTGAAGACCAAATCGTTCTTTATCTCTGTATTGAATTAATTACGACTTAAACTTAACTGATAACAGTTAAGTTTAAGTCGTAATTAATCATAAGATTTATGAAGGTAATCTCCACTAACAATTCAATTTTGTTTACTTTATTGTATAAAATATTGTATAATAGTGCTTCAAAAATATATATTTTTATCAACAGTCATATAACCAAGACGTTTCGAATGTCATTCTTTAGCCAGGAATCTTACCAGCGCGATTGCTATATAACATTCGCAGGCAAACTAATGCCTTGAGTTCATTCAAATGACGATAACTTTTTTTTTAATGAACCGATTTTGATGAACCAAACTTTAGTAGTTAAGTTGAGTTAAAACAAAGCAATTGGTGAAACTTTTAAGTAAATCGGTTCAGTACTTTCAGAGAAAAATGTGGACATACGTATCGACAGACAGACAAGAAATTAAAAAAATATATTTTTGCTTTCTATCATTCTTTTTAAGTGTTCAGTCAAAATTACTATATGTACAGACAAAATATTTTTACTGTCTTATTATAATATATATAGAGATTACAAGCTTAGATAAATATATAAATAAACAATCTTAAATATCCATCATTTGGTCATCGTGACGCAATAGGAAAGTGTTGGCGAACAGAAAACAGGATTGGGTTCGGTCTGCTCTCGGAGAAATGAATTATTCTTATCCACCCGTTCTGATAAATGTGGCGTTGAGTTCCGCCACTCATCACGCTAATTGCCGAATTCTTCCGGAACATGGAGAACAGAGTATCTAACACCAGTTTCTCTCTGCCCACCTTACTATTGTGAAACTGAAAAAAAAATCTTAGGACTTATTTACATTATTCCAAAATAAACATAAACATACTATAAATCATTACAACATTCAAGGAACGACATAATTTAATCACATTTACCACTGAATGGGTCTCATCGAACCCAATGACCAATCTAACGGCGCCACGCTTATCGATTAAGGTACACACACCGCTCTATGGGAGATACGCACGCTACTCCTCACCCTTCTGTTGAACGTTTTAAATGGAAATCTATAAAATGAATGTAATGACTATGCAATTTCTTTGTAGAATAAATCAGAATCAAATCAAATCAGCTTCACGCTGTATCCCGCACACAGCAAGGTAGGCAGAGGGAACCTAGTGTTAAGACACTCCGTTCCCCACTTTCTGCCGAATTCTGGAGGCATTGCGTGTTGAGTGGCAGAGCTCAACGCCGCACTTGTCCTCGACACCAGAGCGAAGAAATAGAAATATAAATTTAAGTAAATATTTCATTTCCTCGAGTGGGGATCGAACCCACAACCAGTCGGTTTTACAGTCACACCTCGTGCCGCTGCGCCACGACTGGCCTCGATAAATCAGAAAGTGATAAGTAAATTAATATGATTTGGATGTTATTATTAGGTGCGAATACGCCTTCGTGGTTCAGTTGGAGTGTGTCACTGTTGATAGTAGATTAGACGACAGTAGTAGGTTCCACTGTTTTTTTTGTGTTTTTTTCCCGGGTTGATAATGCGATGTGCGGGATTTAAATTCATTATTCAATAAATGAGATTGGAGTAATGTAGTTATTAATACTAAGTTCTTTGACTGGAGTATCAGAGAATACTGAAGATAAAAAAGGCTGACATTATTCGTTATTGTTAATATTTGTGGTAGTAAGTTCGATTCCCACTCGGTTTAAAAAAATATTTTCATTTCCTCGCTCTGGCAACAACACAAATTCAGCGTAAACTTCCGCCGCTTAATGCGTTGTGTCCCGAAAATTGAGCAAAAAGCGGAATACAGAGTGTTCTGACACTAGCGGCATAATAAAACGTGAAGCTAAAACATATATAATTTTAAAAGTATTAAATATTTTAATGCTTAAGTCTCTATACCACCCTTTTTGTTCTTAGATATATACATATGTATGTATATCTTCTTTAATTTTCGCTCTCATATAATTTTCTTATAATTCTATAAATTCCATACAGCAAAATAAAACGTCTAGTCTTCTACATTTTATTTTTACATTACAAAAACTTTTGACACCCTTTCATTTACAAGTACAACGTTAACGCCTACAAGGATCTCTGAGGCGTTCCTTCAAGAAACGCGCGTTTATGAATATTAATGTGTTTATACGTCTAACATGAGACGTGAGAAATGCAAGGCTCGTCAAATAGAAATAAAATTGAGATAAGATTTTTTTTAGCTTCACGCTGTATCCTGCACATAGCAAGGTAGGCAGAGGGAATCTGGGAACCTAGTGTTCCACTCAAGACAAGACACTCTGTTCCCATTGAGGTACTCCCGTTCCAACTTTCCGCGGAACTCAATGTCACGCTTAGCCTCGTTACCAGATAATTGAAACGATACCGTTATCCAAATAAAAAAATGCAGACGCTAGATTTTTATAATATAATTTTAGTCTCACATATTTTATACTAAAAGCACCAAATTTCGTCTGTTGCAAAAAAATAGGGTCGTAAATTAATAAGAAAACATAAATATCGTTAAAAATTCTAAGATATAATTGCTGTTCAAGAAGGGGAGGACTTTTTATCGTCCCTGTTTACCCTCCGGCCGTTTTATAGACAATACTGAGATCTAATAACATCAGCGGATGAGAAACGAGCGGATTTTATTATTATGTTATTAAATGTAAATTTTATATCGTAAATCTTTTTTTTTAAATCTCTTTACAGGTTCTTTTAGGTTCAAATGTTAAAAATTTTGATGTCGTAGCTTCTATGCTTATTCAACGAAGAGTGAGATAAAAAAAATATAATAATATGATCATTAATCAACTTGATCCACCTCTTAAGACCAGTCGTGGCGCAGGGGCACATAGTGTGACTGTAAAACCGACTGGTTGTGGGTTCGATCCCCACTCGAGGAGATGAAATATTTACTTAAATTTATATTTCCATTTCTTCGCTCTGGTGTCGAGGCAACGCGCGGCCTTGAGTTCTGCCACTCAACACGCAATGCCTCCAGAATTCGGCAGAAAGTGGGGAACTGAATGTCTTAACACTAGGTTCCCTCTGCCTACCCTGCTGTGAACGGGATACAGCGTGAAGCTGATTTATTTATTTATCAACTTGATTAAATTTGATATTTCAGTACATCAGAAATCAACAGAATACACTAAAGTACGTTTAAACGTTATAAAGTACGTTTTAAGCTATAAATACGTTGGTAAATATATTTTGGTGACCTCATCTTGAGTGTTAATTTTAAAGGGACGGATAATTATTCAAGTATACATTTCCTGTTCATACATATTATTATTAAATACTAAGGTTCCTTTTATCATTCCACGAATACACTTCTGATTTAGTAATTATTATTTCTGTCTTTATAAATTTATTATTATTTGTTAGGGTTCCGTACATTTTAAGGAAAAAGGGACCCTTAAATCACTTTGTTGTCTGTCTGTCTGTCAAAAACTGTTACCTCAAGAACGCTTGGAGGTATAGAGTTCAAATTCATACTATATACCTTAACGAAAAAAACATATTTCTACATTTACTTATAAAAAAAATATGGCCGTTTAAATAGTAAAAAACGCGTATTTCGACACTACAAAGGGAATCAAAATTAATAGGGTACTTCTGGTTAACCTAGAATTATAAAATTTATCAGCTAGCATCTACAGGTAGTACTAGTTTAGGAAAAATCTGAAAACTGTACATTTGTGGTTGAATCCTAAAAAAATAGCCAGAAAAAGGGGGTGAAATTTGGTATTAGAGCCGGTAGTTCAAGTGAGGTATCAAATGAAAGTGCTCTGGCTAAGCTAAGCTGGAATTTCAGAAAAAGCCCGAGACCTCCTATTTTTGTACGGAACCCTCGGTGGGCGAGCCCGACTCGCGCTTGTCCGGTTTTTATAAAGTAAATTTTACTTATTATTGGCCAGCTAATTATACGTACTATAATTATTCCCCAATTGTGCTGTAAAGACTATTTACAGAAAGAGCATGCTCTATTTGCTCATCTATGTATCTTTCATTCATTATAAAATATCTGACATCTTATCAAACCTAATATCATAAATTAAAAAGTCGCTTCACGCTGTATCCCTCACACCGCAGTGTAGACAGAGGAAACCTAATATTAACACATTCCGCTCTCCACTTTCCGCCAAATTCTGAAAGCATTGCGTGATGTGTGGTAGAAATCAAAGCCGCGCTTTTGCCTCGACACTAGAGGGAAGAAACTCGAAACATAAATTTAAATAAATATTTAATTTCCTCGAATTGGAATCGAACTCACAACCAGTTGCCTTTACAGTCACATATTGCACCCCTGAGCCACGACTGGCCTCACCTAATATCATGCTTACTACAATCATATTTAGTTATACAATAGTGTGCATCGTCCAGTGAAAGTGTTGCACACAACACAAACAACAAAGCGCGCGCGAACGAAAGTGACGTATTTATCCTACACCGCCGTTTCCGGCCTATAACTGGCTCGTCCTGCCTCAAGGGCAATTACTTGGCGACACCAGCGCTCGTCTCCCACTCGCCCAGATGGTACTATGGCTATTTAAGTATTTAATCGATATCGGGTGGAATGAACTACACTACTATCGACAATCTAATGTAAAACTGAACTTACGAACACATGCTAATAGGTGATGATATAAAAATAGCGTCAGCAAAAATATAATAATACATAATACTATTTAGTATTTTTTTAAGTGCAGTACAGCAAAATTTATCTATTACATTTATTAAATTGTATGTAACTAAAAATATTTTTATTGACGGAATTTTTGATCAGAGATCCATCCAATCCAATTTAAAAAAAATTACTTTATTTATCGGAAAGTTTCCATACCAGGCGTCAAAACCATTTTTTTCGGAGAAATTTTAATATTAGCATCTCATTGAATTCTGGATGAAATGACATAACAGTTCTAAGAACAGACAAATCAACATCATCTAATGTCGATTTGCACCAAAAAAATTTTTTTCCGAATTATTATTTATTTATGCTATATATTTATTTGCTGATGTTATTTTTTGCTGTGACGTTTACTGATTGATAAATGACAAAATGCGTGTTATTCTTATTAAACTGTTTTGTATGTACTAATTTAGGAAACGTATAAAAATTTGAACGTAGCGGGACTCGAACCCGCGCCTCCTGGAAACCGACCAGGGGCTCTGACCACTAAGCCATACGTATGGCTAGTATATAAGTATTTTTTTTCCTAAGTGTAGAATAACACTTTAAAAATATTAAACATGATCTGTTTTATAGTAGACGGTCTCTGCCACTTGTTTGTAATGTGCACTCGATTGTTATTTTCCTCATATGCACTGATAGCTGAGGTATGTTAACGTTAACGTGAGTGGAATGTACCGGAACTTGGTAGTTTTAATTGGGTATCTTAATATATTATTGATTTAACTATAATTAAATTGTTTTGTTCTGTTTCATTTGATTGGAATTTCCGTTTTTGTTCGTTATTCTGGTAAACGCTAGTGAATAAGAAGAAAGACAAATATAATAAGATTTTTTATATATTTTGAAACTGAACTAGAGGACAGTCGTGGCGCAGCGACAAAATGTGACTGTAAAATCGACTGGTTGTGGGTTCGATCCCCACTCGAGGAGATGAAATGTTTACTTAAATTTATATTTCCATTTCTTCGCTCTGGTGCCGAGGCAAAGCGCGGCGTTGACTTCTGCCACTTAACACGCAATGCCTTCAGAATTCGGCAGAAAGTGGGGATCGGAGTGTGCGGGATACAGCGTGAAGCTGATTTATGATTTTGATTTTTGTAATTTATGATTCTTTACGTCAATACAGCACTAAGTTACAACTTGTATTTATATAAAAAAAATGAATAGAGTCGAATGACAGTATTTAAATGATAATTATCTTACTCAATATATTCAAATCTGGTAATCTGGAGTGTCCATCAGAAATGATCGTAAAAATACTCAGCAGACGATCGTATCGATAAAGTTATGCCCGTAAAGAACCCTGGAGGCAAAAGAATCGAGATAGATGTAAATCGACACTTTAAATCTCTCGACTATTTCATTCGTTCAAGGTACCTATTTGTGAACCATTTACTTTTTTTCTCGTGAAGATATACGCTACATTTTCATATTTGTAAAATTAGCATACAGACATAGAGATATACAAAACGATTAGCTTCAGTGAGCTTTATAATTAAAATGGTATTTTACAATATAATACAACTACGGGATTCGCGCTTCACTTCTTTTACGACTTTTACTGTAGTTAGTATATTCTCTACTTGTTGTATAACAAGTAGGAGAAAAAAGTAACAGTAATTTATAGATATTTGAAAAACTCTAAATCAAATCAGCTTTACGCTGTATCCCGCACACAGCAAAGTAGGCAGAGGGAACTTACTGCTAAAACAATCAGTTGCCCACTTTGCACCGAATATATCGAGGCATTGCGTGTTGCAAACATATCATATGATGATATCTGTAACGCGTTGGTTGTGGGTTCGATCCCCACTCAAATGAATTAATGAATTATTATTAATTAATAGATACATAGATATGATGATGATTATATAGCATTTGAAAAACTACAGCAAATAAAAGGAGAAAATAGAATAATAAACATATTTTATGACAGAAATAACATCACTAGGGAGCTTTATGGAATGAACTGATAGGGACGCGTCGTAAGCTTCCCGAGATTTATCTATTATTCTATCACGATCAACCTGCATTATGCTTTGACGAGTGTAAAACTGTGGGGGACTTGTACATATTGCTGTTTTTAAAAGGTATTATGAACACGATAGGTTTTTAGGGAAAAAGTAACCAAATAAATATGTTTTTGTCATTGTCATTAAAAACTGTTGTTTATAGATACTTTAAATAAATATTATTATTGCTTTTAGCATTATGATGTATACCACACATAGCAGGGAAGGCAGAGGGAAGATAGTACTAAGACACTTCCCCATTTTTTGTTGAATTCTGGAGGCATTGCGTATTGAATGGTGGAGGTCAACGCCGGGCTTTTTGCTTCAACACCAGTGCGAAGAAATGAAAATATGAAATATTTAATTTCCTTAAGTGAAAATCGAACCCACAACCTGTCGCGTTAACAGTCACACGCTTATACTCTGCGCCACGACTGGCCTCAAATATTAATTGTACAGTATGTATCTCTCGTTAACAATGATTATAAACTACTCATTTTTAAGTTAAGTTATGTACGACTATAGTAGATAAAGGCTATTTATATTTGACCAATGCGATATTGAACGTTGCCAACTTCACGTTGAAGTTGTTAAATGAGATTTATTATTTTATTCATTAAAATAATGGTTTTTGTAAATGTGTACGAACGAATATATGTATTTTATACATAATTTAATTTACAATGTTTTTTTAGCTTCACGCTAGGTTGGCAAAGGAAACTTGGGAACCTATTGCTAAGGCACTTCGTCCTCGTTCCCCACTTTCTGCCGAATTTTGCAGGCATTGCGTGTTGAGTTGCGGTACTCACGCTGCGCTTCGAGTGGGAATCGAATCTACAACCTGTCGCCTAAACAGTCACACGCTTGTGGTCCTGCGCCACGACTAGCCTCATAACTGTGTCATAAATAATAAATCAATATACAATAATATCTTACTATTCGATAATAAAAGTACAAATACATTTATCTAAGTTTAACAAACAAAGAAATGTTTTCTAATATAACATATCCTACTTATAGATAGCTGGTGTATAAATATATATATATATATATAATAAGCGAGTGGAATTTTGTGTCCAAAGAAATAAAGAATAACGACTTTACGCAAATGGAGATGAAATATTTATTTAAATTTATATTACCATTTTCTTCGCTCTGATGTCGGGGCAAAGCGTGGCGTTGAGTTCCGCCACTCAACACGCAATGCTTCCAGAATTTGGCGGAAAGTGGGAAACGGAGTGTCTTAAGACTAGGTTCCCTCTGCCTACCCTGGAGTGCGCGGGATACAGCGTGAAGCTGATTTTTTTTTCTGAATTTACTCAAATTAAATTTTCCTGTTACAGACAAAATGGAGGAGCGAGACAAGGAGGAGGGGGCCGGTGTGCCCGATATGACCATGATGCCGCAGATCACGGAGCAGGCCATCAACGAGAACCTCAAGCGGCGATACGTACACGACCTCATATATGTATCCTTTAAAAAAATATTTAATTAATATTGAGGTCGCCGTAGAGCAGGGGCACAATTGTGTGATTGTATCAGACGGTTGTGGATTCGTTCCCCATTCGGGTGGATGAATTATTATTTATTAATATTTTCATTTCTTTACTCAATACGCAATATCTTGACAACATATGGCGGAAGGGGGGAATGGAGTGTCTTAGCACTAGGTTCCCTCTACCTATACTGCTATGTGTGGGATAGAGCGTTAAGCTGATTTTTTTATGAATATTAAAAATCTAAAACCAAAATAATACTAGGCGATGTCATAGAATACAGCAAGTGTGAAATATATATTTATTTTCAATTTCACACTGTATCTCGCAAATAGGAGGGATGGAACCACGTGTTAAGACACAGAATTTCTATATCTTCACATATTGGAGCGGAACTCAACGCCGTGCATTTTGTCTTAGTACCAGAGGGACGAAACGCAAAATGAAAATATTAATAATCAATTCAAACCCACAACCGTCGCGTTACAGTCACACGCTTGCGCCACGACGGCTTCTATTAAAATATTCTGTACATTAATATCTCATTTCTATCTATAATTAATAGTTGACAAAATCTCTAATTGTTACAACATATCTAATGACTTCCTATGAGTGTTGTTCCTATGAGAAAACATTGGGAACCCCTGGTTAATAGCGATTTTCGCTATTAATCAGGGGTTCCCAATGTTTTCTTGATCAAGGACCACTTTTATAGAGTTCTTGTAGCAGGGACCACTTTGTAGGTATAATAGAAATAAATTAATAATTAAACAAAAAAAATAATTTCAAAGTGAAAGGTTTAAAAAAAAATCTGACATTTTCTATGATGGGGTGTGTGAATTTATAAGTAAATATTAAAAAATCAATGAATTTCAAAGTATATTAAATTTAAATGTTAAAATATTTTATGTTTTACCAAAATTTTAAATCATTCGCGGACCATATTTTAGCTGCTCCGGACCACTACTGGTCCACGGACCACTGGTTGGGAACCGATGCTATAAACATTTAATCATATAGTAATTTAACAATGTTATAGTGTCTTATGCCCGTCTATATCGAGACTATCAACTGAGTTAACTACTGTTTAATCGCTTCCGGACCTTTTTAATTATTCACTTCTTTTAATTGCATGTAAAGTATAAGCTAGCTCGCTGTGAACGTTTAATGTCAGACATTAATGTTACATAAGGTATTAACATTGGAAATTACATCTATTGAGGGTAGTTTTGAAATTATAATTTAACCTTTTCAAGATATTAGTCCTGGTGCATGGATACAAGCGTACGACTGTAAAAGCTAGAGGTTGTGGTTTCATCCCACTCGAAGCAATGGCCTATTGCATGTTTTCGTTTCCTCGTTCTGGTATCGAAGCTTCACGCTGTACCCCGCATTTAGCAGGGTAGCCAGAGGGAATCTAATAACCTATTATTAAGACACTCCGCTCTCATTAAGACACTTCCGTTTCGCACTTTCCGCCAAATTCTGAAGTCATTGTATATTGATTGGGGAACTGAACGCCGCGCTTTGTCTCGTTACCAAAGAAATTAAAATAGTATATTTCATTTACTCGAATAGGAATCGAATCTGCAACGATGGCATGCTTATGCCCCTGCATCACGACAGGTTTCTAACGTAAAATAATTTGTATAACTATAGCTAAATAATTTTCCTATATAATTAACAGACTTACACAGGTTCGATTCTAGTTGCAGTGAATCCCTACAAGGAATTAGGATGCTACAATATGGTAAGCTTATCTATATTGACTTATTAATTTTAATAAATATGATTTATCTTAAAAAAACACACACACACAAAAAAAAAACAAAACTTAGTTTAATTTAGCATAGTTATCTACAATACTTTCTGCATATTTTGTTATTTTTTTCATTTATCACACGATCTATTAAATGATTTTGAACTTAGGTACTATTTAATATTATAATTATTTACATAGGATTATATTTAATGAGCTAGAAAAATATTATAAATTCATATACGCTTATTACAACTTACTTATGTTATTAGTGGTGTTAGTTTATACGTGTTCTAAAAAGTATTTTTCTTTCCGAAGTGTGGACTAACACTTTAAAATTGTTAAAAGCATATTAAAAAAATTATAATTCTTTCAATTTTTACTTTTTGTACAATAAAATCTGAAACTTTTACAATTTTTAAATCACTTTCATCTGAAAATTGATAGGTTTCTTCTATGTTACTACCGTGGGAGATCATTTATCTAAGGCAAAAACGAGACTCGTTACCATTGTGTATTAGTAGGAAGATAGCTGATCTAGGTACTGTAGTAAAAAGTAAACTGAGCTATTGGCAGACTTCTTGGAAACTTCCGATGTTTTCTTTAATGATAGAGAGATAAAATAAATCAGTTTCACACTGTATCCCGCACACTACAGGGTAGGCAAAAGAAACCTAGTGTTAAGACACTCCGTTCGCCACTTTCTGCCGAATTCTGGGGGCATTGCGTGTTGAGTGGCAGAACTTAACTTATGATAGACATATAACAATTATTAAATAATGAAACGCAACGAAAAGTATTCTATCATTAGAACCTGGGTGGTTCAATTAACATGCAAAATATAGTGGCGAGAAGGTTACCAGTTCAAAATGTAAACCAAGTATTCCAGGACAATGGTGAACTACAAGTCATAAAATGTTTTTGTCATATTTGAGTATCATGTAGTATCAACGTTGGCATCTGATCCTCTTTGTAAAAAGAAAACTATTAAGTTATTTAACTTAAAATACCACACACTTAAAAAATATGCCTGTTAATAAAAAAATAAAAGGAAAACTAAAATCAATTTTACAAATAATTAGCACAATTTAAAAAACAATTGAAAAACCATCGACAGAGCAAACAAGCCCTCACAAGCTTAAGGCAATATTATCGTACAGTCATTAAATTCACCCCTTTTTAATATAGGGGTGGATCGTCATCCCTTCAGCTAAACTTGCGTAGGTGTAAACGTGGAAGAGGAAAAGGCTCAAAGGGCAAACGATGAGAGCGAATAAAAGTTATTCACGTGTCCTCAAAACAATTAAACTCTTAATTAAGAATTTTTTGCGGTTTATTTTATCTTATTGTTTTAAAATATGTAAAGTTATAAAAATATAAAATACCGGCTTTACGAACCTGTTGTATGTTTAAAACACAAATAAAATTTTGGGCTTTTATATATATATATATATATATATATATATATATATATATATATATATATATATNTTAGTAAATATTGTAGTGGTGAATAAATGGACTTGTAATTTATTTCAAAATATTGCATTTTCGTTGTTTTAAATGTAATTAGTAATATTACTATCATTAAATTTAATAAACTAGAAAAAGTAACTTTTAAATACGTACCCACGAAATTGTTTTCCACCACACCGACAGAATTTCCTAGCTCTACATTTTCTTTTTGGAAAAAATAAAAAAAAAGTAAACATCTCTCTAATTACAGGAGGATATGCAAAACTTCCGTGGCAAGGCCTTTGGGAGTCTACCGCCGCACGTGTTCGCTTTAGCCGAGTCGGCGTACAGCTCCCTACAGGTGAATATATCTTCAACATTCAAATTAATATGCTTTTTTTTATAGTTTCACGCTATATCTCGCACATACCAGGGTAGGCAGAGAGAAGCTGGGAACCTACTGTTCAGACACACTCCGTTCTCGTTGAGGCCTTTCCGTTCCCCACTTTTGATCGTATTCTGGAGGCGATGAGGGGCGGAAGTCAACGCCGCGCTTTGCTTCGTTACCAAAGGAAGGAAATGAAAATATTAAATATTTCGTTTCCTCTAATGGGAATCCAATGTACAGTCCATCGTCTTTACTGTCGCAAAGGCGCGCGCGTCGCGCTTGTGCCTCTGTGCCAGGACTGGTGAGGCCAGTAATATCATTATAATATTTATCTAAGAATATGCATAATTGTAGATTACATTGTCTATAGTTTACATAATTTTAATAAAATTTATATATATTACTCAACAGAATGGCGAAAAAAATCAGTCCGTTGTAATATCAGGTGAAAGTGGTGCTGGGAAAACGGAAACTACTAAATTAATTTTGCAATACCTGTGCGCGGCCGGCGGACAGGCCTCCTGGGCGGAACAGCAGATCCTAGAGGCTAATACCGTGTTGGAGGCTTTTGGTATGAAAAACTATATAACAATATGCAATTATTAATAATATTAATTAACTTATAATATTTAAGTTCATACTTATTTTTTAGCTTTATGCTGTATCCCGCACACAACACCGAGTAGGCAGACAGAGAACGGGAATGGAAACTTAGTGTTAAGATACTCCGTTCCCATTGTGACACTTCCTTTCCCCTCTTTCCACCGAAATCTGGAGGCATTGCGTGTTGAGTGTTAGAACTCAACACCGCACAATGCCTTGTTACCAGAGCGTGCAAATGCAAGTGCAATATTAAATACTTCATATCCTTGAGTGGGAATCGAACTCACGACCTGTCGCGTTCACAGTCACACACGCTTGTGCCACTGCAACATAACAAGGCCAGTCGTCTTTCCAGTAAAGACGATCTTTATTTCTCTTTCTTAAATTTTAATTTTCACCACAGATCTTAAAAAAAAGCATTTTTTTAAAAAAAAAAAGGGTCAGTCGTAGCGCAGGGGCACAAAGTGTGACTTTAAAACCGACTGGTTGTGAGTTCGATCCCCACTCGAGGAGAGGAAATATTTGCTTAAATTTATATTTCCATTTTTTCGCTCTGGTGTCGAGGACAAGTGAGTTCTGCCACTCAACACGCAATGCCTCAGGAATTCGGCAGAAAGTGGGGAACGGAGTGCCTTAACACTAGCTTCCCTCTGCCTACCCTGCAGTGTGCGGAATACAGCGTGAAGCATATTATAAAATTCGTCATAAATTCAAAACGGCCCACTGCCATACATTTCGTAACTCCAATATGGCTTACATTAAAATTCTAAAGCGTTATTATGTCATTAACATGGCACTATTAAAATAGAATAATTTAATTTTATTCATCTCCTCGACGGAGTTGCCTGTCCTTAAATGGGGAAACTCCTCAAAGGATTGCTCGTTGAGTTCTTCATACTTTTATATTGTTTTACTTTTAATTAAAATGACAATCTAGCTTACGGTCTAGTTTTTTTTTATTGTTTATCTTTATTTATTATTTTGATTTTTTTTCTTAAAACTTTTTTAAGGCTAATGTATGTTGTAAATATGTATAGTATTATGTTAATTAATCACTTAATACTAACTAGGCAAGTTGTCGCGCAGGTGACTGTAAACACGATTGGTTATGGGTTCGATCCCCACTCGAGGAAATGAGTTAGTTTTATAATTTCTTTTCTTCGCTCTGGTGTCCAGGCAAAGCGTGGCGTAAAGTTCCGCCACTCAACAATCACACTCGTAAATTAGGTTGATAGTGGGGAACGGAATGTTTAAGACATTCCGTTCCCCACTAGGTGCCCTCTGCTTACCCTTGCTATATGCGGGATACAGTGGGAACCTAAAAAAACATACATTTATATTGGTAGTAGCGATCAATACATGAGGTTTTTTTTTGCTCAAAAACATTGTTACAGGCAACGCTAAAACCGTCCGCAACGATAATTCGTCACGTTTCGGTAAATTCGTCGAAGTAAGACTCGACCATCGGGGAGGGATCAGAGGGGCTGTGTTGCGGGACTTCCTCCTGGAACGCGCTAGGATAACCGGCCCGGCGCCCAGGGAGACCAACTATCACGTGTTCTACCAATTAGTCGAGGGAGCTAAGGTGAGCTTGTATATTTAGTGACGTTATATATGTGAATGCGTACAGTTCGTGGACTAAAAAACGTAAAATTCAGTTTCTTTTTGTTGTTTTATTATTTTGGAAAATTATTACTGCTGACCTAAATTCCCCAAGGCGCGGAGTAATTAATAAGAACAAATTATGAGATATATTATTATATTTAAATTAGCAAAAAATTGTGAAACTTTATCCAATGATCAGACACGATGTCAAGTATAGTAATGTCGTAGAATCGTACAACATTTTTAATAATTCCCATCTAGATAACGTAATTGAAACTTAAGAAAATAAAAATGTAATAAATTGTAATAATATAATTCATAAACTAATTTCTTCACTTTGATTACAAGACAAAGCGCGGCGTTGACAACTGTAATACGGAGCGTTTTAACACTACATTTCTTCATCTTATCCCGCTTTATGCGGGATACGACATGAACCTAAAAAAAAACAAAATATATTTTTTTACAGCATAATACAGAACTGCGGAATACATTACGGTTACGGGACGACATTCAATACAAATACCTAAGACCAGAAGATGACGAAGCTAGGAAAGGTCGAGGGGGAGAGCAGGGCAAGTTGGAAGCCCTACAACTTGCACTAACAGTTTTGCAAGTACCTTTGCACATGTGCGAGGGACTGTTTAAAGTATTGGCCGCTGTGCTGTGGCTGGGAAATATACAGTTTCAAGTGAGTTTTATTATTTATTTGAATTTATTAGAAAAATGTTAAATTTTTTCATTGCATTTTTTCGATACTAAAGATATGTTGCATTATATTATTACGGCTTTCTTTTAAATCATTTGAGACATTACTACTACTATCTACGGATTCCCTTAAATAGCCTTGCGGCGTTGCGTTTCAAGTATATAGTTTCGTTTGATTGGCAAAAAATGTAGTATAATGTGTCGAGTGCCTCTATATTTTATACAGTGTATCGAGTTAAAATAAAGTCACACTAAATACCAAAACATTCCTAATATTTTATATAACAAGTTTCAATTAAATATTTATATATTTATAGAGGCCAGTCGTGGCGCAGCGGCACGGGGTGTGACTGTAAAACCGACTGGTTGTGGGTTCGATTCCCACTCGAGGAGATGAAATATTTACTTAAATTTATATTTCGATTTCTTCGCTCTGGTGTCGGGGTTTAAGCGCGGCGTTGAGTTCTGCCACTCAACACGCAATGTCTCCAAAATTCGGCAGAAAGCGGGGAACGGAGTGTCTTAACACTAGGTTCCCTCTGCCTACTCTGCTGTGTGTGGGATACGGCGTGAAGCTGATTTTTTTTTATATAATTATATAAATTATTATATAAACGTTGGTATAGTTGTTCATCAAGTACACAGTGACGTAATTGTCCATTACAAATAAATTTGCGGTATTTATTATTAAGGAAAAAATTGCTGCCAATATTTTTTCTCACAAAGAAAGTAGGTTAAGGTCCTTTGAATTAGATCATAGTTATACCTAAGAATGCTAATGTCCGTTTCCATATCCTTAAAAAATCTTATTTCATTAATTAAAATGATAATATCAAAGAATTAATAGAGTCCATTCGTGACGCAGCGCACGAGGTGTGAATGTAAAAGCGACGGTTGTTTTAGGTTCGATTCCCACTCGAAAAAATAAAATATTTATTTAAATTTATATTTTCATTTCTCTCTGGTGTCGAGGCAAAGCACGGCGTTGAGTTCGACCACTCAACACGCAATGCCTTCAGAATTCGGCGAAAAGTGGGAAACGTTGTGTCTTAACGCTAGGTTTCCTCTGCCTACCCTGCTGCGTGCGGGATACAGCGTGAAGCTGATATTTTTTTTAAATTATTATACTGAATGTGGTAATCTTTTTCAGGATGTAGATGGTGAAAGAACAACCCTAGCTCCGGAAGACTCGGAAGCAGTGGACGCTGTAGCCGCCCTGCTGGGCCTGGCCCCGCCCACCGCGCAGCGCGTGTTATTAGAACGACAGATCAACGTTCGAGGGAACGTTACTGACATACCGCTGCGATTACATGAGGTTTGTAGAGAAGTATTATAAAATCGTTTTACATGGTTTAGTTCTTTAAATTCTTTGTTCTTTTGTAGTTTGTTGATGTGATGATTTGCCACCTTTAAAATAATATTTTTTATTATGTGACCAGCTTAAATAATACAGATTTTACTGTATCATATATTTTTTTAATTGTTGTTATCATTATCAGATATAAGCGAACATAATTACGTTTGCTTAAATCATCATTTTCTCCGTGAATTGAATGTTTTTGCTTAATAATAATATTTTAATAATTTTTCCAAATATAAAAAAACTGGTTAAAATATATTTATAAAACTGTAACTATTTAAACAAAAAATATATTCCGCAGGCTCGTGAGAACCGTCACGCAATGGCCCGAGCTCTCTATTCCCGTACGTTTGCATGGTTAGTCCGCCATGTCAACAGCTGTTCAGCGCCAGGAAGAGAAGCCAGAAGAGCCCTGGGTGTCCTTGACATATTCGGTTTTGAGAACTTTGCTGCGAACTCCTTAGAGCAACTGTGCATCAATTATGCTAATGAGAAATTGCATATGTTCTTCAATAATTATGTGTTTGCATTGGAGCAGGAAATTGTGAGTTGTTATTAATTATTATTTATTATACAAACTGACTCAGTATGATATATGTTGAGGATAAAAAAGTTTTTTATAAAGATTATGTGAATTTCACGCAGGATAGCTACTATTGTATTATTGTCTTAACAATAAAATTGGAACCTTGATATTGAAAAGAGTGACTGGTTAAATTTCTTGCCTACTCTTCTCAGCAGAATTATCTTTCGTTGGCGTTGGTAGTTTTATGTTCATTCGACGATTCAAATGTGCTAATAATAGTCTTACTTAAATAAACAATATTTTGAATTTTATCAAATTCAAGTTTATACATTTTTCACGAGTTTCTATGTATGTTTTATTACAATTTTTCGTAATGTGTAAGTCCTTTGCTTATGTATATGAATTTAATTTCTCAGTATCGTCAAGAGGGCATCAAATACAACCAGATCCAGTTTACTGATAATGCAGCGTGTTTGGAGTTATTGGAAAAACCTCCTAGAAGTCTGCTAAAGCTGCTTAGTGAACAGTGTCATATGCCGAAGGTAACGATGATAACTTTATACTCAATTTCCATTTTTGGTTGTATCCCTTCATCCCAGAACTATATTATAACTTAAAAATTATTCTGCATTAATAAAATTCTAAAATTAAATATTCCAGGGTTCAGACGGCGCCTACCTAACAAACATACAAGGCGAGTTCGGCGACCACCAGAGCTTCGTCAAAGGATCCAGGCGGAAATGGGAAGAGGAATTCGGAGTCCAGCACTACGCAGGCACGGTTACTTATAGCGTTCAGGGTTTTGTCGACAAGAATAGAGATACCCAACAAGATGCATTTATAGACCATTTGAGTAGATCTGCCAATCCCTTTGTGAGGGAGCTGGCGGATTATGTACAGGATCTGGCTCCTCCTGGCCATGTAAGTATAGTAAAGTGTATGTTTAGTTTTAGTTTTTTAGGTTATCCCTACCACGTTATATGCGGGGAAAAGTCTGAAGCAATAAATAACACTACTATTAATAACTTGCATTTGTATAATTTATTAAAAAAAATTAAATCAGCTTCACGCTGTATCCCGCACACAGCAGGGTAGGCAGAGGGAACTTAGTATTAAGTCACTCCGTTCCCCACTTTCCGCCGAGTTCTGGGGGCATTGCGTGTTGAGTGGCGGAACTCAACGCCTCGCTTTGCCTCGACACCAGAGCGAAGAAATGAAAATATAAATGTAAATAAATATTTTAATAATTTATGTTACATTTTAAATAATATATTTAATTTCCTTATACAGGACATTTCACTATCAAGCCCTGGTGCAACGAGTACTACTCAACGCGGTACCTCAAAGGGCCGCCCCACTGTAGTCGATACATTTAGAGCGCAACTACAGTCACTGGTCGATATGTTACAGGCCACTGATGTCTGGTATGAATTTAAAACAATGTATAATACTTATGTTTAAAGGGAAATATCAGCAGCACGAGGCAGATCAGAAACAGCGGCACGAGGTGTGACTGTAAAACCGACCTACCTACCTTGCTGTGTGCGGGATACAGCGTGAAGCTGATTTTATATGTTTAGTTCAATTATCGGTTACTCTCACTGGATAATCGAACGTACAGATCTAAGCCTGAACTTCTAGATACATATTGACATCACTATTATATATAGCACAATAAATACGTAGGTTAAGAAACTCAGAGGAGTTATTGGGATTTGCGATCCAAGTGTAACCGTTAGGAACTTTTACTATTATGCATTACCGTCGGCTCCGCTGTGAAAACAGAATATTAAAATTACTTTCGATTCTCTCGTAAACAAAACAAATTTGTTGATTCCGGTTCTTGATAATTGAGCGGAACGAGAGAACGG
This sequence comes from Heliconius hermathena, assembly GCA_013403705.1. Lineage (NCBI taxonomy): Eukaryota > Metazoa > Arthropoda > Insecta > Lepidoptera > Nymphalidae > Heliconius > Heliconius hermathena. The sequence continues at coordinate 382,468 of JAAIXJ010001898.1, read as the reverse complement.
ACTATCTTAACATTAGCTCTCTCTATTTACCCAGCTATATGCGGGATACAGCGTGAAGCAAAAAAATAAAATAAAAAAAATATCTATTTTCGCTTAGGTACGTCCGTTGTATAAAACCGAACGAGAACAAAGTAGCTGGTAAATACAACGACCAGCTCGTCCTGGAACAGCTAAGATATCTAGGCATGAATGAAATAGTGCGTATACGACGTGATGGTTTCCCCGTACATTTGCCTGCGCCTATGTTCAAAGCGAGATATAGATGTTTGTTAAAACATCCTAGACCTATCGATCCGGATATTGGGTAAGTAAATTCAAAGCTTAGATATTCGTTTTTCACAAATAAGAATAGAAAATTTGTTAATGTTTTTTTTAATCGATTGTTTATTTTTTTTTTGTTGCTGGTAAAATAAAGAAAAATGTTGAGATCCGCAGTAATGTGAATAAGCGTTACTTTGGTTCCTGTTTTGACGCCAATTTAATAATTATTAAAAATATTTTTTACAAAGCTCTGTTATAATAATTACAATATTCATATAAATAATTTATATATGACAAAAACCTGCTATTTTTTCATTATTTTATTTTGCTGCTAATTGTAATATTAATAATTATTAATTTATTAAATATACATTTGCAGAACAATAATGAACTTAGTAAATGCTCCCGAAAATGACTGGCAAATAGGACACACTAAGATATTTATGAGGAGCTCAGTTCACGGTCCGCTCGAGGCGAGGAGAACAGCGCTGCTGCAGTCTTCAGCTCTACTTCTTCAGAAAGTAAGTTAAAAACATAATTTTGTAATTTATTTTTGTGATAAATTTATTTTTTTACTTCACGCTGCATCCCGCATATAGCAGGATGGACAGTAAAAATATAGTATCCCATGCTTCCTACTCGCACATCTTTAATCAGATCTTTAATCATATTCATATTCATTGTTATTTATTATTTGTATGTTGTATAATTTTTGTGCTTTACGTACTTTTTTTTTACAAACTTCTTACTTTAATATTAAACATTTCTATTTGATTGCAGTGGTACAAGGGCTCAATAAAACGCCGCCAGTACCTCCAGTGGCGGCGCGCAGCTGTCGTGCTGCAAGCGGCGTGGCGCGGCTGGTTCGACCGCGCGGCCTTCCTGCGGCTGCGGCGCGCCGCTTTAACACTGCAACGGCATCTACGCGGCGCCTTCGCGAGGGAAGTGGCCGCTGCGTTGCGCGAAATGAAGAGGGTCAACCAGGAGATTAAGCTGAGGGAAGAGAGGAATAGGTAAATTTTGTGTAATTTTGATTATTTTTTTTAACTTATCTTAACTTATCCAAAGTACTTCTACATGACATTATAGTAACCTCCATATAAATATAAAGAAAACAAATAACATTTTGTTAATGTAATTCTCAACAAACAGTTTAGCAGAAAAAGCGGAACAAGAGCGAGCCGAACTAGAAACAATGGCGGACCAGCTCCGCAACATATCGTGCACAGGTCCTCGGGCTGAGTCGGTGAACCTGGACAACCTGTTCGACTTCCTGGCGGATGTGCCAGCGCAGCGAGGAGCTCCTGATGGTCAACCAGCTCATCAGCCCACTATAGCGGAGATTGGTGATGATATGGAGAGATTGGCTGACGATTTGGATCAAGAGGTATGTGTGTTTTGTTTTATATTTATTTATTTTTTTATTTTTAAGGAAAATAAACGCACAGTAGTTTTTTTTTTACTTAACCCTATCGGGCCTTTACAAATGGAATATATGAAATGTAAATAAATTTTAAATATTAGTAGCAACACGTAAATATGGGATTCTAGGCGTTAATATTAATGCTTTTAAAATGTGTTATTTTTTGTTCATTTACAAGAATGTTATATTTCTGTGGTTTTTTTTTTTTAAATTATCATAATTGTAAAACATTTACAGCTTGAAAACGTACTAGCTGAAGAGATGAAAGAACTAGCCAAGCAAACAGAAGTAGAACGAAAACCAGACGGGGCGCCCTCCGATGCTATACCACCTCCCCCACCGTCCTCCCTCCCCTTACAATCAATCAACCAACCCAACATACCGTCATCTATGACGTCATCCATCACATCTTCAATGACCAACGGCATCACGTCAAACGGCATGTCACCGCGTGACTTGACGTCGTCATTGACCAATGGGGACGTGATGTCGTCGTCACTGATTATGCCGCCTCCTCCGTTGTTAGAAGACACCGTGGAAGGTTCACCGATATTCCCCCCTCCACCTTTATGTTCCCTTCCTGAGCCAGCTGGACCGCCTCCTCCTCCGCCTGCTGCCAAAGGTATGATAGTAATAAGTTTTTTTTATATATAGATTATGCACTATTAAGTTTTACTTTTAAATGAAAATAAAAATCAAATAATTAAATATTATGTGCATAGTTTTACTTAAAAAAAAATGCAAGTTTTAGTGAAATAATTTACTATATTATATTTAATTCATATGAAAAGTAATTATAATTTTAATCTATAAAAATACGGCGTTGAGTTCCGCTATGCAATTAATGTCTCGAATTCAGCAAGAAAGTAGAGAATGCTATATTTTTATCTATATTTTTATCAATAGTTTTATTTATTGATAAAAATAAATTTTATTCTAATTATTTTCCCATAGATATAACTCCACCAGAGCTGACAAACGGTATAATACCGAACGGTAAAGTGGTTGTAATAAAGGATAAGGAGCCGATATATGAATCGGTAATACCGCGATCGAATCCAGAAGTATTGCCGACGTCCCCTCCACCACCGCCCGCTAACGCACCGGAGAATAATGGGTGAGACATACAAAATAGTATTAACTTTTTTTTATTTTTTTTAAGTATTTCACACTAAGGATAAAAAAAATAATTTTACGTTTATGCCCCTGGTCCAGTCGTGGCGCAGAGGCATAAGTGTACAACTGTAAATGCGACAGGTTGTGGGCTCTATTTCCACTCGTGGATATGAAATAATTAATATTTTCATTTTTTCGCTTTGGTAACAAGGCTAAGTTCGGCGTTTAGTTCCCCCACTTAACACGCCACGCCTACAAAATTGGGCGGAAAGTTGGCAACGGCAATATCTTTATATTACCTAGTTTTTCTCAGGTTTATCCCAGGTTCTGTCTTCTTACCCTGTTATGTGCAGGATACAGCATGAAGCTAAAAAAAGTATCTTTAGTTTCGCTGAAGTTTTTAGGTTGATACGCTAATCTCAGGAACTATTGGTTCGAATTGAAAAATTCTTTTGGCGATAAATAGTCTATTGATTGAGGAAAGCCATATACTATATTACATCACGTGATGGTTTCAACGTAAGATATTGTACTTGCGATCAGTGTTACGTCGAGTACTTTGAATGTTAGCATTTTTTGTTTTAAAAGTACACAACTGCTCGATATTTCCAGTTAAAAGCTAAACAATAATAATAGTAAAAGTGGTAATTTTAAATAAATTTGCGTATATTATCAGATTTACCAAAGAACAAGAAACCGAACCAGATGTGCCACTACCACCATTACCAAGTAACTTAACATCGCCGGAAATGAACGATATATCCTCTCCAATACCCTCTGACTCTTGTATGAGTCCACCACCTACGCTGAATGGAGATGCTAATGTAAGTTTTGTTTATGTTTAATATGGTTTTTAATTATTTTATTACTATACCTATTATTATTTCTATATCACAAAATATTTTCATTTCCTTTTTCTAACATTGTGATTTTTTTTATATTTATACTAATTTTATATATTTTATATAAATGTGAATGTAAATTTGTTTGTTACGCTTTTACGCCAAAACTACTCAACCAATTATCGTATAACTTTGTACATATATTCTTAAAAGTATTAGAAAGGACATAGGTCACTTTTTGTTAAAAAAAGGTTTTTAGAAAAATATTTTTTTTTTTTTCAAAAATCAGCTTCACGCTGTATCCCGCACACAGCAGGGTAGGCAGAGGGAACCTAATGTTAAGACACTCCGTTCCCCAAACCCATCCTTTTTCTATAATATAAAAATAAGTTTAAACGAGCGAAGTCAAGTTTGAGTTTCAAATCCACCAGAACGTAGAACGCAACGCGCGTCGCAAAGAGCGCGTAGAACGTCGTCTCCACCAACTTGAGACTGCGCCTAGCGACGCCCCTGCTGATTCACCGAATGACTTAAGCGAATTCGCCAAAATGTATTTTAACGACCATCCTAGATCACCTGAAGGTAGATTTACAATTGATTTATTAAGTTAATAGTGTCTTATCCTATATGAATAATATAAAGCTAATGATTTTAATAAACTAATCTCAGGAAGTACTTGTTCGAAGCGAAAAAATATTTTTCGTATTTGATAGTCCATTTATTGACGAATGCTCTAATCTCTATTACAGCACGTTAATAGCGTATATGTAATTTACCGTACCTGTGGGTAGAATTACCTCGAGTACTTAGAATGTCTGTGTCATATTTACTTTTATTTGGCTGCGGGGGCAATAAAAGAGGTAAACGCTAGTATACTATAAAGCGGCTAAATATTATCTGCATTTTAAACTTGTAACAAATAGTTGTTGTCGACTGAGGTCTATATATTTTGATATAAAAACATTTCAAAGTAGGCACTTTGAAGATAGGCATCTACAAACATAAATCTATATTTATGTTTGTAAAGTCAGTCGATCATATGTAGAAGTAAAAAATATAAATATTAAGAAAAAAATAAATAATTAAATAAAGTAAATATCAATCTTTATAGGTACAATAATAGCAACCCTGACCCGCAAGAGCAAATCAATGGAGCTACTAACCAAAGAGGAGATGATAACTTATCACAAAGGCAACAACATACCCACCTCGCACATCCAGTTACACGACCCAGACAGTGTTACCGCCGCTGTTAATATATTTAGAGTAAGTTTTTTTAAAGACAGTAATATTTTGACTAGTAATAGTTATTTTTTATTTTAGGCCGTTGTGGAACAGCGTCTGACGGTAAACTACGATTTGATTTCTCCTTGGAAAGTGAATTATTTTCATTTCTATGTTCTGGTATAACAATACGTTTAGTTCCGCCTCATCCGTTCCATCTCTAATTCTGACGGAATATATAAAACAAATTATCTTAAAATATAGTAGGCTTTCCCGAACTCTATGGTTTTTTAATTAATTTTCTATATAAATTAATTGAAAAACCATAGAGTTTACTATATAAATTAATTAAAAAACCATAGAGTTCGGGAAAGCCTACTATATTTTAAGATAATTTGTTTAAGATAATTTTATATTCAGTGCAATAATTTACTTTATTTAACAGGATCTATGTCGCTATATGAGAGGAGAATTGACCGCTGAAAAGGAGACACAAGTTATACAATCAATTATTGGCAAAGGTTTGGAGCGGGAGGAACTACGCGATGAGATATTAGTACAATGTGTTCGACAGGTGTGTTTAGGTTTTTTTTGGCATTTTTTTAATTTATATATTTATAACAAAAGTTGATATTAAGAAATATTTCATTTAACTTTTAATAGTAATTATTTGTAAATTATTTATTTTATTTCAATTAACAATTTTTTTCATTTCTTCGCTCTGGTGTCGAGGACAAGCGCGGCGTTGAATTCTACCACTCAACACGCAATGCCTCCAGAATTCGGCAGAAAGTGGGGAACGGAGTGTTTTAACACTAGATTCCCTCTGCCTACCCTGGTGTGTGCAGGATACAGCGTGAAGCTAATAAACATTTTTTTTTCTAGATGTAGACTACATACATTTTAGGAATAGTTTTAGGACTAATAACATGGAAATTAAAATTAAATATTTTTCAAAATATTTGTAAGTTTGTGATTTTAATAATCTGTCTTTTTTTCAAATTCTTAATTTGTAACACAATCCAAACATAAACGTGCAAATTGTTTTTTTAATATACAACATAACATAACTCCAACAGCTAACAGACTGTCCAGTGGAAGACTGGGCGGAGCGTGTCTGGCTGATCCTGTGTCTGTGCGCCGTCGCCTGGCAACCGAGCCGGGGCCTGGCGCGCTACTACTGCTCGTGGCTGCGAGCGCGCGCGCGCCCCGTCACGTCGCCGTCAGCCGCGTCCGTCACGTCGGCCGCGTCGGGCGCGTCCGGCGCCTCCGTCTCCAGCACGGCGCGCGCCGCGCACTGTGCGCAGTGGTGCTTGGACAACTGTAGGGGCGCCGCGCCGAGGCTGTTGCCGCCTAGTACTGTTGAAATTGCGGTTGGTTTTTATTTCATTTTTTTTAGTTTAGTTGTAAAAAAAATTATCTCGAGCCACCTGTTAATATATAGTTGTACATAGTAGTTGTGATTTTGATTCTTTTATTTATATGTTTATATAAAAATGATATCATTCAAAGTTTAATTCAGTCTCACAGTTTGTAAAATCTTTATGAATAGAAAATGAAAAAAAAGTATCTTAATTCAAAGTTTTCTCCAAGTGAATATTTAACAAAGGAAAACGCAAAAAGATCAAAAGAAATTATTTTAGTAATTTCTAATATGTTTTGTGACAATGAATATTTTTTGAACACCTTATTAGGTTCACTATTTTTCCAAAGCTAACTAAATATAAAAAATAAATCAGCTTCACGCTGTATCCCGCACACAGGAGGGTAGGCAGAGACAACCTAGTGTAAGACACTCTCTTCCCCACTTACTGCCGAATCCTGGAGGCATTGCGTGTTAAGTGGCAGAACTCAACGCCGCGTTTTGCCTCGACACCAGAGCGAAAAAATTGAAATATAAATTTAAGTAAATATTTCATCTCCTCGAGTGGGGATCGAACCAACAACCAGTGGGTTTTACAGTCACACTTTGTGCTGCTGCGTCACGACTGACCTCCTAACTAACTGTAAGCCAACAATTGCAGGCGATGCGTCGTCTCGGCACCATAGTGTGCCGCTTCTTCTTCCTGGACGGGCGCACGAAGGCCATCGACGTGCACCCGGCGGACACGGCGGCGGCGGCCGCGGCGCGCCTCGCCGACAAGCTGGGGCTGGCGGCGCGCGCGGGCTGGGCCGTGTACCAGCAGCGCGCGGGCACGGAGGAACACGTTCGGGCCACGCAGTACTTGTATGACGTCATCGCTGGCTGGGAGATGTGAGCATTTACTTTCTATTTCACGCTATAATCACAAAGCAGATTAGAACTTGTAGGGCAAGGTCAGGCTGGGCAGCATACCAGCAACAAAATCTTGCCGATAGTATATATACTATCTATATCTTTAATAAATACCTATATCTTTAATAATACTATATCTTTAATAAATACTAATAACATTAATTCTTATCAGGCAACAGGGTCCAGGCGGTGGCTCAGCTGATAATCGCTTCGTGTTCAAACGTAGACTGTTCCGCGGTGGTCGGGAGTTGCCACATGATCCCGTGGAAGTTGCTCTGCTATACGCTCAAGCTGTTCATAGCGTAGTTAAAGTACGGAATTCATTTGATTTCTTTGCGCAATATAAGTAACATAACAAAATTCTAAATGTTTGTTGCTTACTAAACTTTCATCATAATTTGGCAATATATAATAAATTATAAGGAAGAATTGTACCTCAGTAAAACCTGCTTAATCATTTTTTTTACATTTAAATTTTGTCTTTGTGTGATTTCTTATTTCTATATTTTTCAAATACAACTTTAATCTAACATACATATCTTATTAACACATTAAAATAATCAATCTCAACAGATGGATGAGTTCCCAGTGTCAGAGAAGGTGGCCCTCCAACTAGCAGGGCTCCAGGCGCAAGTGTCGCTAGGGGAGCCCCCGCCCAGCCCGCCGCCGCCACACACTCGCGCCTACTACGCGCACCCCGACCAGTTCCTACCACCGAGGATAGCCAAGCAACGAGCGCCGCATATGTGGGTGAGTGGAAAAATCACTTTATAAAAGTTATGAAAAAGTTATGTCTTGGTGATAAAAAGTGAACTTAGACATTTCTTTTGAACACTGTTCCCCGTCACCTTTAAGGTTATACAGCTTGTTCCGTTTATGACAAGGTAAGCAGAGGGGACTTAGTGTTAAAACTCTCCGTTCCCCATTTTACGTGGCAAAACGCTCTATTGATTTTTTTTCAAGGTATATAAAAGTCTTGGTACTGAATAATTTCTATCAAAATTCAAACCTAACCTGTACCATTTCTAGGCTACTATCCTAGCTCAAGCTCACCGTCAGTACGGCGCCGGGAGGGCGGAACTGACAGCCAAGGCATTGTACCTGTCATGTGTGATGCAATATCCATTGTATGGGGTTACACTGTTCCCCGTCACCTATAAGGGATATTGGGCTCATGGTAAGATCATTTTTAGGATATCTTTAATTATTATTTTGTCTTGTCAAGGCAGGGGGAAAAATATTCTATTACACGAGAGAGAATTGAACTCACAACCATAACATAGTAATAAGTAAGATTCTGTTAAATACCGTGGTTTTTTTAAGTAATAATTTGCTTTAGATGTTCTTTTTTTTTTGTTTTTTTTTTATTGTAGTTTACTACAGTTTTAAACGACAATAACTTCAATTTTTTTTCTATTTCCTATTATTAGCCTATGAAATTCATATATAAAGAAAATTAAATGATACCTGTCTACCCTAAAATAACGTTTTCTTTACATAATTTTATCACACTTTTAACAAGAGAAGTAAGTAATAAAATGGAAAAATATTTTTAGTCAAATTTGCACTGACAATCTACATTTGACTTACGGTCGGATGTTAAGCAATAAATTTAATCCTAGCTACATTTTGTTAAATAATAATTTTAATTATTCTACAGGTCCAAATGTACTTCTCGGTGTTGGTGCAGAAGGTGTAGTGTTAGTTCGACCGGCTGATAAAGTAGTGTTAGCGGAGTATCCGTATACGAATATAGCCGCCATTCTCATGGATCCAGTGGATAACGGGTTGACCCTTAGTTTGACTCATCACGGACAGCACGATGGGTTAAGGTAAGAAAATGTTTTTTTTTATCAAAAAAATTACATATTTAATTTATATTAAATAACGACAATTTAGTGACATAGCACTTCATTCTCCACTTTTCGATAAATGCGAATTTTTTTTTTATCTGATTAAAGTCATTTGGAAATATTAATAATAACAATAAAAACATAATGTATTAATGTTTTATTATTTTGTGGATTTTAGCTTCTTCCTAAATTTTGTTTATTCATGTAACTAGACACTAAAAATCCAATATCCTTCACAGATGTATAGTTCTAGAATGTGCACAAAAATCAGAAGCGGCGTGGCTTATGGCGGCATACAGCCCCGCGCTAGGAGGTTCCCTCGCAGAGGAGGCTCCCAGAAGGGCGGCCCCTGCATCAGAGAGAGCCCGACTTGCAGCTGCTCTGAGGGCGGCTAGGAGGGCCCTGGTGGACTCAGCGTTGTTGAGACGCCCCCAAGATCTTTCGGCTGGTGGTTTCTTGAGGAATACTTTGAGAAGGTGTGTTGATTGGGTGTGATTTTTCTTGAGAATATTCTCTATAAAAAGTGTTATGGCAACATGAATGTGTTGTTTATAAATTGTAGAAAATAAGTGTTATGTCAACGTGTAAGATAGTTAGCTTTCGGATCTTCTAATACTTTAAATTGTTATAACGAATTTAGTAATATTTAAATATTTATATGGAACTTCCGAATGATATTCATTGTTAAGATAGATACATTTTAATAATAAGTTACTTATTTGTAAAAATATAATATTTATGCTTTAATATACAATTTAGTATATTCTCCAAAACAATTACAGACTAAGCAAGCACCGCCTAGAACGTGTCCGCCTGGACATAACGTCAGAGGGCCAGGGCGAGTGCTACAAGGGCTTCCCCGCCGCCTACTGGTGCTGGGCGCGCAGCCTGCCCCACAGCCTCACCAAGCTAAACGAGGCCGAGGAGGTCGCGGCTATGCAGATATTTAAGGTATTTTATTGATAAAATGAATAGTTCATGTAACATAAATTAAATTTAAAATGGCCGTCTAATTGTTATATGTAATAGTTTTTAGTATTAGCTAGTAGTAGTTAGTAGTAGCTTTTTTCGGCGGGTAGACACAAAAGTAGATAGAGGCGTTTTTAAAAGCTCTGTAATTTTTTTAAAAAAAAAGCTCTTAAAAATACATATATGTGGTAAAAGTTTAAATACCTGTGTTTAAGTCGATTATAACTAAACCCACTCACTGTTTTCTACACTATATTTATAATGACTACACCTGTGGAGCAACTTATGAAAAGTATGGAAGAACTCTCCTCTGTGTTCTCATCCAGAATGGGTGAGTTTGAAAAAAACTTAGTACAGTCTGGATCTGCAGCTTCCACCCCCACAGTAAAAACTTTGGCTGCTGAGTTCAACACATTCAAGTCCTTTGTGTGGAAAACCCTTGGCTTATTGAAATCTCAGGTTGAACTTGTGGCAGTTGGCCTGGACCGCCTTGAAACACAGTCCAGGAGAAAAGTTCTTCTTTTCCATGGCTTAGAAGAGAACAATAATGAAGATGTCCTGCAGAAGATACTTTATGTATTATCCAACCAGTTGAAGATGTCTGACATTAAGTCCACTGCAATTGAGTCTTGCCACAGACTGGGTGTTAAAAAAGACTCTGCCCGGCCCGTACTTCTCAGATTCACCAGCTGCCAGGTTCGTGCCAGCGTCTGGAGTGCGAAAACTAAACTAAAAGGCACTAAAATAACGATGACGGAGTTCCTGACTAAATCCCGCCAAGATGTCTTTACTGCAGCCCGTAAGCACTTTGGTATTAAGAAATGCTGGTCAGCGGATGGCATGATTGTTGTTTTGCTACCAAATAAATCTAAAATCAAGATTTCCTCACAGCGCGAACTTAAACAACTGATAGAACAAGGCTCTGTAACGAAATCCACTGACAGCAAATAAGTTCTTTGTTTATACCACTTTAAAATTGCCTCAACGATAATAATAACATAAAAATACCCTGCAATGGAAAGAAGTAATATAAAGTCTATATTGAGCTATTAACCGGCCATATTAAAGTGGTATAAACAAAGAACTTAGTTGCTGTCAGTGGATTTCGTTACAGAGCCTTGTTCTATCAGTTGTTTAAGTTCGCGCTGTGAGGAAATCTTAATTTTAGATTTATTTGGTAGCAAAACAACAATCATGCCATCCGCTGACCAGCATTTCTTAATACCAAAGTGCTTACGGGCTGCAGTAAAGACATCTTGGCGGGATTTAGTCAGGAACTCCGTCATAGTTATTTTAGTGCCTTTTAGTTT
>JAAIXJ010001898.1:159922-369535 GCA_013403705.1 Heliconius hermathena | reverse complement strand
TTTTTTTTTACTGTTAATTGCATTACTCTCCCCGCTGTTTTGATAGATATCCACTTCCACTGGTTGGCTGGAAGAGATTTCTTTTAGAAATAAGTCCACCCTTGTCAACCAACTTTACATTTTATATTACTGTATGTTTTGTTTGATGCAATAAAGAATATATATAGTCGCCTATATATTAAATTTAGAACTTTATATGTAATAGATGATATTCTTAGTTTTTGTATACTAGAACACTAGCAGTTAATATATTATAAATAACCCAATTTAATCTGGAGTTAATCGATATAAGAATTAATGTAAATTGAATTTAAAAGACTTTAAGTAAATAGCCTAAAAATTCCAAAGGACATAATGAGCCACGCGGGCCTCACCCACAACGAGGGCAGCACAAATAACCTCGCTAGCAGCAACAGCAACAGCAGCAGCTCGGTGGTCACCGAGGACAGCGACGACCGTGTCGCCCTCGCCCAGGCGCTGCTGCAACGGTGCCTGCAGAAGGACACACTGCTTTGTGAATTGTATGCACAGCTTATTAAACAGGTTAGTTTTTTGTTTATTTTATTTATATGCTATGTACAGTAATATTTAATGGTTTTAGTTATTAAAGCTTTGACTGCATTAAATTATTCAACTTTTTTCTTGCCTAACTTGGTCTAAAGGCACCAGAAAAAAGTATATCAGTTCTGGTAAAACGTACGTTCGTATATTTAAAGGTATATTTAGTATTTTTAGAATTTCTGTAATAAAGTAACAGTCTAATTATTTTTCGTATTTTTGCAGTAATCCGTGGAAAGTCGTGTCTCCAAAAATGTATAAAACTAAATATACGCGATTAATTTGGCTTAGAGTTTCATTCAAAATGATTTATACGTTTTCTAAAAGCTATAACTTAAAACCCCCCAGACCACAGAGCACCCAGAGCCCAGCTCCCGCGTGTCGGCTCGTCACTGGGCGCTGCTGTGCGCGGCGGTGGGCGCCGCGCTGCCTCCTGCCAAGCCCTTGCGGCGCCTGCTGCTGGCGCACCTGCGGTACCGCGCCGCCGCGCTGCACGCCTCTGAGGAGGGGAAGTTTGCGAGGAGAGCTGAACAGGTGAGAAGCAGCGATAGTACTTACTATTAAATGTTCAAGTTTATAAAATAGTCATTTATACTATTCAAATATTCCAGCACATTTTATTCACATAGATTTAATTGAGTAACTGGATTGATAGTAATGTCTTTTTTATATAATGAATAATGATATAATGAGATCATAGAATCCTATGGAATCCTCTTTAATCCTGTTTGCCAAACTCTGTCCTGTCCAATACTAGACCAAATGACTGTTCCTCGATTTTAATACTGATCTACATGTTTTGTAATTTTCCGTACTGTTTCAAACTTCTAGTATTTCGATTTACTTTACATAAAATAATATAACATTACAGAAATACATAAATATCTCCCGTTAACAGGTAGCGCTAAGCATAGCGCAAGTGCCGCGGCGTCTGTCGGCGCCGTCCAAGGAGGAGCTGCTGTGCGCGGGCGCGCGCCGCCCCATGCACGTGCGCGTGCTGCTGCTGGACGGCAAGCAGCACGGCCTGGTGTTCGGGCCCGCCGCCACCGCCGACCACCTCGTGGCGCTGCTGAGGGACAAGATCGGCCTTACTGATGCTGCCACTGGTAAATTACTCACTTTCTTTAGATTACATTATTAACAATGCATATTTTTTTATAATATTTAGGACAGTTTCAAAACTTGAATCCTATGCCTGTGTATTAAATACCTAATTATATACTTAGAACTGTTTTTTTCGGCTTCGTGGTAAAATTTATCGGAGTTAACTTTGACAGCAAGTGAGTTACACCGAAACTATTAATATGGTGTTATATAGAATCATCGAATTCAAACTAGTAGTTCCGGAGATTAATGCGAACAACGGTACAATTTTTCCAGTTTATAATATTAATATATTAATTTTTACAATGTAGGCTACGCATTATACGAAGTATGCGCGAACTCGAGTCCGGCGGGCGCAGGGGAGCGCGCACTGGGCGGCGCCGAGCGCGCGGGCGATGTCCTTGCACGGTGGGAGAAAGCTGGCGCTACTGCTGCTGCTTGCAGGTACATTGAACACTTATATATTTTTGTTAAGGCTTTTTTTCTACAATTGATAGAAATCGATGGTCTAACTGCTAATAATTTATAGTTTAATTTATATGAGGTAGAAAGAATTATTTTTATTTATGTTAGGAGTCGTGATAAAGTTACGAGACTCAATTTTTTAAACAGTGTCCTACCTACATATACAAATATTTATTTATTGTGATGTATGACCTTAATGAAACCAAAATTTCAGTATTAGATATTATAATATTTTATTATATGCAATAATAATTTATTTTTTCAGACATTACTATAAAAAATCTATTATAATATAACCATGTTATTTTCAAATCAAATTATCTTGTTGTTATTTTACCATTACAGATTAGTATTCAAAAAGCGTCTGTTCCTCGGCGAGCGTCCCCTCCACACGGCGTGCGTGGCGGAGATGGAGCTCCTGTATTACCAAGTACTGCACGCGGTGCGACATGACCGTCTGCCCATAGAAACTGATGAGGCTGTGAGTTATTGTTATTTTGCTTGTTTTTGTCTGTGAATGTAAACAAACATTTAGTTTAAGGATGTTTATGAGCTCAGTTTTATAAGGAGGCCCTAAGTTTACCAGTAAAATTATATACGTTTTACGTGTAGCAATTTGTCATTAATTAGATAGTTATTGGTGATCATTGATATTAGTATAGCAGGATTTGAACCTACGTTCAATCGAGGTAGGCTATGTGTTATTATTAAAATTCAAAATTTATATATATTTATTACACAATTTTCGCTAGTACCGTACGTTGATTTAAGTCATAAATCAACTTACTATATTCCAAATACATAAATAAATATATATATATATATATACCTAATTTGCCTAGTGTGGGATGAACAGATGATGACGAGCAACATTCCGCAGGTGATGCTGGCCGCGCTGCACGCGCAGGTGGTGAAGGGCGACTGCCTGGGCGGCGGCGAGGAGTGCTCGGCGGCGGCGGGCGCGGTGCTGCCGCCGCGCCTGGCGCCCGCGCTGCCCGCGCCCGCCGTGCGCCTGCACCACCTGGCGCTGCGCGGCACGGAGCCCCACGCCGCCATGCAGCGCGCCCTCACGCTGGCCTCCTCCTGGCCGCTCACCAAGGCTACCATATTTGATGTTATGGTAATACTCATAGTCATTTTATTTCTTTACATACGAAATTGGTGACCCAATGCAATTATGCAATGCGCGCTGATAAGGCCCCAAGCCATTTGTTCTTTGTTTTGTTAACTTCTCAAACGTTTTTTCTCTTCTATTATTATATACTAAGTCTTCAATCTTCGTCATTTATAGCAAAAAGTATACGTACATTCAAAATAAGAAGACCTGAGAAGGCAGTCAGCGGAACTTTTTTTTTAAATCAATTTTATAGAAATACATATCTAATTATTTGTGACAATGATACCTTTGAAACAAACTGAAGCGAGCATTTCATTCCCAAGACGTGTTATCATTTATAAAGTCATTAATTTAGTAATAACCTTTAACACACAAATTTCTTTTAACAATTTTTTTAAATCGTGATATAGAAAATATGTATGAAAAAGATGAATATACAGGGTGGAAGAGGCAGCGCTCCTTTTACGGAAACAGCATATAGGGTAAAATATTTCAAACCCATACCTAAAGAAATTAATCAAGATGCCTCAACAGTTTGGACGTAGGATTTTTTTTTCATTTCACGATTTTTATCCATACCTGTATTACGTGTGACGCAATTACGTATAGATCCCAATAACGTAAACACTTACTACTACAAAAATACTACTAAAGGTTAAACAACTTTTAACTTTATCGCCAATACCTACGACTCGATTTCGGAATGAGGCGTGTGCGGCGGTGTTTCTTTGATAGGTTTATGTGTGCGTGCGTCGTCCTTACAAATGACGTTTTATTTTAAAACGACAATTTTATTATTTATTTTGTTTGAAAAAATAACTTTTTCATTTTTGGGAATTTATTTTTTTCTGATTTATATTAGGCTTTTATAGAGTAGTTAAAATTGTGGTTTCATTTAAAGTGGTGCTTACACTTCCACCTGTATAATAAAATTCCGCATGTGATTTCTGATCTATCACTTGAACAACTTGGTCAAAATTTTAAATATTATTGAGCAAAGCTTTTTATTCTGTCCAAGATTATTGTAAAATTGACTTTGAATATATCAACTGTTGAGATTATCGTTGATTCTTCTCGGCCATGTATTTATCTTCTGAACCGATAGAAGCTTTGTGTAAAAATAACACTGCTAACAGTTTTATGTTACTAAAAAGTGCTTGTAGCGGCCTATTTAAATAAAAAATATTATGATTTTACAGAATAATTATAGTTTAAAGCAAAATTAGTAACAAAAGTTATATTTACTTCAATTTGCAATTTCTATATTTGAAAAAAATATTAGAATTTTGTCTAAATATTGTATACAGAGAAAAGAAAATTTGACGCGTTAAAAACTTATGAATTCGTATCCCAAATCATATAATAACACTTTTCCCCCCCGCAGCAATCATTCACATCGAACTGGCCACGTTCGCTCTGGCTGGCAGTGGACGCGCGGGGGCTCACCCTGCTGCGGCGGGGGGCGCGCGCCGCCCTCGTGTCCCACGACCACGACCAGCTGCTGGCAGTGTCTCCTGCACCGCGGGCCCTGCTTCTGGTCACCAGGGCGGATAGGAAACATGCTAAACTTGTGTTGTCCACGGATCAGGTATGTAGCGTCATCAGATTGAATAGTTCAGGAATTTTCGTAGGTACGCGCGAACACCTGCGTAGAATGCGTACTGTATGGTCGACGAGTCATGGCCTTCCTGAACTTAGATTTTATAAATCTTTGCGCATTATACGCGTGGGAAGAAACTTAAGAAAATTAAGGGCCACTGTAAAATCGAATCTACCCACTCATCTGCAGATAACTTCAAGTCGTGTCACAACAAGGAACCGACTAGAACTCTCCGCTACCCTTGCGAGTCCTATCACAAATATTATTGATTATGACTGCTCTACATCTCGTTAGCACTAGAATGAGGAAATGAAATTGTTTGATATTCCTTTCCACCAAGTATCGAACAAGTAGAACCGATCCCCTAATCGCATATTTCAGTCGCATTCATTATTTAAATCCGTATTTACAATGTAACTATTTACTAACTAAAAAAAATTCTAACTACCTACGTATCCAACAGGCATATCAGATCGCTACTCTAATCAAGGACTACATAGAAGCAGTGCGCGGGCCGGTGTTCCCCGCCGTGCCCGCCGGCCGGGAGGCGCCGCGCTCCTGACACCCGCCCGCATAGTGCCAGTGCTTCCACGTCGCGTAGACGGCGGTGGTAGGAGACGGGGGACGGGGAGGGGGACAGTAGGGTAGGATCATGCGGTAATGGGACGGTCTATATCAAGTTCTTTTGTTTGTCTTGGGTATTTTGTAATACTTTATTTATTACTGTTAAAGTAATGAAAGTTTTATTTTTTTTGTTATTTGCAATGTTTTTTTTAATTTCAATTTAGGTTTTTATTTTTAATGAAGATACTTTTTTGTACTGTCCCATTATCTGCATATAGATATGCGAGTTAGTAGCACAGTATGTTTTGATGTAATATCTGTATTACATAGATAATAATTATAAAAGTTACTGAACAGAGAATCGATGTGGACTTAAAATAAATAAAATCCACATTTTATCGTTATTTACTTGCATATCAAAAATTCTACAATTGTCTCTTCAATGGCGCGAGAATTGAGATGCCGAGCGATACACTGCTTAAAACTATATAAAAATTATTAAATCGTGTAAAATATTTAGTATCGCTGACGTCTCACAAATAGACGGACAATGTGATTGGGTTGCATATAGAAGTAAATGTTGATATGATATTATATATTTATTGTATATAATATAATAAATGTTTATATTAACCTGACTTTAAACAAAATTATATAATATATAACTTTTCCTAAATATAACTTTCTTTACACAAATAATTATGAAATAGTCTTCGAAATTGACTCATTTAGAGCAAATTAATTAATATATGAATATTGCTATGATATATTTTTTGTTTTATAATAGTCGGGTTAACCTATCGGCGTTATATATTGATTAAATATGAGTGACAAAATTCTATTAGCTAGTGAATTCGTCTCATCAGTCTACATTTACTTCAAATACAATAGACAGTGGTGGACATGAGTGTACGGATGGACGTTAAAAAGTTGCCAGGCTGACGGGGAAGCACAAAAATAAACTAATAAAAAAAAACAATACAAATTAGCAATATAGCTCAATAGTTATTCAATAGTTAGATCTTTTATCTGTATTCCGATCTGTAGGCCTGTTCGACTTTTGCTATAATAATATTATAATTATTACTCAAAATTAATGTGTATCGTGTAATATCCAAAAATATTGCCTAAAAGGAATAAGAGCCATTGGGTTAACTTTTCATTCTGGCATGACTGTTTCATATGTAATCTGCGTACATAACATATGAAAAACTTTGTAATTATTTATTAGTACTATTTAACAAAAACAAAATAATTATCAGCTAATTATTTTTGGTAATTGATCACAGTGAAAAATGTTAAATTATATCTAAGTTATATTTATAAAAATATATCTTCGAATAAAAATTATAGAAAGGTTACAACAGGCCGTAGTAAATATGTCACTATTATAATAAATGGTTTTCGAAATTCAAAATTTAGTGTAAAGTGTTAAAATTGTTAAGATGTTTCAATTAGATAGTAATAATATTTCAATTTTATTCCCCTTATCGATGGTTAACTATTAAGAAAATCCCCTACTGGCAACATTTTATTTCATACATATATATAAAAAGTATAGTTTTTTTTTTTCAAGTTCCTTAGCAGGAATCATAAAGAATTATTTAAATTATATTTTATTTATATATCATTTTATTAATTACAATTCAATATGGAAACATTTTCAGAATCGATTTTTTATAAAATAAAATGTTGCTAGTAATTTTAGTTTAGTACTAAGCCCACTCACTCCCCTATATCCTAGACACAATGTTAGTTGAATCTCATAGTAAAATAAACTATATTCTCTAAAATAATAAGAATTCATATCAGCCTTAAAATTCCTAATCAATTATAGAAAGTTTCCTTCGTTTACCTTCCTGTAATGTTGGTACGTCAGAGTATATACTTGTTTTAGATGTTTGCATTCATATTTTTATCCTTATATATTATTTTGTGCCTTGTAAATGCTACACGATGCTGACTTGACTACCCTATTAAAACTTTAATTACTTTTACTTTGGTATAATAAATAATATACAAAATCTAAGTTGATTTGGAGGTAGATATCAATTATATTAATAATTGAGTTTAAACTTTGTGTTTTTTTTATTTAATATAGAAACTTACGATTTAAATGAGTCAGCCAGTCAGCATTCGTTGCAAGTTCAATTCAGTGAGCCAATTGTGCAAATGATAATGACTTAAATTACTGACTGTTCCAAATATATCTTCTATCATGCATATTATTATTTTTATGCACAATGTTAAATGTCAATATTTTATAGAAATTATTATTATTATATACTATAATCATGTAGGATATACTGTAGAAAAGCATATTGTGCTCGAGTTATGCTAGATTAATTATTAATTCTATGTGAGCATAGACTTCTTTAAAGTTTAGACATAGTCGCAGCTAGGCACGGCTTGTGTTACAGTTATTTAGACATTTATATTATATCACATCTCTTATACATATTAATATATATTAAGTTTGATAATAGTTAACAGACAGTAAATAAATAGATCCAATAAAATAGTTAAATCTCCGGACCCTAGCTGCATCTATGATTTTAGGCCTATACGGTGCTTAGATAAACAAATAATCATTGCTTAGTTCGTTTCTGATCTCATATTGAGTATTATTTATTATTTTTAGATGCCATATATAATAATATGTCGTTAGTCACGAGCAATATTTGATTTAGTTCATTAATTTATTCTTTTAATTTTTCGTGTGGCAATTTTGTATATATTTGACAAACCAAAGATATTAAATCCCTTTGGAGATTATCCATTAATGACTAATTTTGGCATTATCTTATTTTATTATAAGTAATTGTGTATATAATTTTTTTTTTTAATTATTTAAATTTAATTATTATTATTATTATTATTGAACTTAGCTTTTGATAATTTGAAAATCGATAAGTCTGAATTAAGAAATAACTTTGCAAGATTTATTGTTTTAATAATAATTATTATAACTTAACAAAATTTAAACCAAATATGTGGCATACAAAGATGTAACATAGTAAAATTTTGGCATTCTATTATTGTATACAATAAAAATGTATGTTTTTTGACGAAATTTAAAACAAAATTATGTTAAATTTTTACCCAATCAATTCTTTTAGAATTTTTTAATATTTGATACAGAATTATATTATTGTAAATTTAACAGTAAGTTTGGTTTATGTCTAACATAAGATTATATGTAATAACCACAGTTTACACAGTCAAACAAACAAGTCACACATACTGCCCAAATAGACTGAAGTGTCCAAATATTTTGTCCTTTGACAGATTTTTTTTGTTATTCGCATATGAATTTTACAATATTATTTGAATGCCAAATAAATATAAATAATACAACATTGTTTCATTTCTATAAAAATTATATTATTCTTATGATATGTCACACAATAATATAATGTAAATTATATTATTGTGTGACTAAGCCTAAGTAGTCATCCATCAGCGTTCCAATAGCAAACTGAAAAACAAAAAAAAACAGAAACTGCTTTAAAAGCGATTTTATGAATGGTTGATTAGAAAATAATAATTATTTATAGTTTGTCTGAAAGACACACAAAAGAATATATTCTAAACATAAAAAAAATCCTAAACATTAAAAAGTATTTTTTTTATGGTTTTCTTATAAAATTTCTTTTTGTTAAGAATAGTCTAAACAAATGACAATGGGTTCGATTCCCTTTCATGTAAACTCGTTAAATTTGTTATCTTCTAAGATGCAGGGTGTAAATTAAGATAAATAAAGGCAAAGGAACTCTAAAAAAAAGAATATTGATAATAAACCCTGTTAAAGTGAATAACCACGATCTTTTAGTCAAAATAAAAAAAAAGAAATTCACATATAAACCAAGTAAGGAATAATTAAGCTTAATTGTAAAGTTTAAATAAAAAAAATATTATCAATCAATTAATCAGCTACACGCCGCACACAGCAGCATGCAGAGGGAACCAAGTGTTAAGACACTTGGTTTTGCACTTTCTGCCAAATTCTGGAGGCATTGCATGTTGATTGGCGAGACTCAATGCTGCGCTTTGTCTGCTACACCAGAGTGAAGTAAAGTAATAGAAAAAAACATTTAAATAAATATTTCATCTCTTCGAGTGAGAATTGAACCCACGATTTTTCAGTCACACTCTACGCCCCTGCGCCACAACTCACGGCTCTAAAAAAATATATTATCTACAATTGATAAAGGTAACTCACAATGCCCGTCGCATCAACCCTAGTACCCACTATCTTTAACCGAATGACATCTTCTTCCTGTATGACATTATCTTCCTGTTTACTTTTATAGCACGGGGGATTCACATTAGGACAGAATTCCATATCAGCAGGAATTGACTGAAAATAAAAATGCAACATTTATTATGTATGTAACATTCAATTGTTATTCACAATAGATAGAGAAAAATATTTATAAACATAAAAAATTAAATGAAGTTATCAATTATCTAAGAATTTTAGCTAAGCTTGATAAAAACATATGGCTCAATTGGCTAGTATACTAGCCAATTGAGCCATATGTTTCCATATGGACAGTTACCAACAGGTCTGGATTTGAGCTGATGATAGATAGTTCAAATAAATATTTATATATGTCTATTATTAATTCAATCTGTTTTATGAAATGTGTGTGTACTTACATGATGTGATATAAAACAACTGAGAGGGCCAATTTGAGCAAACATGCCAACCTACAACAGAATATTTTTAATAAATTAGTTAAAAACAACATGACATATCACACTTATGTTGCTCAAGCATGCAATGCACGTAAATGTGACAGATTATGGACTAGATTCCCATTCAATCTAATAATATATTTAATATTTTCATTTTCTTGCTCTGGTAATGTGTTTTGCATTCCGCCACTCAACTCAATGTATCCAGATGAATTCTAGAGGCAGAAAGTGGGAAAAGGAGTATCTTAACAGTGGGTTCCCACTGCCTACTCTGCATAAAATGAAAAAAAAAACCTTAGTCTTATATTTAATAACATACCTTGTTGACTTGAGTAACTATTGCATCTAAAACTTCTCCTTTAAAAGGTCTAAATACAATAGCTTTATATTTGACAGGATATACTACAAAACCTTGACCAGGCTGAATAAGCCCTGCACCTATACTATCTATTGTTGTTACCGCAATGACAAAACCATATCTGGAACATAATAATTATAAAATTAAGTATGAATACAATTGCTGAAACAATTATAGGTGCAAATGTTGTGATTTAAATGAATTAAATAATAAATTTATATATAATAACATAATAAGTTTAAATGTGGGGTTAAAAGTGGGGAATGGAGTGTTGAACACTAGTACTACTGAACACTAGTACTACTAGAACCTCTGTGCCTACCCTGCTGTGTGCGGAACACTGTGCGAAGCTGATTTTTTTTTAAGTTTAAATTACATTTAATATAAAGTTAGGAAATCCTCAAGGAAGCGTTACTCTCGTTATATTTTATACTCACTTTCCTGTGCATGTTCCTTCTACTTCTGTATAGAGTTTTTGTTTTACAGTATCAAGTAGTTGTGGACCAAAGTATCGGGGATGCAGTAAAATTTCATGCTCTAAAGAAATCTGAAAGTTTAGTTAGGGTTATAGGGTAAATTGTACTAATTTACTAAAAAAATAAGCTTACTTCACTCATACGTACATGGTAAAACATTTTATATTGCAATTTATAGTCATTAATTCATTATCAGTTATACTTTTGTTTTTTAAAATCAACAACAAGAATAAAAAATAAATATATTTGATTCGCCGCCGCTTTGCTGTAAACGCTAATGTGACAGATGACAAATTAGAACTATACGATATGGCTGACAAGTGACGTATGGTGGCAGTCAAAGATTATACATATCATAGTGTTGTTCTATCAGCATTCAACAGTAGATTAGATTTTACATTTTAATGATGTTAAAATAAGACCATAACAATTTTATAATAATAAAATTGTTTATCAGACAAAATGAGGTTTTTTTTTAAATATAAATGGATTCGTCGCTTTATGTGTACGGTTCATATATTTTATAGTTAATATATTTTATAAATTGTCATTGCTCATGGTGTCACACTTACTACCTACTAGTTACTACTGTACGGTATTGAAGCTTTATACATTAACGGTTGTAAGGACATCACTAGCGATTACTCAAAAATGCCAAATGAGTGGCTGTGTATCCTGTAATCAGATTGATATAAAAAATGGCAAAAACTTACGATCATTTATTTAAATTACTTTTAATAGGAGATTCTGGAGTTGGAAAAACATCTATATTATTCAGATTCTCTGAAGATGCATTCAATATCTCATTTATATCAACTATTGGTGAGTACTTTCATTCTTTGTATCAAAGGTTATTGTCAAAAAGTTGTATTTTTTATACGTAATTGTCATCGAACAAGATTTTTTGTTTCGACGTATCAATTTTTTGATATACTAAATCTGTAAAAAGGGCGCGGCATAACAATAAACGGGGCCCTTATCGAGTTAAATGAGCAAACTCTTTATGACATCATACATACTAATTTTAATTAATTGACTTCAGTTTAACAACGAACTGTTTCAGGTATCGACTTTAAAATTCGGACAATAGATCTCGACGGCAAAAAAGTAAAATTACAAATATGGTGAGATTTTATTTAATTTTTAAGTGAAAGTTTTTATGAATACAACAATATGCTTACAATAGTATCCTAATTTCAGGGACACGGCGGGTCAGGAAAGGTTCCGTACAATTACAACCGCATATTACCGGGGTTCTATGGGCATAATGCTTGTTTATGATGTTACAAATGAGAAAAGTTTTGAAAATATAAAAAATTGGATTAGAAATATAGAAGAAAATGCAAGTGCTGATGTGGAAAAGATGATTCTTGGCAACAAATGTGATTTGGATGAGAAAAGACAAGTGAGTTAAATCATTATTCAACTAACATAAATTTAGAAATTAATTTGTTAAAAAATATCTTGATTAAAACTATATAAAATGTTTTATATTGACAACATCCCACTAAATCACTTTTCACACAAGTTTTTTTTTAATTGCATAACTGCATTAAAAAATATTATTGTCTTATATTTTAAAAAAATACTACTATAAATTACACATGTCAATTATTAATTAGTGTGAGATACATACATAAATATTGTTATTTCCTTGTTGAATACTTATATGTATTCTGGTATTTTGATCCTGTACATGCTTGCATGTATATAATATCCAAATAATAATTAAGATATCTAAAGGGATGTCATTTCTATGTTTTGTTACAAGATCAAAGTTTGCTTTGCTCCTAATGTATCCATTAATATATAATAAAAAATATTATTTTGTATATAAATATACTTTTTATTTCCTTGTGGATAAATATGATTATCTGAAAAACTAATACTCTGAATGCCCTCAGTTAGTTTACATAATCAATGCTTTACTGTTATAATATTATATTAAATACAATGTCTACATATACATTGAAAGTGTCTTCAAAAAAATCAGTACAGTACACTGTTTCCTGCACATAACAGAGTAGGCAGAGAAAACCTAGTGTTAAAACACTCTGTACCTTATTTCCTGTCGAGCATTTGAAGCATTGTGTGTTGAGTGGCTTAACTTAATGCCAGGGTTTTTGGATTGAGCAAAAAGCAAAGAAATTTAAATATAATAATTCATTCCCCTAAATTCGGATTGAACCCACATCATTACATTGTGCTCCTGTGCCACAATGGCCTCAACTCAATGGTGCTGTGTCATTTTATACCAATTTATTTATACAACAGGTATCAAAAGAAAGAGGTGAACAATTAGCAATAGAATATCAGATAAAATTTGTAGAGACCTCAGCGAAAGACTCATTAAATGTTGAATATGCATTCTACACATTAGCAAGAGACATTAAGGCGAAAACAGAGAAAAAACAGGTATGTTTTAGATTTAAAATTATAATTAGAATCAATTTACATATTTGGTGAAGGAATATATTGGTCCATAGTAAACATAAATAAAAATAACAAACTTAATTGATTATCAAATAAAATATGTTTAAAATTATTCAAATACTATTAAATTTTTAAGTTTATTTAATTTAATAATAAATATAAAGAATAAACACTTCTATATTTAGCTATACAATAGACATCTACTGACTCATATAAGTAAAAAAAATCAAAAAAACATGTTTAACATAATAATAATTAATAATTTCTTTTGTTCCATGACTATCTTTTGAACACAGAAGGTAAAAATGTTGAGTTGTTGTGATTTTAATTTGAGTTTTTCTTGTTTTCTTATTTAATTTATTTGTTTATAAGCTATTATATGTAAGTTTCTTCTAAAATTGCTTGAGTACTGGTAACATAACTTATAAACAAAGGCTTTGTTCTACATTGACCCTAATTAAAAACTTCCTCTTTTGAACAATGCTGGTTAAGAAACACTTTTTAATATAAGGAGCCAATACTTGCCGTTAATATTATAATATAACTTCTGATACTATCTTCAGATAAAACTACTTATCAATTTATGTTACATTAGTAATATAGCATCATTCTTTATATGGTCAAGATAATATTTATTTACTTAATGAGTAAACTTTAAAAAAGACAAAGTTAGATATCATTTATGATTTGGCTCTATATTAATATTGTCATTATATTTTTTTTAATTGTCTTGCAAAAAAAAAATTACTTATTGTTAATTTATTTTTTGATTTGATATATAATTTTTTTGTCTGATCATTATGTTTAATTAAATTTACATAAAAAACTGAATTTTGTTAAATTTTTATGTAATTAGTGGTGTTTTTACATTTATAAACACAATAAGTGAGTCTGTTATGTTGCTGAGGGACAATGTGTAACTGTAAATGTGATTATTCTAAGTTCTATCCCCACTTCTACGAATAAATAACATTAAAATTATTTCATATTCTCGCTCTGATAAGACTTATCATTGAGTAGAAAAAAACACTGCATAGAAATTGAAGAATAAAATGTTTAACACTAACTTCTCTCAGCCCCATTACAACGGGAAGATAAATAAATAGAATGTAGTTGCAATACATTATGCAAGCACTGTATGTATAGATTCCTTCCATTTTTCAAAGTAGACAACTATTGTATGCGACTACAATAGCTGTATTTTCGAACATGATAAATATGGGAATCCCTGCATTGTTTAGGGATGTGAATACATTTAATATGACTATTATTTATATATACCTAACTGGATATTATTAATATATTGGATGTTGTTAAGTAATTCTATTTTTTTTCTTATTTATGTTTTTATTTAAATGCTAGTGATTACTTTTATGATTATTTGACATTTTTAAAGTGTTATTCCACACCTAGAAAAGAAAAAGATGCTTTCTAAGAAGCACGGGTTCATCCCGCTCACATTCAAATTGTTATATGTTTTATAAAAAGTATTTTTCTATCTTAAGTGAGGAATAACACAAAAATGTCAAAAATATTTAATAAATACCATTCTCTCTCGTTAAAATATAATTCTACACAATTATCTTTGGGTAGCAGAAATTTGTAAAAATCTCCCTACAGATATGTTAGCAACAAAAATAAGTTGCAACAAAACATATAAGAATTTCGATATGGCTCGATAAGAACGGCTATGTTATATATATGTTATATATACGGCTATGTTATATGTATAGCTTAGTTGGTCAGAGCGCTTAGACGGTTTCCAAGAGGTGCGGGTTCATATCCTGCTATGTTTAAATTAAAAAAAATGTTTTCTAAAAAGTATTTTTATGATGATTTTTGTTTCACATTTATCATTAGTCGGTATGAATCATATAGGATGTATTGCATGCTCAATAGTTAAATTGTTTAAACTATATAGTGTTAAAAAAAAGCATTGCAGGTGTCAGATTCCTACCAAACTTTGCTTAACTACACCAGAGAATATATTATTATTTCTAACAAATTGTCCAATTCCATCTGTGCAAGCTATGAAAACTTGTGATTCTTATTGCCTAATTGCTTTCTCCTTTTATTAAATTTTGTTATTGTTTCCAATTGTACAGTAGTTACTTTGCATGTTTGTTGTGTGTAGTGGTATATATATGCTGGTCCCTGCTAGCACACTTTCATAACAGGTTAAACAAAAAATACATTAAGAACTTTTTAATAGATGAATTTGATATATTGCCACATTAATAAAAAGGATTCCTCATTAATCATAATATTTGTGAAAATCAGTTATTTAATTTATATATTGTTTCCTGATAAGATTTATCATAATTATCCCATAACTATACAATATTTGACTATAAGTATATTGTTGTTTTTTTTTTGCTTAACAAATTCATGAAGCTTTTATGAAATATAACTTATTCCCAAAGTGGAAACCAAACCCACAACCGTCATATTTGCTCTTCACTAAGCAGCAGCAATCTCAAATCGTAAATATGACGATTGTGGGTTTGGATTTCCACTTTGGGAATAAGTTATATTTCATTTCCTATATTAGGTAACAAGACAAAGCGCAAATTGTCTCACAACTGCGGTACAACTAAATATTAATATATATTTATGTTACGTTTAGGAAGCGAGTAACCCCCCAGGTGGTCGCAGCGGCGCGCACCAACTGAAGGCGAACGAGCAACAACGCAAGCCTGCCTCGTGGCTGTCGCGGTGCTCCCTGCTCTGACGCCCCGCGCCCGCGCCCGCCGCGTAGGGCTCACGGGGACCGACGAGCTTTTGTATTTTTATATCCGATCGTTTCGTTCGTGTCGAATTAATAATCACCATATCGCGGTTAATCAGTTCTTATTTCTGTTTGTTTATAAAAAGTGAAATGCAATAAACGAAATGCGAGGCCCAATTCAGAATGTTTCAAAAACTCTTTCAAATAAATTGTGGTTATTTTTTTCTGTTTGTATAAAAAAAAAAGTATTTCAGTGACGTTTTATTTAGGGCGAAATTACTTGGTATTATGCTGTTAAGCAAAACGGTTTAATGGATATTATTTCAATAGATTTATTAGCTGTATTTTTTCTTTGCTATTTTAATTAAGATATATATTTTAATGTAATATATACTACATATTTAATTTGAATAAACAGTGCTTTTTTACAAAACCAGTGTTTTTATTAAATAATACAATTACTTTTGTAAGAAATTTTTATTGTCCAACAGATAATTTATAAATAAGAAGAGTTTTTTTTAACAGTAATATCTAAATATCTATATATAATTAAGTTCATAATGCATTTGAGACTATCCTAGAAAATAAGTGAAAAATAAAAGATTGTATATTATTATGTTGCCTGAACTGACTTTGAAGATTTGAATGGTCTTTGGATCAAGTACTTTCCACCAACTAAGGCACTTTTGGAAACAAAAGCTAATAGTTGCAACATTTTCTTGAATGACAAAATAATAATATCAGTTGTTACTTGAGTTCCCTTCCTCCAATAAGTCACATATAAAGGTATCGGTGGAAGCTTGTCTGACCAAACTCCATTACGGAAGGCTTTGGCTCTAGACTCGGCTGATAACAGCAGAGGCGCTATTTGTGATTGTATAGTCTTTTTCTTTATTTCTTGAGGCACAGAAGCTTCAGCAAAACCAAGTTCAATTAATTTTTTCCCAATGTCAATTGTCTCAATAGATTTAGTCTGCAATATAATTTAAAACTTAATTTAGCAAATTATGTTGAAGATAGTGTAAAGTAGAAAAACGTGAGTCATTATGCAGACCCCAGAAAAAAATATGTTAGAAAAAATAAAGACAACTCAAAAATAAAAACATTAGATTGAATTAAATGAATTTCAAATATTACCTTTTGTTGTGGTAAATGCAATAAAACTGTTGACACCAGATCATCTTTTTCTTTGCTAATTGGTTTTAATGTAACTTGCTGCCCTTTTGCCACACAGTCCAACCAATTGACAGCATTACCGCTTACAATATTCACTCCCCATAACTATAATTATTTAAGTTATTTAAAAAGTAGGTATGTAAATAAAATTTAAAATAATTTATTTAGTTATAAATTAAATACCTTGACAGGTAAAGGTGGTTTGCTGGAATGCCACAGTGGAAGGTAGATGGGAGCCTTGTGATTTATTAAAAGGCGGACGGGAGAATGTTGAACACCCACATAAACACCTGTCATAGGTTCATTCTTCGCAATGAAATGGTCAGGAACTTTACTGGCTTTAGAGAATTTGCTCACCTAAATAATAAAATAATTAATTTAGAAGTTTTAAGTTATGTAATGTTATATTATAATAACAAAGTTTCATTTACCGGACGGATTTTGTAAATGGACACGGCCAAGCTCGCTGTGGCGAGAGCGTAAACAGCTATCTGAAATGTTAAGAAAAAAGTGATAAAAGTAGTCAATGTTTTTATCTCACATTTAAACTATTTTCAACATACGTTAACGCCGCGGTAATCATGTTTTAGTAAGCTTTCTAAATTATAGAATATTCCTCCTTCTTTTTCAGTCATTTTTATTATTGTGAGCAAAACCAGACTTTCATAGTTTAAAACATTAGCTCATAGGTATTTTCAGTATAAAAATCTGTCGTTTTCTCAAGAACCAACTTGTGACATTGACATTTTTATTTTTTTATTATTATGCTGTTGTCATCATCATTCTCTATATCTTATTCACCAGCCAGTGTCGGTAAATACATATAGTGAACAACACACGCACACGTTTCACCTAAAATATCAAAATAATATTGTAAAATATAATAATTATGAAGAAGACTCTTCAAAAAATTAAATATAATTGATATATATATATATATATNCCTCATTATATATATATATATATATATTGATGAGTGAAAAAAATCTTTTTGCTCTCAAATTGTGCATATAATTTGAGAGCAAAAAGTTTTTTTTCACTCAACAACACCATGTTCCACGTCAACTTGTTTGACATGACTTAATTTTTAACCTAACAGGCAAACGAAGATTGGGAACATAGTATTTTGTGATTTTGTAAAGAAATTATTCAAAATGATAAGTGTTTTAAATACAATAGATACAGGCCACGAAGACATGATACACGATGCGGAGTTAGACTACTACGGGCTAAGATTAGCAACTTGTTCTTCTGATAACTCCGTTAAAATTTACGACATCAAGAGCGGTACACAAACTCTAGCCGCTGATTTAAAAGGACACTTTGGACCTGTGTGGCAAGTTGCCTGGGCACATCCAAAATTCGGTAATCTATTAGCGTCCTGTTCTTATGACAGAAAAGTCATAATTTGGAAAGAATCTGGAGAGTGGACTAAACTGTATGAGTACTCAGGACATGAAAGTTCTGTGAACTCTGTTGCGTGGGCGCCCGCGGAATACGGTTTGATATTAGCGTGCTGTAGTTCAGATGGTTCTATATCAACTATAGCTTATAACCAAGACGGTGGAAATTGGGATGTAAAAAAAATTCCCGGCGCCCATGCTATTGGGGTGAATTCAATTAGCTGGTGTCCTGCTCTCTCTGCCGACCTAAACTTGGATCCTTTAACAAATAAGGATGCACCAAAAAGGATGGTCTCTGGTGGATGTGATAATTTAATTAAAGTATGTTTGTTAATTTTTAAACATTTTTTAAATACATGAATATTTTGTGTTACCTTAATGTTATTATATAATACACTTTTATTTACAGATTTGGAAAGAACAAGGAGATCAATGGGTTGAGGAGAATCGCTTGGAAATGCATATGGACTGGGTTAGAGATGTTGCTTGGGCTCCTTCTTTTGGATTACAAAAATCTATGATTGCAAGTTGCTCACAAGACAAGAGAGTGGTTATCTGGTCCAGTGATGACAATGTGTCTTGGACTCCTACTACCCTTAACACTTTTGATGATGTTGTTTGGAGTGTCAGCTGGTCTCTGACAGGGAACATCTTAGCAGTCTCAGGTGGAGATAACAAAGTAAGTCTATGGAGAGAAAATGCTGACGGACAGTGGTTATGCATCAGTGAAGTTGCCAAAGGTTTGGGACAAAATCCCAATGATGAAAGAAGCACTCTTTAATTTAATTTTCCTCATATGGTTTTTTTTGTTGATTTATGTATTCTTATTATAATTGTAATATAATAAAATTAATTAGGAATTACTTTAATAAATATTTGTTTAACCAAGCTATTCATATTTCATTTATTTTGCCTATTTTAGTTCTTATTTGTAAATTTTTGTTATGTACAAAAATTGAAGTCTTACCCTTTACGTTACTATTCCACATAGCAGAGTACTTAGTTTAGTGTAAAGATCCAATTATTGAGACATTTGCAATAATAAATATCAAAAGGAGAGTATTCTCCTAACTTTTATTACAAGAATAAAATAATTGTACTATTCTATACTATTACTACTATTCTATTTTGTATATTATTTAGTCTTTAAAATTTACGAAGATTAAAAATCAAATTAACCATGAGTAACCAATGAAGAAGAGTTATTTAAAAAATTTGAATTACAATTTGCATTTTCATCTTTAATCATTAATAAGATTATTTTCCAAAATTTTTATATATTATAATAGATTTACTTTTCCAACTAAGTATCTGGATTATACATATTATAGCCTGTTCTAAAGCCTCTTAGTCTGGTCAAGTTAGCTATAAAATTGGTTTAATAATAAACACTAACACAGACTAGGATACCAGATAGGTCACACCTACTACAAATAAACATTGAAAGTCAAAATTTTCCGTTTTTCTTGCAAACAGTAAGTTCACAAAACATAAGTAAGACAAAGTTGCGGATCATAAAGTAGAATTTTTAACGGTAGGGGAAATCTGTAAAAATCTCCCTACAGAAATGCTAACAACATAAATAAGTTGTAACAAGCGTATAAAAGTATCGACGTAGCTTGGCGAGAACGTATGGCTTAGTGTTCAGAACGCCTGATCGGTTTCCAGGAGGCGCGGGTTCGAGTCCCGCTACGTCCAAATTTTTATACGTTTTCGAAATAAGTATTTGTCAGAATATTTTTTTCTAAGTGTTCTTAATTAAACTAAACTGGATACACTATACAATATTAACAAACGAATATATGATGTAGACATACTGCACAAGCGCAGTGGCACAAGCGCGTGGCTGTGCATGTTACGCTTGTGGGTTTGATTCCCACTCGAGGAAATGAAATGAAATTATATCTATATTTGAATTTCTTCGCTCTGGCAACAAGCATTAGTGTATCTAGATATATTTTCTGGCAAATATTGTTGTAAATAAAAATTTCTGGCACCCGTCTCCCCCCTCTCCATGCCCATGGCAACAAGGCAAAGCGCATGGTTGATTGCCGCCACTCAACACGCAATGCCTCGAGCAGCAGTGAGTTGGGAACAGACAGTGTCTTAATACTTGGTCCTAGAGAATCTCTACACTACAACGTGAAGCTGAAAAAATAACTAAGTCATATACAAATTGATTAATTATTTTTATTGTAATAAATGTTTTATCGACTTCAACGAAAGATGGAGATTCTCAATTCGTCAGAATCTTTTTTTTATGTATGTTCACCGATTTTTCGAACACGTCTAAATCGATTTGGAAAATTCTTTTTTTGTTTGAAAGAATACTTATATATCTGACAGGTGGTCATCATCATCAGGTATCATGTTGAACATTTTGTATTTTTGTTTAATAAAATCAAAATGTGTTACTTTATGTTAAAAAAATATAATTTTTACTTTAATAATAATAATATAATACTTTATTGCACAAGTAAGAAGATAAAATACAGTACATTACAACAACGATTAACAAGTGTGCAATGGGCAAAAAGCGAACTCTTACAGGCAACCAAAAGAAAAACGTAAGGATGAAATTTATAAGAGAAAGCAGAAAGCTGCAAAAAGTACTAAGAAATACATAAACCAGTGTTTTGTGAATACAAAATTGTTTTAAATATACATTTATACAGTGATACATATATACAAACATACAACAGTTAAAAATAAATACATATACACTTATAATATTGTCCTTTTAAGATTTAATTTGAAGATAGTACTGTTTAAGACATCGTTTAAATATCTCAATCGACTGGGAACGTCTTACTTCCAATGGCGGCTCATTCCATAGTTTTACTAATTTAACAGTAAAAGAGTCACTATAGCATTTCGTGCGGCATAATGGAATTTCGGGGATATACTTATGGCGGGAACGGAGGTTTTGGGAACGTAGGGTGTCTGACCCCAGGAACTTAAAGCGGTCCTTGAGGTAAGATGGTGTAACAGGATTGCAAAGGATGGCATTAATGAGAGGAGTGAGGGCATGCAAATTACGCCTTTATTCTATTGGCAACCATTTAAGTTGACTACGATACTGCGACACATGGTCATGTTTTCTTAACCCAAAAATAAATCTAATTATAAGATTTTGCAGAGGTTCAAGTTTGTTCAGTAGTTGCTGGGACAGATCTAAGTAGCACGAATTAGCGTAGTCCAGGATAGGTAGAAGGAGAGCGTGCGCGAGAGAGATTTTAGTCTTTAACGGTAAAACGTGCTTTCATCTTCTCAATCGCTCTATGGTACAAAAGACCAGCAAAAAGTGCCATCCATCCTGATTCCCAGATTCTTAACACTCTCACTAACCTCCAAACAAACATTATCATAAAGAATTGAGGTTAAAGAAGTACGTAATTTAGACAGTTGTTTAGAGCTACCGAATATACACATCTGAGACTTGTTGAGATTGATGGAGAGTCCAAACAATTTACTCCAGGAACCAATAATTTGTTAAACTCATTAACTTTATTAACGGCATTTGGTATATCACTTATCGCTTATTTTTTACTTTATTGTTATAAATCGGTTGTTTCTTAAAGGTTAATTCATAATTAATGGTACTAATCATTATATTTATTATTTCATAATAAAATTTAGAAAATATTTGATGAATATAGAACAAATTTTTGCTGTCCATAGAATGTTAAAACATAATTGATCCTAAATCAAGGTGTTATAATAATAATTTGCAAAATCGTAGAAATATCGAAAAAAATAACAAAAAATATTTAAATGATTTAAAAATTGATTTAATCTTATAATTACACTATATCACATATTGTCCATATTAAATTCAATGAGTTCCATCAGTAGTGGCATCTTGTAATACTCTGCTATAGTTCTGAACGTGGCCAGCTGCGTGTGGATCTCCTTTACGGGCACTAGGAGGGAGAAGTCTCCCGCGCAGTCACATACTGTAGAGAGATTCTCTCTTTTTACCTGTAAAAGAAATTCTGTATTAGTTATGAAAAATGTGTTAGATTTGATAAAATATTCAATGCTTATGTGATAGTGAGCCCGTAATTTAAATTAATTATAAATTGACGTAGATCACACTATTTCTTTTGATACAAAAAAAAACTTAAATACTTTTAACTTTTTTAATAATGAAAAAAACATTTTTTAGCCATTTTGTTGCGTCCAGTAATGTCAATATGCCAAGGGGACAATTTAGCATATAGCAGCAAAAAACATATCTTGTCTCTCTCTCTATCTCACCTCTATAATATGTAGAGACAAGATTTATTCGGACAAAAAATAAAATAATAAAACACTTAAAAAATACTATATAATATAAATAATTAAATATAATATAAATAATTAAATAATACAAAAACAATAAACTGTTGCTCATATATCAGACATGCATAATTTAATACGATTGTAGGTTTGTTTTACACTCACACATTAATTTGAAAAATTAAAAAAGAAAATATATAAAAAAAGAATATCTAAATATAATTCACCTGGTGACATCTCGAGCACACGAGGTCCTGCAGCGTGTACGTCATAGCTCGTCGGTTTAATGTCTCTATTAACCTCCATTCTAATTCTTGATTTTCATACGCGGTGCCGCACGTAGGGCACAAACAGACTGGCCTGTAAGAATTGTATTTTTTATAGGTTTTGAACACCATATTCTTACTTTTACATGATGTGTATGTGTAATCACATATGCGGATGAGTGATCTTATATGNTATATTTCCATTTCTTCGCTCTGGTGTCGAGGACAAGCGCGGCGTTGAGTTCTGCCCCTCAACACGCAATGCCTCCAGAATTCGGCCTAAAGTGGGGAATGGAGTGTCTTAACACTAGGTTCCCTCTGCCTACCCTGCAGTGTGTGGGATACAGCGTGAAGCTGATTTTTTTATATGTGGTTGTATAATTACAATTCAAAATATCTGTTGTATTTATCATTGTCAGTCAGTCATGTCATGTCATGTGTCACTACTAGCACTCACGGGTCAGACAGCGTGTGCGTGTCGCGGCACAGGTCCAGGTCGCGGCAGTGGTTGCACACCTTGCAGATGACCTCTCCGAGCACGCAGGAGGCGCACGGCGAGCGCCACTCCGCCGTGGGACTGAACTCACCCACGTTGATTAGACGGAGTAAGTTTCGTCGCAGTAGGGTGACCTGAGGTTAAGATTAATATTTTTTATTATTACACATTAAAAAATAAATATCTTTAAAATGTCTTTATAAATACATATTTTCTAATTTGGTAGATATATTTTGATTTTATGGGCATTAGGGAGAAACTGTATTAACATTTATATAAAGCTAATTAATTACATCGAATATAAAGATAAGGCGAAATTTGGGCACAAGATAGCAAATAATATGTAGACATAAATTCTTTGGTGAACTTTATAATATTCATTAAATAAATATAAAATATGCAAAATTGTCGACAACGCTGGACTTGTCTCTCATTGAATTTTTTTCCAGTACTTATGGGTATGAGAAAAGGTCAAAAAATTAGGTTTGCTTTCAATACAAACCTCTTGTTCCACCCCTTCGTCCAGGGCAAGCACTCTACACAGCGCGTTGACAAACAACAGCGCGGGCGTGACGTCACTGAGCGCGTCGGCGCGCAGACCAGCTTGGGGACCGATGTCCTCCAGTTTCAGGGTCGGCATGCGACGGTTGATTTTTTCTGTCATTCTGGCGTAAAAAATGTTATTTATTAAATTAAATTAAATCAGCTTCACGCTGTATCCCGCACACAGCAGGGTAGGTAAATGGGTAATTCACATTATTAAAATTTTGATGTTTTTTAATTTTTATTATTTTTAATGATATTTTTTTAATGTCATCTTTAAATTTAACCATATATTTGGAAATATTTAACGAGTAAAGGAAGGAACGTGTAACTTTGAACACTTGAACCACGCAAGCAAATGAGGATGAACACTTGAACCACGCAAGCAAATGAGGTGTGAGTATGTGCCTACTAGTGTTGCGGCCTTGAGGCCTCAAGAGTGTGTATTGGTACTGATGCATCCTTGAGACCTGTGCATTTCGGTGATATACACCTAACTGCCGTTCCCCGTAAGCAAAAATTCTTACGAGAAACGGTAATTGAAAGTTTTGCAGTCGACGCTAACACAGCGGCAGTTACATATTTGTTTTCCAAGAAGAACACCTGATACATACAGATACCTTCAATGGGAACGAAACCAATCATTTCGACATTGAAATGTTTTCCATACATTTAGTAGTATATACAGGTGGAAGAGTCAGCACCATTTTAAATGAAGTCACAGTTTTAACTACTCTATAAAAGCCTAATACAATATTTGTTTCCCATCCCAAATGAAAGTGATTTTTTCAAACAAAATAAATAATAAAATTATTGTTGTCATATAAAACGCCATTTGTCAAGAACGACACATGCACACATATACCTATCAAAGGGAAACCGCCGCATACGCCTCATTCCGAAACCGAGTCGTAGGTATTGGCGGCAAAGTTTAAAGTTGATTAACTTTTAGTAGTATTTTTGTAGTAGTATGTGTTTACGTTATTGGTATCTATGCGTAACTGCGTTACATGAAATACAGGTATGGATAAACCTTGTGAAATGAAAAAAAATCCTACATCTAAACTGTTGCCGTGTTATTAATAAACTATGATTAGCGTCAGAACAACTTTACTCCAAGACTTATACAAAGATTAGGCAATTATGGTATTAATAAAATAGAAGTAAGGACGTAGTTAACTAATCCAAATTTACTCCCGGAGTAAAAGTTACTCCGAGGAGACCCATGGTTTAACGCTTGATTAAGCATAGATTTGTATTATATTTCCAACTTCCATTGCGATATATATACTAACCATAACCTAAATACATTTTTATATTTGTTTGGTGTTCGTTCGAGTACTTACGAGTACTTGTGTCTGATTTTGTAATTATTGTATATTAAAATGGATAGAGATTATTTCATTGACGATTTGGAAATGATAGAAGAAAATGAAGAAATATTACCATTAACGAGGCAAGTGAAATTGTATAAACCCCGCAATAACCCTTTTGAAGACCTTACAGAAGATGAATTTAAATATAAATATAGATTTTCACGTTCAACTGCATATTGCATTACTGAAATGTTGAAAAATGATTTGGCTGGAGATGCAAGAGGAGGCTTTATACCACATCATCTCAAAGTTTTAGCTGCAATAAGGACTTGGGCTCGTGGGGAGGTAAATAAATTATCTCAATATACTAAACTGTTATAAGGCTAGGTCCCCGGCTTAATTGTTATATACTTTCTTGCTTGCAGTCCATTAATAGCCAAGTTTGAGTTTAAATAAATATGTAGTATAATACTAACTATCATGTATTAGATGTAAATATAGTACTTAACTATTTATTTGTACATCACACTTCTATCCTATTAAACAACTGCATATAGATAGTACAATCTGTTTACAAAAATTGCTATACTTTGTACTTTGTTACAAAAATTAGTAATAGAATTGTTAGAATCTAGTAAATTTTGAAACCATACCACTTATCTATTTTACAGATTCAAGATGATGCAGGAAATCTGAGCGGGTTTAGTCAGCTAGCAATATCCCTTGTGTGCAAACAAGTTGCTTTAGATTGCTAAAGCGCTTATTAATTTTTCTTTTTGTATTTTTAATTCTACTTCTAGTATCTCCATCCGTTTTTCATGCTCTTTATCTTTTAAAAATTTTGTGTGGTCAATCATTGTGTCAACATAATTGCCCTGAAAATTTTAATTAGGTATTATCAATTTAATATTGTTATGTAATGAACTAATAAATAACTAGTGTAACTTTTGCATTCATATTAATTTACCTTTGCAGAACAAGAAGGTGCTTTTGAGGTTCTTTTTATTTTTTTTATGTTCTTTTTATTTATTTTCATAGTTTTCCATTGTATTTTTAACTGGCTTAAAGAGCGTAATCGCCCATTTAACTCATTAAACCTGGAATGGATAAAAAATAAAATATTTTGTATGATTAATAGGTAACAAACAGCGCGAGTGATTAATTATATTAATAAAATCAGAATTTAGACAAATTTTACTTTTTGTGGACTTCCTCCCAAGCGTTGCTTTTTAATTTATTTGTATTATTATCTAACGCCTTATTCTCGATTACCGAAGCAAATTCTTTTAACACTGCGCGAAATAATTGCTGAAACAATAATTAAGCATTACTAAAATTGTAAATTATACTTTTTATAGATTAAAATATTGCAACGTGCTTACCTTTTCTTCTTCCTCCCAGTTAATGGAACGACTGCGTTTCTGTTTTACGCTCATTTTTAAATGATTATTGATAATATTCTGGTTTCAAAACAATAACGCTTTACTATCACATATATCAATTAAAAATGTCAAATTTCAAAATTTACCTAACTGTCAGTGTGTTTTCATTCGATCAGGTCATTTTGTTCATTCTATTTACTTTTTACATCAGTGGGTTGCCATTACATACACCTTAATCTCAGTGTAAGAATGGTATTGTTACTCCGAACCTACTCCGTATTTATTAATACCGTTATTAACACGTAGCTATTCCGTGACTAATCTAGAATTAACTACTCCCGGTGTAACTTTGGAGTAAGAGACGAATAAGCAATTTTTATTAATAAGACCGTTGGGGTACCTTGATTAATTACTTTAGGTATAGGTTTAAAATATTTTACCCTATATGCTGTTCCCGTAAAGGGAGTGCTGACACTTTCACCCTGTACATAGAATAGCATATTTTTGTATAAGTTGGAGTGAATTAGTTTTTAATAAATAAATAAAGTTTAAATTAAAAAAATAAATAAAAAATCAGCTCTACGCCGTATCCCGCACAAAGCAGGTTAGGCAGAGGGAACCTAGTGTTAAGACACTGTTCCCCATTTTCCGTCAAATTCTGAATGCGCATTGCGTGCATTGCGTGTTGAGTAGTAGAACTCAACGCCGCGCTTTCCCTCGACGCCATAGTGCAGAAATGGAAATAAAAATTTAAAGTGGAGATCGAACCCACAACCAGTCGCGTTTACAGTCACACTTCGTGCTTCTGCGCCACGACCGGCCTCAATCAAATTAGTTTGGCTATAATTAGTACTTAAATATAGTACTTACTGAAACAACTTTTGAGCTATATCGCCAGTGAGCATGGCGGCGAGGCGCCCTGGCTGGGAGTGCGCGGCGCTGAGGAAGCCCGCCACGGCGGCCGCGAAGGCACCCCGCACGCTCGCCGGCATGCTCTGGGAGAGGCTCCACTGCATCGTCACTGCGCCCTGTAGTAGCCATATGTTATTGTAGCTTCACGCTGTACCCCGCATATACAAGTAGTACTGCCCAATTCGTAACATAGCGTGTTGGTTGGTGGAGCTGAACGCCGCGCATTCACTTGTTAACCAGAGCGGGAAAATGAACACCATTAATTCTCCTTCGTAAAAATTTTACTCACAACCGTCGTCTATAGGACAATGTGGCGCCGCAACAGCTCCAGCATTTTTATTTATTTAAGGCATTTAACTATAAATGCCTTAAATAAATAAATAAAAAAAACAATATATAAAAACTATTTTGTATTATAATAAATATATTTTTAAGCATCACAATGTATCCCGCACATAGCATGGTAGAAAGAGAGTTCCTGGGAACCTAGTGTTAAGATACTCCGTTCCCATTAAAACACTCCCCCACACCTGGAGGCATTGCGTGTTGTTTGACATAGTGAGAAAATGAAAATATTAAATATTTCATTTCCTCGAGTGAGAATCAAACCCACAAACTGTCCTATCTTTTCATATCTTTAACCGGACTATCAATATCCTCAGAAAACTCTACCTCTACCAATGTTTTTAAAATTTTAAACTATTAAATTTTACAAGTCTTACTTCTTCCTCAGATTCCTCTTCATTAGTTGGTATCTGTGATGATCCCACTTCCACCAATCCTGATGGCAACTTACCCTGCAAATACATAAAATTATTAAGTAAAATAATTTTATTTACATATAAATATAATAATATGATGCTAATAAAATTAAAAGTGGGAAGTGTCTTGATTGAACTGAAAGGCTTTAGTAAAATTGCCCTTAAATCGAATGTCATTACAAGCAGTTCAGAAATTTACAAAACTTTATTAATATTATAATAATATTAAGAAATTTTGAGGTCAGTCGTGGCGCAGTGGCACGAAGTGTGACTGTAAAACCGACTGGTTGTCGGTTCGATCCCCACTCGAGGAAATGAAATATTTACTTAAATTTATAAATCCATTTCTTCGCTCTGGTGTCGAGGTTAAGCGCGGCGTTGAGTTCTGCCACTCAACACGCAATGCCTCCAGAATTCAGCAGAAAATAGGAAACGGAGTGTCTTAACACTAGGTTCCCTCTGCCTACCCTGCTGTGTGCGGGGTACAGGGTGAAGCTGATTTGATTTATTAAGAAAGTTTAATACAAAAAAAGACATGTTACCTCAATCCCCGCAAAATTAGCTTCGTCTAACCACAACAAGTACGACCAGCATTGCTTGTAGCGGATGTCTATTCCGTGGAACAGCTCTTTATTTCTTATACTTTGGACGACGAATTCCACATAACCTAAAAATATAGATTGAGTTAAATGTCATTGACCTTGTAATGGAGCCGTATAGTCCACTTTGCCATTTTTTCTTTTTTATCTTCACGCTGTACCCGCATATAGCAGGGTAGGCAATGAGAACCTAGTGTTAAGACAATATTCGAGGCATTGCATATTGAGGCGGAATTTAACGCCGCGCGTTTGCTTTGTTTTTGCCTTTAGCGAAGAAATGAAAATATAATAAATAATAATTCATTCCCCCGAGTGGGATCGGACTTACCTATAACTATCTACTACCTATAACTATTGCGATACAGTCACACGCTGGCGCCACTGCGCCACGACGACCTCAATATATATTATTAAATTATTTATATGTAGCGATATAAGCATTTCTATGAAAATTATATAAATATTCTTTAATAATAAAAATGTCTTAAAAAACAAATACCAATCCCATCCAATACAGCGTTCTTCTTAGTATGCAGTATGATTCTATTAAAATCTGCAAATACTATTTGAGAGCCGAGCCTCTTGAATTCTGCTACTAACATAAGGAACAGCTTCTTCATTAGGTTGTATAGAGTGCGACGGAGAGCCGGGTCGTAGAGGAGGGAAGTGGGGGTTTTTAGCCACCTGGAACATTTTTTGTACTATTGGTTGTATCCTTGAAGCTGTTGAGACTATTTCCCACCGACACAATTTTATTTAATACATGCGTGATTTGGCGGAACTTAACGTCGCACTTTGACTTGTTACCGAAGCTAAAAATTAAAACATAGTACTACCATAATAATTCATTAACCCGATGCAGGAATCGAATCCACTACCGTAGGGTTAACAGCAACACGCTTGTGCCACTGTGCCGTGATGCCCTCGATAATTGTGTAATAAATTTATTTTGTGATATATTACGAATTTTAAAAGTGTTTTTTATGTTTAGTTCTATTAGAATGGTATAAAAAATATTTATAAAAATAATTTGTTATGTAATCTAAACGAGCAAAATTGAATTGATTTTTTTTTATTAAAAATAAAGAAAAATAGGAAAATAAAAATATAATAAAAATAAACATAAAATATAAATGGCAACTAGTAATATAAAAGAAAATAAATACCTATAAAAATGTGATATCTGGAAATCGGCGAAGACGTTTTTGTACTGTGTGACGTCACGCAACCACGACGCTATCATTGTTCGTAAGATCTTAAAGGCGGCGCTACATTGAGCTGTCTCGTCGTAGGTTTCAGTTGCATTTGTACCTATAAAAGAATTATAAATTCAAAATAGAAAAAAATCAATTGACATATTATTGTTTTAGGTTTACGCTTTATCCTGCAAAACAGGATAGGCAGAAAGAGCTGAGTATGACATCACTAAACTACTTAACTATAATCGAAACGTTATTTGTTTATATCAAAGTATGAAAATGATAAAAACTCACACCCGTGAGTAGTAAATATATAAAAATATGCTTAATTCTACTTTGTAGGCTCGATTCTAGCAAGACACATTTTATTGCTTAGCGCATGAGTTATACCAAGGTTTTTTGTTTTCAGCATATCTAAAAAAAGGTACCTCGAGAATAAAATAAATAAATAAGCTTCACGCTGTATCCCACACACAGCAGGGTAGGCAGAGGGAACGTAGTGTTAAGATACTCCATTCCCCACTTTTCGTCGAATTCTGGAGGCATGTGTCTGTTGAGTGGCAGAATTTAACGCCGCGCTTTGCCTCGAGACCAGAGCGAAAAAATGGAAATATAAATGTAAGTAAATATTTCAGCTCCTCGAGTGGGGATCCAACCCACAACCAGTCGGTTTTACAGTCAGACTTTGTGCCCCTGCGCCACGACTGGTTTCATATTATATGGCCCCCAGAGGCCATATTATATGGCCTCTGGAGGCCACATAATATGAGACCAGTCGTGGCGTAAAAATACTATATGAGGCCAGTCTCATATAGTAGTTTTTAAAATAGGAAAAAAATAAAAAAAGACTACTATTTATTTAGAAAAATACTTATTTAGAAAACGTATAAAAATTTGAACGCAGCGGGACTCGAACCCGCGCCTCCTGGAAACCGACCAGGAAGACTACTGTTTTTATTTTTTTTCTTTTTTCCTATTCTCAAAAATGACAGATTGAATGAAGTGTGTGACGTCACGTCGTGTCTGGCCAATAGGCGCTTGCATACTTCGGCTCGTTATTGTTCCACTACTGCGTGACGTCACTCGGTTGCGTTTCGACGGAATGCTAATTTTAAAAAGCTGTGAAACTTTGTAAGTTTAGAAATCCTGGCCTGATTTTGATGAAACAACCCATTATTATTTTTTGGCCATTTTCACATTCATTAGGCCTTAATTGTTATAATAAAATTTTGATATGTTTGTGTGACTCATTTGTTAAATATCATAAGAATTTTTTTTTTCTTATGATATTTAACAAATGAGTCACACAAACATATCAAAATTTTACTATAAAAAAAACTCGTTTTCTTTTGAAAACGAGTTTTTTTTACATTTATTTTAAAGTGTTATTCCACACTTAGAAACGAAAAATTCCTATATAATTATTTTATATTCATAATTTTATAAAATTGTTTAAAACGTTACGCTCAGATAATAAAAAAAATGAACCTGATATAATCCAAGAGTCCTTTAATTGTAGTCAATCATTTAAAAAAAAAATTGAAATCTTAATAGTGGAATGACACTTTAAAAATGTTAAAAATATTTAATAAAGCCTATGGTTTTACAAAGATCAACATAAATAAACATTTTAATGTAGATGGTTAAGTAAGATGTTACCTGTAGACGCCATTACATCTTGAATGTTAGCATGTTGAGCGCCAAACGACGTCGCTACACTTGTGCCTTCAACCTGGAATAAACATACCGAATTAACATGATACAGTCCTAAAATTATATTAAAAATAAACAAAATTAAATTAAATTAAATCAGCTTCACGCTGTATCCCGCACACAGCAGGGTAGGCAGAGGGAACCTAGTGTTAAGACACTCCGTTCCCCACTTTCTGCCGAATTCTGGAGGCATTGCGTGTTGAGTGGCAGAACTCAACGCCGCGCTTAACCTCGACACCAGAGCGAAGAAATGGAAATATAAATTTAAGTAAATATTTCATCTCCTCGAGTGGGGATCGAACCCACAACCAGTCGGTTTTACAGTCACACCTCGTGCCGCTGCGCCACGACCGGCCTCAAAATATAAAATTTTTAATATTAAAAATATTTAATATTCAATATTAAAAATATTGGCCTCAATATTAAAAATATTTATATATATTTTTAGTCATTATATAAAAATGGGCACATAAAAATATTTATTTATTTATTTTATTTATTTATTAAGGACAACTAAAAAAACATACACTTAATCGAATATTACAATCATGTCTTAAAAACTATTGCCTTAATGTTGTTTTACTTATAAACTGCCATGACATGATAAGAGACAGTTTCATAACTAAAATGAATTACTTAATAATAAAAATATACAAGCAAAACAATGGAAAAATATGGTGTAAAGGCGGCCTTATCACCACCGCCACATGTATGGATAATGGTTGGTGTATAAATGATATAATATGTTATTCTAATATAATATACCTACATCAAAAAAATACATTATACAAACTTACATAAATAAATATACAATTCTCCAATTTCCGTC
The DNA here is from genome assembly GCA_013403705.1 of Heliconius hermathena. NCBI lineage: Eukaryota > Metazoa > Arthropoda > Insecta > Lepidoptera > Nymphalidae > Heliconius > Heliconius hermathena. Next base: position 336,555 of record JAAIXJ010001898.1, on the reverse strand, counting down.
AAAATTCAAGTAAAGGAGCACTGAGCTCCTCTTCTCTTAACTCTATTATTAGTTTACCAGAGCGGATTAAATAAAAAAAAAACAACATAATTCACACTACTCAAAATCGAACCCACAACCACCTTCAGATAAGAAAAAAAAGTAATCAATACCTGTAGTATATGGTGCGCCTGCAGCAGCGCGCACACGGCGAGCGCGTCGCAGCACAGCGCCACGCACACGCCGGCGTAGGCGCCGCTGGCGCTGTGGCTGCAGCCCGACCACTCCTCCGCCTCGCTCACCAGCCTGTGGGATTGTTTCATTTGGTAACCTTCACGCTGTATCCCGCGCACAGCTGGGTACACAGAGGCGTATTTTAATTATCATTATTATTATTGGTAAATAAATTTTAGTCTGTCTGTATACAAATAAATGTTCAAACATTAATTATTGTCTATATGTTACCCTATTAACAAAAAAAAGCTTCACCCTCTTTCCCCAACCTCAGAGGGAAACTTAGTGTTAATACACTTAATTTTCCATTATGCACATTATTATTGGTATAAAATATGAAAAGCTCAATATTTGTGCTCTAATAAAAGTTGATCACTTTGTAAAACACTACTGAATTACAAACATAATAAATAAATATATCATAATAAGATAGTACATCATAAATATATCATAATAAGATAGTACAACTACAGTACATTTGACGAGTAGTCGCTGCCCCCAAGTTCGGTCCTCCGGATTTTTGCATATTTACTCAAAAAGAAAATAATAAAAAGCGAGAACAAAATGAAATGAACAATACCTATTATCATCGATCTCCCGGCCACCTAAGTCGGGTCGCTCGAGACTGGAGCACCACAGCACAAAGTTGTGTTTGACGAGGTGTCTCGCGTAGAACAGGTCGGCGCCGAACTGCGTTGGATCCGCCGCCGTGTTGCCTAGCGGCAGGTGGAAGTATCTGGGGATATAGGATTTACTAACTTTATAAAAGAAAAAGTTGAGACCAATCGTGGCGCAGGGGCACAAAGTGTGACTGTAAAACTGACTGGTTGTGTGTGGGTTCAATCTCCACTCATGGAGTGAAATATTACTTAAATTTATATTTCCATTTCTTCGCTCTGGTGTCGAGGTCAAGCGTGGCGTTGAGTTCTGCCATTCAACACGCAATGCCTCCAGAATTCGGCAGAAAGTGGGGAACGGAGTGTCTTAACACTACATTCCCATCTGCAGTGCGCGGGATACAGCGTGAAGCTGATTTATTTATAAAAGAAAAAATATTAATAATAAAATATTAGTTACTTTTATAGGCTTCACGCTATAAATAAAAGGGTAGGCAAAGGGAATTGTAGTGTTAAGACTATCTATTCACCACTCTCCCTCCACCAATGCCGATTTCGAGACATTGACTGTTGAGCTCAACGACGCACAATGTCTAGTTACCAAAGAGAGCAAATGAAAATAATCGATTCTCTTAACTAAAGGTACATTAGATACTTATATTTTTAACCGACTTCTGTAAGAAAAGGAGGTTATCAATTCGACTGTTTTTATTTATGTTTCCTCCTCACTTTTGACTGGGTAAACCGATTTGGATTTTTTTTTATTTGAAAGCTGGTGCTACCCGTGTGGTCTCATTTTTTTTTTGGTTCATTTCTGACAAAGGTATTTATTGAGAAAATCACATAAGTCTTAAATTTGCATTAGGTATGTGCGCGACAAATGGATGAATAACTCAACCTCACACCAACTGATTCGGATGATTCTTTTTTTATTTGAAAGGATATTACTTAAAACAATAGTTTGGTCAAAGTTTGGTTACTTGGTATGATTATAGGATGCGGTAGGAATTGAACAAGTTTTTTTTTTTATAAAAAATATAATTATATTGTAATAGTTACAAGGAAAACATTGTTAAAATGGGCATCAGAAGTGAAATTCCTCATCGTTGCATTTCTTTACCAACTTCAAAAAAGAGGATGTTTTCATTTTCAACTGGCTTCCAAAAAGGGAGAGGTTCCTAATTCTCCCGAATAATTTTTATGTATGTTCTTGTCAATATACCAAAATGTTAGTTTACACAAAAATAATAACTAATTATGATTGAAGTTTATTAAGACAACCACTACCGACTCGTTTCAGAAGCATCCTTTTAAGATCTACCTATTACTTAAAATCGTAAAATACATTAATTTTTAACAAAAAAAAAACCGACTCAAACAACGAACTAAAAAGTGAAAAAAAAATTACGTAAAGTAAAGCGTACTTTGATTTTGTTAAACAAAAATAATTAAAAAAGATTTTATAATTTTGTATGCAGTGTCAAGCTAATGCTACAACAACCTTACTACAATATCGAATTACTATGCCTGTTTGTTTTACTTGACATCTTTTTTTTTTTGTTAAAAATTAATTCACAATAAAATTAATTAGTAGTTGGGCAATTCATCAATTGGTTGGGCGAGTAGTTGAGGGAGTTTCTTAGAGAGGTATATTTGTATACGTTTCCCATGTTTTTTACTGAATGTAACAAGAATAAAAGATATTAAATGACCTGCACTGCTCAATAGTGAGGTCCAACACGGATTGTAGATTCAAGTAGTGTCGTACAATAGCCCGCGCGCCAACACGCTGCCACTCCAGCGTGTTGTACAGCGTTTCTACGTCGCGCACGTGTAACGCGACCAGCGGGAACTCTGACAGACCTGTGAAGGATAGGTTATTATTAGAAAAAATATTTGAGGCTAGTCGTGGCGCAGCGGCACACTGCTTTTACACTAGGTTCCCTCTGTCTACCCTGCTCTGAGCGGGATACAGCGTGAAGCTGATAAAAAATATATATATTAATTAACATCTAGCTTGAGGCCGGTCGTGGCGCAGCGGCACGAGGTGTGACTGCAAAATCGACTGGTTGTGGGTTCGATCCCCACTCGAGGAGATGAAATATTTACTTAAATTTATATTTCCATTTCTTCGCTCTGGTGTCGAGGTTAAGCGCGGCGTTGAGTTCTGCCACTCAACACGCAATGCCTCCAGAATTCGGCAGAAAGTGGGGAACGGAGTGTCTTAACACTAGGTTCCCTCTGCCTACCCTGCTGTGTGCGGGATACAGCGTGAAGCTGATTTTTTTTTTGAATTATCTAGCTTAAAATATGAGAAAATGTATGAAAGTTTTCTAATAGCTTCACTATCGTATATTTTGTATTTTTTTTAATAAAATACCAACAAACCACAAATAAACTATTAGGCATATCTCGTAAATTGCATAGTTCTTTCTTTATATCTTGTTATTTCCGTATTTTTCGATAATTTGCAAAACGCACCAGATAAAGGAAACCAAAAGTAGAACACATGGCTACGTGTTACTCTATAGAATATTAGTCAAACAAGGCCATCCTGCTCTAGACCCAACTCCATAGACACTCCAATTCATTTCAACTGTCCTGTAAAGTTACTATAGTGAACTCCTAATGGTCGCCCTGATACCACTAAAATATATGCTACATAAACTTGGTATTGTTATGTCTATTTCTACTAATAAAATAAAAAATCTTCAAGGCCAGTCATGGCGCAGGGGCACAAAGTATGACTGGTTTTTATATTTAATCGACTTTTATTAAATATGTTGTGAGTTCGATAGGCACTCGAGGAGATAAAATATTTATTTAAATTTATATTTCTATTTCTTCGCTTTGGTGTCGAATCAAAGTGCTGCGTTGAGTTCTGCGACTCAACTCAACTTACTACTACAAAAATACTACAAAAGGTTAATCAACTTGGAACTTTGCCGCCAATACCTACGACTCGATTTCGGAATGAGGCGTATGCGGCGGTTTCCCTTTGATACGTTTATGTGTGCGTGGGCCGTTTTTAACAAATAACGTTTTATATTACAATAATAATTTTATTGTTTATTTTGTTTGAAAAAATGTATGTATTTTTATTTCTGGGAAAAAAAATATTTTTTTAATTGTGTTAGGCTTTTATAGAGTAGTTAAAACTGTGTTTCATTTAAAGTGGTGCTGATACTTCCATGTATAAAGTCAGCCAAACAAAACCTCACCCCCTTTATATGTCATACACACAACGTGACATTACAGTAGAAAAATAAAACCTCCAGCGATAGCGTGCTACCCTGGTAGCTCACCCGGCATGAGCGCCAGCAGCGCGGCGGGCGACAGCGCGGCCTGCAGCGCCAGCACGGTGGGGCCGCCGCGCTCGTCCTTGTAGCGCTGCAGCGCGCGCTGCACGCCGCGCCACACCGCGCGCCCCTCCGTCTCCACCACCACCTCCCACGCCAGGTCGGCGCCCGGCAGCGTGGTCTCCTCGGTACCCAAGTTTATTCTGGAATTGGAATATCATTTATGTACACTAATAAATCATTCTAATTACAACTGCCTTCCGAGATAGTGTCTAACACTATTTGAATAATTAATACTTTAAAGCCTGTATGGCGCAGCGGTACAGGGTCTGACTGTCAGCGCAATGGTCGTGGATTCAATTCCCAAATGGGGTAATCAATTTAATTTTTTGACTCTAGCACGAAGACAAAGCACGGCTCTGAATTTCACCACTTAACACAGAGAGTGTGTGATGTACGGACTTCCGTCTGCCTACCCTGCTCCAGGCGAGAAACAGTGTAAAGTTAACAAATATATATTGAAATTGCCTCTATATTAACCTATTTATATTATTAAATTTAATATTACTCTTTAATTTAATAATATAAAAAGAGTTATTTAATATTATTAAATATAATAATTTATTATTATATATTACTTTTGATTTAATTTTCCTTAAAAAAAACAGAAAATTTAGAGATATTTCTTCCAATTAATTCAAATTAAGTATAAAAAAACATTTATCTGGTGGTCCTTGTTTATATGATTCTAAAACGACATTTAATGTATTTTTGGCTGCAATTGTGATACTTTAGAGTTTGATTTCCACTCAAGAAAAACTTTACCTTGAAAATTATCTTCACCTATGTCTATTTCTACTAATAAAAATACCTAGTTAATAAAAATCGAAGTGTTAGAGTACATAACGAAACAAAAAATAAGATTTGTGTGATAAAATCAAATGCACATACTTAGCCATCCTTTCAGCAGAATACAATGTATTCATATTGGGCACTTGGTTCGTCTTAACAGTGTCTTGCACGAATATGTACCCTCGTTTGACGGGACCCAGTATAAGTGACCACATGCTACGAGCGGAATTAGGGGCCGAGTGCTGATATAGGAATATATGTTTTATTGGTGATACTCCGTCCTGAAGTAAAAGAAATTATATGTATAATTTAAATTGTCACAAATGTTAAAAATGTAAAAAATTACAGATTAAAAAATGGATAAGTAAAATTTTATAGAATAGAACAGAGGACGTCGTGGCGCCGCACAGGATTTTACTGTAGGTTCGACTCCCACTTGAACGAACGCATTATTCTTTTTTTTCTGTAGTAACAAGACTAGGCACAGTATAGGTCGCCACGCAACACGCAATGTGCGTGTTGAAACCTAAGAAAATTAGACATTGCGTGGGGAACGGAGTATCTTAACACTAGGTTGCCTCTGACTACCCTGCACATAGCAGGCTTGTCACTGCTAGAAGCCAAAAAAAGATTACAACTTATAAAATATAGAATATTTGTAGGCTACTTATTAATACAGCTTTTGTTATAAAAATTTTTTACATACCTGTTTTTGTAAATAAGGTTGATGCGCAACACTTTTAAACTGTAATTGATTGAGTGTAAAACTATCCATATTGTTAGAGCCAAACTGGACCAACCTACAAAAGAATACAATGAAATATTACCGGGTTTAAATAATAAATATACATGTATAAATTTAGTAAAGTTTAAAATTAAAAAAGGTAAAGCTGTCGTGGCCCATTAGAGCATCTAAATGCGACCGCGATGGTTGGTTAGTGTGTTCCCTACTTGGGGATTTTACCGTTTTAGCGCGCAGTCTCGAATCAGGTGAAAGGTGACAAATAGTGTCTTGGTTTAAGGTTGTCTCTACTATTTATAGGACAGTTGTAAAGCTAAAAAAATTTTAAGATATAAAGAGTCGATAAACTCTAGCTGTAATGACTCTAAAATAAACAGAAAGTAAATTAAAAAGTGTAGTGTGTGTATAATTAAATTTTCCTTTACATATCCATATAATAAAATTGAATGAAATATATTTTTAAATATGTTTTAAAATATAAAGCAATATATTTTTAAATATAAAGTAAGTTATATATTTTTAGTGTTAATTAAATAATTTATTAATACCTTCTCGCCTCCTGCGGGTCCACAACACAGATGCATCCCAGCTGCATCAGCACTTTGAATTCTAAACTCATTTGCGTCTCGTATATGCCTTCTATTTCTGGGGCTGATAACTCACTCATTAGTTCTCTGTGGATATTGATATAATATTTTTAGCTATTCAAAAATCTTATAGATCAGGCACCTACTGTATTTTTATACGTTTTCTAAATAAATATTTGTGTTATAGTTAATTTGAAATAAATAACAAATTAGTCTCCAAAATTTGGTTCCCTCTACCCACTCTGCTTTATGCGGGATACACCGCGAAGCCATTAAATAAATATTATCTATTATACGTACTGGCATCTCTCTCTGTACAAGCTCTCTGGCACCGTGTACTGATACAAATACTGCGCAGGGCGAGCCCTAGGCAGGACCCTCATGCACTTCCTCCAGTAGGGCCCGCTGTCAGTGTCGCGTGCCACTCGCCTGTTCACGTAGAACACCCGCGGCACAGTCACTTTGATCTGGTGGAGCTCGGAGCCAACGAGGGCCCACAGTTTGAAAAGCCCTGGCTCCGCTGTTTCAGCTACCTGTTGGATATCAAATTTTTTATTTATCTTCACGGTTTATCCAGCATAAAGCCGGGTAGACATAGGGCAACTTGTATCAAGAAAGTCCAAAAAAAACACAGCTCAATTAACGAGGTATTACGTGTCGAAGGGAAATACAACGCCATGCTTTTTCTTATCACCAGAGTTGGTAAATAAAAATAATTAATTCCCCCATTTGAGTATTGAAGCCACAACCGTCGCGTTGACACTCACGGTGCTACCTGTGGAATAACGATTACGTTTGCATACCGAAAACGATTAAAAACTACGTACTCGCTTCCAGCGGGTTATGGAGTGAAACAATGGTAGAGGATTTCACTACTTCAATTAAGATAAAACTTTTATTATAAACAATTAAAACTGTGTATTACATTTCGCATTTAATTATTTTAAAACAAATATAGCTCTATGAGGGGATATCATATCCCTACAGTACAAAGTAATATTAAGCAATTGCATTATAACTCAAAAAAAATGTTCGCCTGATCTCAGGAACTACAGGTTCCAATTGATAATTTTTTTTTGTGCTGGACCATTTTACAAAAAAACTTATAAGCTATATTACACCATGTTAATCGTTTTGATGTAACTTTATCTATAGCCAGGTACTTAGATTGTATTTTGTAAATTTAAGTCAAGTTAATAAAAACCTGTATGATTTGCCAAGGTGTATTCAAAAGCGTCCGTTGTGCCCGTCTTATAAACCCTCCTAAAGTATTAGAAGGTCCGGCACTCCTTGATAACATGCTCGTTGACGCGTCTTTGTCCACTTTGCCTGTAAAAAATATTCATCAAATTACACAAAAAAAGTTCAGCTCAGAAGTTAAGCTTTTTGAACTTAGGGAGAAAATAAGAAAATATAAGAAAAAATCCTAAAAGCAAGTCTCCGCAGCCATCTACAGCAAAGACCAGAACGGCCACGACTCGTTGACCGTGCCGATTTTATTAGCTCAAATATTATGGTTATATTATTTCTTAAATTCGTAATTTCATTCAATGGTATAATACTGAAAAATAAATTAAAAAAGTTACATTATTGTTAATATAGAGCGTGTCGTGACCGTAAATGCGATAATTGTGGGTTCGATTTGAGTTGGGACTCAAAGGAAAAATTATATTTTTTTTTTATTTTAGCCACTGCTGTTCAAGGGTGGCGGTGAGTTACCACGCAATGTCTTAACTGCTATATGTGACAAAAATGTAAAGCATAAAACTGTATGATAAAAGTGTAAAGCATAAAAGTGTATATTTTTTAAATATAAAGTGGTAGCAACCTCTTTTATTTTTGTTGCGTAATCCTCGTTGCTCCATCTGCCACATCCATTTTTTCTTCTGAAATACTATCCATGCTCTTCTCTCTTCCTACAAAAGGATATTTTATTATAGAATATTTTGTTTATATTGGAAATCTTATTTTATATAGTAAATAATTTACATCTTGAAGGAAAATTCAAATATATTTTTCTGGTATATCATTTAAAGAAATTATTCGAGTATTATTCATATCTTCTGCAGGAAGCCTATAGTTAAAATATTTACAGATGTTAAGTTTTGTGGTGAAACGTAACTCTGCGATTCACCTTACCAGCATGTAGAAATAAGTATATTGTTAAATATAAGAATTTAATAATTTTAACTCACAAGAACAATTCAATTTAAAACAAATCCAACAAACCTTAGTATTTCCAAAAGGTGGTGGAGGTCCCAAAGCTTCTCTCCAAGTGGCAGCTTCTTTCACTGGAGATTCTTCTCTTTTGCGTTTAACGCTGTGAACTATAGGCCTTATGGAGGGCGATGTAGTTTTTTCTTTACCTATATCTTCTATGTCCACTTCTGTGTTCTGTGGATTAAAAAGTTATTATTACTTAACAGTTAGTACTTATGTATAGCTGGGTAGGCAGAGATAAGGAAGTGATAAAAGCTAGGGTTGAGTAGCGGAACTCATCGCCGTAAAGTCTTACCAAAGCCGGACAAATGGAAACAGGAAAAAAATTGTAAACACAAAATTGCAATTACACAGTACAACTAAGGAGCCGTGGCCATCTTACTCCATCTGAACTACTGCGTATTCAAGCGAGTACACTCTTGAGAAAATAAATAAAAGTAAGAAAAACTTTAAAATCAAGTCTGTGCAGCCATATACAGCTTACTTCAGGGCGACCAGCCTTGGTCATACTGTGTACATATCTTTAAAGATAACAAAACAGTATTACTATAAGAAATACATATGAATTAGTATCCTATTGGGCCTTAATCATTCTAAGACAAAAATAATTACACATATTATCTTTTTAACTTAGGCATAATTATTACAGAAACTGACTGTCAATTACGTTATATTTAGCATTCAATGAATGTTAAAAAATAAATTCTCCCATTACTTACTGCGCAAGAATTCTCCTCAGTTTCTTCATCTTCCTCATCAGCCTTAGACAGTTCTTTTGGTTTAAAACTGAACATGTCTGTGATTTTACGTGTTTTGTATTTGTCACTTTTTGCTAACATTTTTTTGTGCAACCAATCCGGATATTGGACTCGGGGAACTGGATTGTCCAACTTAATAAAAGACAATATGTATTCTTAGAGTTTTTACAACTGCGTTAGATTTTAAAAAAAAATTTAAAAAATAAATAAATGATGTATCAAAAAGCTTAATTTATATTATTTAATAATAGATATTTAGTGTAAAATGTATGAGGTAAATGAGACAGCTGGGTTGGATTCCCACTTGAAGAAATGAAATACTTAACAATTTCAATTCTCGTAAGGAGGCAAAGCGCGGCGCTGAGTTTCACCTCGGAACACACAATGCCTCTAGAATTCTGCGGAAAATGGGGGAACTGAAGTGTCTTAACAGTAGGTTCCCAGGTTCACTATACCTATCGTGTTGTATACGTGATATAGCGTGAAGCTAAAAAAAATTTGCAAAGCCTTATACTTTACAATGTAAATTAAATTTAAATAATACCCCTTGCAAGGCGGCGGGTATAGTAATAATCTTCTGTATAGCACCACTCAGCCTCTCAATGTAATATGCCCAATCTAAAACATCTCGTATGTCCACGTCCTCCCCAATAGTGCTGTCTTTGAGCCAACGCCGCAAATGGTGGCGTTTAACCGCGGCCGGAGATTGGAAAATGGCAAGAGGTATAGCTCGTTCTGTTACTGGTGCACCGTCAGGTTTGCGGGATATTATGAATCTGGAATTATGGAAAGAATCTTTAAATCAACTTCACGCTGTATCCCGCCCACAGCTGGGTAGGCAGAGGGAATCTAGTGTTAAGACATTTCGTTCCCCACTTCACGTCGAATGCTCGAGGCATTGCGTGTCGAGTAATAGAACTCAACGCATTTGCCTCGTTATCAGAGCAAGGAAATAAAAATATTACATTTTTTATTCCTCTACGAGAGAATCGAGCCCACAACCGTCGCGTTTAGAGTCACACGCTTGTGCTCCTGCGCCACGGCAACCTGTAAATAGTTAATAAATTAAGTATATCAACAAACCTGCAGGCCAACCCAGCATCCTTGACCATCTGATCTCCTAAAAACTCCGCCAGCCTCTTAGCAGTGGAAATCGAAGTAGATTTCTGACCTCCATAGTCCTCCAATTTCTTGGACATCGATCTATTTTCTGATATCAATTCAAACAATTCCGAATCGGGCATATTAGATCCTTTACTATATAAAACATCTAACCAATAATCAGCTACTTTGGCCACGGCTGCGTAACACGATTTCAAATCATTGCCTTTAAGAAAAGCTTCAAACACCGAAGATTGAAATATTTTAATGAGTTGCAGTTCACCGCGGCGTTTAACTTCGAATCCTTTTAATTCAGCTAACGAACCGTCGAAGTTGAATACTGCATATCGTTTTTTCAGCTTTTTGCCTTCTTCTTTGGAAGCTGGTAACACCATGGCTAGATAAGGTCCGTCTACTTCAAAGAAAATAGAATTCTCTGATCGCTTCTCATATTTCTTTTCCACGGGATCCACTAATTCGTAGTACTGATCGTTTGTGAAATAGTCCTAAAAATAAGTTATATTTTTGATTCAATTTAAAAAAAAACGATAAAACCGATTGATTTAAAAGAGTATTGTGGTTACGGGGTAACGTGAATATATGTAAATATATAAAACCACAGTATTTACATGATAAAAAAAGTGTATAAAAATTATCTTACCTTAACCATAGCGTTTAAAACAGCATTTGGAAATGAAACATTAATTTTCTTCTTTTTCTGGTGTGTAGTGTGAATGGTGACATTTTCAGGGAAAGATGACGGTAGTATGCACCAGATACCTATAAAAAAGAAAAAAATAGGAAACTAGCTTTGCACGCTAATTTATACTTTTCACTACTTTAAGTACCGTGACTAGTTTAAAAAAACATCTAATAGATAATAAGAATAATTTCATAAACGGGTTTTAATTTTGAATCCTACATAGATGGATTTTTAGATATAAAATATTATTATTAAAATAGGAAACTTTGAAACCAAAAAAATATAAAAATATTTATTTATACAAATCAGAGAATATTTAAATAAAATAAACCATACACACCGTCGGTGTCTAACTCCAGGGGTCGGCCGACCTGCTCAATGATCTCTCGCGCGCGCATTATAATATTAGCGCCGGTGTAACACACTATACCCGCCATCTCCATACTGTGCCAACGTGCTCTAGAAAAAAAATTACAAATATTATTGGTTTGTTTGAAAGTGTTAATCACAGAAACTATTCGTTTAAAATTATTTTTGTGTCTATCCATTTATTAAAGAAGACTACGAATAAAACTTATAGATGAAATAAACTTATAGATTTTAGCGTCGAATTATATTTTACTTAATAATCTTTTTAAGAAATAAATATAATACACAGATGCATATCATAATTTTAATATTAATTTTAAATATATTTAAAAAAAACAATAAAACTAATATATCTCACCCTCTCCTCATAACATATCCATAGAAAGAATTCAAAATACACTTGTGAGCCAATTGTAACGAATCGTAGAGCACTTCTCTGCTTTTCGCTGATTTTATCTCCGCAGCATCTCCGCTGGCCACCGCTTGGGCTACCATCGATTTAGCTTGTTTATTTAAGGCTTTGTATTCGTAACGACGGTCTCTGAGAAGGGAATTTGAAAATCAATTGTGGATTTGGAAAATTGAATAACATTTATAAGTTTAATAAATGCAGTTACATTAAGTAAAAGGTTATAGGTTACGTAATCTTTCTGTTAAATTGATTTAATTACGTACGTATCAACGCTTTTTAATACTTTTACAATATTGAAGTCTTGCTGGTCGTTTGAAAGGCATTACTTTATATTCCTATCTGTACGAGCAAGCGCGTACATGTGAGTGCTTAGCTTGCATTTATGTGACCTAAATTACTCAATTCTAATATTTTAATTATATTTAATAAGTCAGTTCGTCGCTATCGGTCATCAAGAGTACCGCGCGTGGCTCACCACTCATATTACATCAAATTCATTATAGTTTTAGATGTTTTATGATTATATTTTGCAGTTATAAAATAAACTGTTTTATTTATACACATTCGTACGGCATCCCGTACACTATCATATTTAAAATATCATCATCATCTTATAATTAAATACTAATAATATTCAGGCCAGTCGCTGCGCAGGGGCACAAATGTGTGACTGTAAACGGAGTTCGATCCTTACTACCACAGTTAAAAGAAAAAGAAAATTTATTTAAATTTACATTATCTTTTTGTCACTCTGGTGTCGAGGCAACGCTGTTGAGTGGCGGATCTTAGCGCCTCGTTAAGTTTGTCGACGGCAAATGGAAAGTGAGTGTCCTAACACTAGGTTCCCTCTGCCTACCTTGCTGTGTGCGGGATACAGCGTGAAGCTGATTTAATTATAATTCATCTAATAAGAAAAATAAATATATAGTTTATGAATTTTTCCCATTTAATAAATAACAATTTAAAATATAAAAAAATATATACCTGAAGGCTCTAACAGTGTCAACGTAAAACGAATTTTCCTTTTGGCATATAGTAGTGGTGCGTACTTCAGTGCGCGTTACTTTCGTCTTCTTGTACGCTACTTTGCAGTAGTCAGCTAGGCGTTTCTTTTCATACGCTGCCTGGAGAAATATTAAATAGTTTTTTAGGATTTTTTATTAAAAAAAAACATTAACTCTAGGGTATATAAAATACATAGGAAACGTATAAAGAATTTTACGTATCGGGATTCGAGCCCGCGCTTCTCATAAGACATTTAAATTATGCTATACGTTTTTATTAAGACTACGTCTACAGCAATATAAAATTATTTTTAAAGTGTTATTCCATATTTAAAAAATAAAATATATTTATTCAGCAGTGCAAGACCTGCAAGAAGTGCAAGTTTCCAAGAGGTGCAGGTACAAATTACGCTATGTTAAAATGTTTTATATGTTTCCTAAATGAGTAATATAAAATTATTTGTAAGCAAAATATATTTTAAAGTATCTAAATATACTTTTTAAATATTTTATGCGAATATTTAATATTATGCACGCGACTGTACATACTAGTACGACTCGTCCTCTCACAATCATAAAATTTGTCGGATTATAGTAAGACTTATTTTAACATGTTATACCTGGTCCTCTTTAGGTAACGCGTGGAACGCCCTCGGTGGCCCTCCAGGATGGAGTGGCGGAAACTTCTCAGTTTCTAATTGCTGTTGAATTCTTTGATATTCACTTCTCGTTGCTGGTACTGTATGATTTTAAAATGAATGTAATAATAAGTTTACTTAGACAACAAATATACAGTTATGGTAAATAATTAATCATTGAAAATAAAAAAAAAATCGTTCGAGAGAGCGAGCGGAGCTGTCATAGAGCGAGCGGGGCTGTCAAGGTGTAGGTGTGTTATTGTCCTCTCGATTGGTTAGCGCGGCGGTTGAATACAAGGCGATCAACCTGAGACTGCTTTGAGTTCCCTTCAAGCTGGGGTTAACAAGAGTATTCTTGTTCGCTAACAAGAGTATGCGCCAGTATCCTCAGCTCCAGTCGGAGAGGTTCTAGGTAGTGTTAGAGGGAATGAAAAATCTATAATATGTGGTGATTTAAACGGATGAATCGGAACTGCGCCAAGCGGTTACGAGGGAGTGCTAGGTCAGTGTGGTGACAAGAGAATAAATAATGCTGGAAAGCTTATATTGGAAATTTGTAAGGAAAGGAATTTGTTTGTGGAAAACACGATGTTTGACTCTAAACAAATTCACATGTATACATGGGAGCGAGCGGAAGGTAAAGTATTAGAAGAAGAGAAGATGTATGATTTACAAGCAGATGTATGAATGTGATGACTTCTCGGTCTCAAGAAACAGCGAAACGTTGAGTGAGCGAATGTAGCGGATGGCAAATCAGTATAAAAGAAATTGAGAGTGCAATACGAAGTCTGAAATGTGATAAGGCAGTGGGAACAAATGGAGTTACTGCCGAGATAAACAAGTATGGTGGGCCACGCGTCATAGATTTGTTCTGGTTTTGTGCAATTTATGCTGGAAATCAGGGGAGGTTCCACATGATTGGCGAGGTAGTGCACTCATCGTGCCTTTGTTTATAAAACGGCATGATGACTGGGCCTCGCTCACCGGCTTGCGCAGTCTTTCTGTGAATCTTTGTCTGACTATTCCGCTAGGGATAAAGCGTGAAGCTAAGTTAAGTTTGATTAAAAAAATACAATATATTATTAACAATTGAGAGAAACAAATTAGGTATAGCACATATCAAACCATTATGCATTTTGAAAAAAAATGAAATATACAAATAAATAAAACAAATTGTAGCAGTGGGGCATGAATATTGTGGACTTGAGCCTAACAAGGTACGGCGGTGAGTTTCGCCACTTAATACGCACTGTTTCGAATTCGTGGCATTGCGTGTTGAGTGGCAGAACTCAACACCGGAGCGAAGAAATGGAAAAATAAATGTAAATAAATATTTTATCTCCTTGAGTGGGGATCGAACCCACAACCAGTGGCTTTTACAGTTACACTTTGTGCCTGCGGAACGACTAGTCTCGAAAACTATAATAATACAGTCATAAATGATTGTTTATACTTAAAAAAGTAAACAACATATAATCATGTTTTATTTTTCAGCTTCACACTGCATCCAGCATATAGCAAGGTGGTGTTGAATAAGGAACATGTACGTACAAAAGTCCCCGCGCCACATCCAGTCCATGCGGCGCTGGCAGCGCGCGCCCGCGCGGTTGTGGTCGCACACGGCGCACGTGCGCGCGCACACCGCGGCCGACGGCTGCAGCCTGCCCGCGGAAATTAAACATTTATAACATTTGTACTTATTCAATTAATGAATACAACATTTTGAAACTTAGCGACTTTAGCTCGCGTTAGGCCTAGACCTACTCGTAGTTCATTTTTTTTTTCAGCTTCACGCTGTATCCTGTATGTATAAACTATAAAATTATATCTTAATTTAATTTGTCGTTTTCTTATTATATTTTTTACAAACAACCAAAGATTTTTTTTTACTACATTACTATAATACCTGCATTTTAATCACCCTCTCAAATATAGCTCAGACCTGATTTAAAAATAATAATGTGTATAATTACAATATAATTCTATAAACTTTTAGAAATCCATTAATGTACATATAAATATACATATACATATTTAATAGCGTCGCACAGTATCCTGCACATAGAAGGATAATAGAAGAAACCTAGGAATATAGTGTTAAGTTAACTCTTTTTTTTACATACAAATATAAGTTATTTTGTTAAAAAAAAAAACATTTATTTTTCATAGAAAAAAATATATAAAATTTACATAAAAACGCAAAGCATCCGTCGGCGTTCTTTATCTTGTTCTACCTTGATAAAAAGAATAGTACCTGATTAACTAAAACAGTTTCTACCAAAAATCATATAAAAAATTATAAAATAATGATAACATACCTATTAGTCAAAATGATATTAGGATACATGGCACCAACATCCAAGTGATATATCAAGGGATTTTCATCTCTTCTCGGATGATCCTTCATGTGCTGTAACTTGGTCTTTATGTCTGTACAAACTTCATCAAAATTGGTCACCAGATCCAATGGTATACCTTCTTCTACCTCTATAGCGTGTTTCATAGTTTTCTCTGTATTCTCCATTAATTTATCTATTGCGGAGGGTACTATTCGGAATTTGCACTTGATATCGGCGCGGAATACGCCTGAAATAAAAATTATTATATAATAAATATTTTTATGGTATGAACTACATAATTTACAGTAAATATTAAAAGTAAAAATGAAAAGCCCTCCATGGTCATCTATAAACCATGTAATTTTCAATAATTATAAACTCCCAAGTTTATAACCAGTTATTAGATTAAATTGACAAAAACAAGAAAAACTATTATCTAAAATACAAAATCCAATTCCCACAACCAAGAATCAAACCTTCTACCTCAGTAACAACAACAAATAATACACACCCGACTCAAGTGCCTCCACGTGTCCCCCCACATAGGTCTCGGTCTCCAAAACATGACCATCATTGGTCAATTTATTTAGTTCCTCAACCTGCTTGTTGGGAAACACAATATTAGCATGGAACGCTTCCACCATGAGAAGGGACTCGCAAAGCGTGCCTGAGCCTTTGCGTAGGATCTGAAATAAAATATTATATTTTTTTTAAATTAAAATTTTTATGTTATTCGATTACTGGTAAGACTTACTTTAGACAAAAACAATATATATTTTTTTGTATTGGTGGCATTTTTCGCATTCACTTACCTCATCAGGTTCTAGTGGAATAATGGTACAAAGGGCGAATATAAACGGATGAACATATTTCATATACAAGTAATATGTAGCTACAGCATCAGACACTGAATAGTTTGACAACACCTATAATATAAAAAAAATAAAAATTAAATCAGCTTCACATTGTATCCAGCACAAAACAGGGTAGGCAGAGGGAACCTAGTGTTAAGACACCCCATTGCGAGTCATTGCGTGTTGAGTAGCGGAACTCAACGCCGCGTTTTCCCTCAATACCAGAGTGAAGAAATAAATTTAAATAAATATTTCATATTCTCGAGTGGAGGTCGTATCCACAATCAGTCGCGTTTACAATCACACACTTTTGCTCACTTAAAAATGATAAAGAACTTATTAATTATTTTATATTAAGAGTTTTACTTACCTGTGGCTGTTCAGCTGCCATCCTGCACATATCTTCAGGATCTAGTTCCACAGGGTCGTAGCGTAACTTTGCCTTAGCCACAGCCTTAAGACCTTGAGACCCCACTGGCAAATATGAGTCCCTTTTCACCCAACTTCATTAGGAAAATAAAAATGTAAAAGTTTAACATTAAATAAATTCCATTTTATTTTTGTTTATTAAGTCTATACCTTTTTAAAATTATAAAGCAACATCAGCAATATACAAAAAAAACTTTGATTGAACTGTTAATATCCAATTTGAACTCTTCACTTATACACCAAATATATGAACAGTAACATTAAGTAGACACAGATAGATTATTAATATCTTGTTTAAGCTCTGGAATCAGCTAAATATTAAAAAAAACATCTTTACCTTTATAATACTTTAGTAATTAATATAGGATTCAGTTTCCAGAGGAAATAAAATATTTAAAATTTTTGTATTTTGCCTTGCTCTGGTACCGAGGCAAAGCGCGGCGTTGAGTTCCGCCATTTACCGCGCAATGCTTTACTTCGATGGGTATTGGGGAACTGTGTTCCCACACAGTGTTAACACTAAGTTCCAAAATTACTACCCTGCGGTGTGCGGAATAATAAAAAAAATATAGCAAGTACTATTACCATAAGCAATCCATGTGCATAGCCGGACGACATGCATATGTGCCGTCTCTTGCTGTTATCTTACTAAAACCTATTTCCTGCTTCATATCTAGCCCCAGTATGGCTGCTCTCGCTTCCACAAACGGCCAATCAAAAAAGTCACCTAAAAATTATATCAATTATTTTTATTTAAATATAAAACTTATGAAGTTAATAATTATTTTATAAATTTTTTAAGATATTTCTTTATGTGTCCATCCATAAATTACCCGTCCCAATACTAATTGTGACATCACATATTTTACAATTTTACATCTAGAAATTATTAAACAAAAACAGTCGAAACGCCATAATTAAAGAACCAAACCAAACCATACAAAAACAGTAATTCAAATTTTTGAAAATTAGGATACTTTATGGATGGTCCTTGAGTTATGAAAAAAGAAATTACCGTTATAAGTCACAAATATATGTGGTTTTACATCCATAATGTGATCAAAAAACTTCTGTATCAAACCCAATTCGTTAAGTTCATTGAATACAATGAATTGACTGAAAAAAATTATATACAATTTATGAATCATTATTTTTGAAAAAAAAAAAAATTATCTATACCTACAAGAATATTATTGATTAAAGTGAATAATCCTCAAACTTTATCTTACTTATACCAGTGTAGGAGAGAGAATTCAGTGTTAAGACACTGTGTTCACATATTGAGTATTGAACATTGCATTTTCTCTTAACCAGGATGGGAAAATCAAATTAATTAATACCTCCAAGTAAAAATCAAACCCAAAACCATCACATTTCCAGTCAGTTCACTAAAACTCCTAAGTAATACTTAAATCTTAGAATAAGATGTTTATTGTAAAAAATATGAAAATCTTAATACGAACATGTTATGATTTTATTAAGCAGTACATAGTAAAATATAAGCGCTATATTACCCTTCAAACTCGGGCTTAGGTGTGTATTCAAAGTCCTCCACATCAGTTGATATAATTTCTCTGTTGGTAATCAAATAGCCCTGACCGTCAATCATGTATGAAATCATCATAATTTGATCTGTTTGGGAATCGGGAAACTTCAATGGCAATTTTGTTGTTTCTATATCAAAAGCTAATACTATGGGATCTGGCCGTTCCAAAATGTCATCCCTCTTGATAAATATAGGTGGTTCAGTTCCTCTACATTTGATTGTATACCAGGTCCCGCAAAATATCTTCATGTCTATTGCCACTCTCACATGGTATGGCACATCATGTTCTCTGTAATATGATATTTTTTATATATGTATATGAAAATATGATAACAAATTATTAAAATAAGCATAATCTTCATCAAACACAAAAAAATATATAAAAAGATCTAAGTATTGCTAGTTTTAACAAGGAGAACTAATATTAGTAAGAAGGCATTGAAATCTAACACAGTGGAATAAATTGTCTTTATTTTGTCACTCTAACAAGAAAACACATTACTACATTGAGTTCTACCATGAAAAAAGAAAATAAAGTGGAGAATTGAAAATGTAATGGGTGATCTTAACATCAGGTTCCCTTCCTATCCTGTTATATGATGGATACAGTGTGAAACTAAAAAAATTAGAAAACCTCATGTCTAGAATATTATCCATATGGTCAGTAGTTTTCTTTGCATGTTCTATTGCAGCAGCACTAGTGAGTGCATTAGTCAACATTTCAGAATAAATTGCATCTTTTTTCTCTCTTTCTTTATTTTTGTTTACTGCAGTCAATATCTCCTTCCTCATTTTCATCATTTCATTTTGAGACATAAAAGATAACTTAATGTATCTCTGTTTTATTCCTGATAGGTGGTTAAGCTTAAACAAAAATATTCAACAAATAATAAAAACAAAAAGAAGTATGCTTGATAAAATAAACATGCTTTATGTATCCTATAATAATCAACTAAAAGAATATAGTTTAATATTTTTAAATTTATTTTACCAAATCTAAATCTTCTTTTTCAACAACTTCAATCTTATGTATTGTTCCTGCAAATTTTTTGGACAAGTATTGTATTACTTCCTGCTCACACTCTTTCCTGGCCATCACAAGAAAATAAGGATTGAACATGAGTGATATTTTAAACCTAGATCCATCCATTTCTATGAAGTAATAGTCCATTGCAGCAACAAGTCTTTTGTCTTCATCCAAAATTTCAGCCTAAAATTTAGATTAGCATAATGTTTATAAAACAACATAATGTTTATATAAATATAACAAAGTGGTATACATAAAATTCATACTGTGTGCATGTTAATTAGATATCCAGTTCTTTCCTTCGCATCTCTAACCCTGTCAAATCCATATTTTGAGTCAATTCTATCATTATCGATAGCTGCTCGTAGTCGTGTTTCTGATGATTCTTCCCTATAAATCAGACTCTATTAATATTATCATGTTATGATAAAGTAAAAATCATATACTTTAAGAATTAGAAATAGCTGTTAAGAATATATTAAAAAACCTTGGCCCTGAAGAAGATCCAGCTTCTTTTTTATTGAAATCATTTTTATCTGCCCTGTATTTTCCAGTATTTTGTAGTACCATTTTTGTCCAATAAGTAGTAAAACTAAAATATTTATATAGCTAAATGTTTATATTTTATTTAGCGTCATTTCTAACAGATCTTTATTTATATGTTCGTGTTAAATCAAACAGTACAATTATTTAACTATGACGCTTAATAAATATCAAAGAAAATTAAATATAAAACTTAAAACTCAAAATGTAAATCTATTTCGACTGTCGTCTGTCAACTTTATTTTAGCTAATCTCAATCAATCATTTTTCGCGCCAATTTCAGCATGTTATAGATTATGTAAAATAACATATATATATATTTTCCTTTCATAATTGATTATTTTGTGTTAGGTAAATGTAATTGCTTAAATAAAATATAGATTAAGAATTTATTTATAACATTTTTAACATTTTTATATGATTGTTTCAAAACGCGAAAGCTGCGCAATATTCTACACAATCTTTGCATAAATATTCGTATTCTGGTTAAATATTAGTCCATTTTCAAAAATCTATTGACTAATTGATAACACAGGTATCGTATACTGTCTTTCGTTGTCTTTTGGCCGTTATCCGCGGAACACGCAAATTTCAATTTCCTTATGTTTTTATATATTAATAGTAAATTATTTTAAGATGATGAATATTATATTAAATATTTACTTAAATAATAAACAAGTAGACTAGTTTATTGATAGGGTTAAGATAAATATATTTTAAGAAAAAATCTTAAAAAAAAATATTTTACGTGTGGATTTGGTATATTCTTTGCTAATTTCTTATTGTCATTGATATTTCTATTAACTACTATTAAATTAATAATATTTCGGTGATCGTTATTATATACTTATATTGACGTTTTGAACAAAATCTGTAACCAGCACAATTCATGTACTTTAAATGTGTTTTTGACAAAATTCCAACGTGTTTTATAGAAAAACATCTTTGATAGTCATTGCCAGCAAAATGGTAAAAGAAGGAAATTCCGCTGCTTGAAGACAATGATTATTAGCTTTTAGAGTAGATGAATGGGCCCGATCTGAGGCTGTAGTCCTAAATATTAGACATATTTCTAATATAACTAGGTTAACTCATAGTTAGTGTGATGAAATTTTTATAATTATACCAGTCATGACAAATAAATTACGTAGTATCTAAATTTTGTCCGTAAACTTTTCACAGATTCTATTGTTTTGAGATTCAAATTTCACGCTATATAACTTCCACAGCATTCAGTTTTAGTATAACGGAAACGTTAAAATTCCAACCATCTACTGTACTAAATATATCTTTGTATTCCGTTAACCTCGCAGATCATTCTTGGGATATATCTGTTCTCCTTAGCGAGGGTTTGTCATTTATAAGACCTGATGTTATGGCTAGGTTTATCCGCTCATCAACCATACGCAGTATGACTTCGATACATGTCCATTCTTGACATCGGAGATGTGTTTGTTCCTCCAATACCTATGTTTCTCCTTTTTTGAACAATGTGTGTTAAGCCGCAGTTACTATTTAGTTTTATAAGTTTACATACTGCAAAGAAATCTTAAGGATTTAATTTAATTTCTTGTTAGACTTAAATACAGTTTTAATGGAAGCTTTTCTTAAGATTTTGCCTGCCTGCCTCGGCGTATCGATTTGGCTAACTATTGGAGATACAATCAGTTTAGTCTTATTGTGTATCTTCGGCAACCCATACAATTTAGGACGTTTTACACAGCTAGTTACTAGATTAGATATCAAGGATTTTTGTATTTTTTGAAATTATATATCTTACGTTTCTTTCATTCTTCTTCTGCAACACCGACTTTTCGCTGCCGTATATCAGCGTCGGTCGTCAGTATTGCATTTTGTACCCAAACCTGCAACGATTCTGCCATTTCACAGTCTTATCAAAGCATCTAAGGCACCGTTAATTCTGGTACCTGTCTGTGTGTCTGTGGACTTTCTTTGAGATGGAAATTTTTACTCGCATGTCACTTTGTGTCACTTCTTGGAGACATCTAATTAGATGTGTAGGCTTAGCTTATATCTCACAGCAAAATTTCAGCTTTACACGCTAGTTTTAAAAAAGACAAAAATAATTTTAGGAACTACACTTTAATCAAAATTTTACTAATTTATCTGTAAAAAATTTAAATGACATATCGTTAAGTTGTCTGGAAATTGAATTGTTAAATGTCAACTGTCAATCCTAAATAATGTAAAATTGTTGCGGTATTTTGATTTGTTTTTGCTCCGCATTAAAGAGTTAAGTTATTCTTACTTTTTTATATTTAAAAAAATATTATTTAAACTATAATGTTTATTTGTTCTCTTCTCACACATAAATGATACATAATATTTAAATATAAAATACTGAACATTTTTATAATTATGGAAGACTCAACGTATTCTTGTATGGATAACCTATCAAAAACTATGAACAAAAGTTGCGATATAAGTATTTCTGAAACATTATCAGATTTTGAAAGGTTACGTATATCTGCATTGACGAAAGCAGCCGAAATCAGTCCTTTTGTAACTGAAGTAACAATAGGGCCTAGAAGCCCTGGCAAAAAGAAACCTACTGTCAACAAAATGCCGCCTCTAAGTAATCAAGAGTTTGTAGACTTAATAGAAGACAAACTTGGTGAAGATTTAAGATATACTTTGTTGTTAAAAGAATATGAAGCAAAACTACAAGATAATTCAGAGGATTTATATAAAAACTTAGTAGAAAAAATGTTTAACACTTACACCGAAACAATGCATCGCTTTTGGAAAAAGCAAAGTGATGATTGTAAAAGAAAAACTTTGGAACTTAGGGCAAGGAAACTACAAATGGCTCAACAATTACAGGATAATGTTAATTTAACATTACTTGAAAATGTTCGATTAGATGAACAAGAGTCCCAAATAATCAACCAACAGACCATTGAAAACATGAATAAGATATTAGAAGAACAAAACAAGGCCACTTCAAGGTTTGCAGCAATTACTGATAGTCATACTAAAATATGTATATGCTACAAAGAAATAACTAATCTTGTTATAATGGATTCACAAGTAGAAAATATTTTAGAGAAATATACTACAGCAATAAACACAATTGTAGAAAATATAAGTGCCATACTAGACTTTTGCAGAACTGGCACAATCACAGATAAAGAAGTTAAGCAATCTGAAATATTGTCCTCTAATATTGAAAATATTAGGCAAAAAATATTGAAAGATTTAGAGGTAGCTAAACAACATGAGTACATGCAGAAACAGAAAGAGGAGGAATCAAAACAAAGGGAAATAGAGGCAAAAAAAGCAGAGGATGCTATGAAAGCTGAAAAAGCTAGTATTAAACATACTCTTGTAGAACAAGCTAAAAGATCTCAATCAATGTTCTACTCTGAAAAAAATTTTGACTACTTTGAAGAACTCAAACATTTTTTAGATTTATATGAAAACAGTTATAAAGACTTGTTAGAAAATACAAATTTGAAGAAATTTAGATTTGACTGCCAAAAAGCAGTAAATACTCCAATCAATGCATTATCCTCAGTTAGTGGAGTTCATATTCGAGATAAATATGATAAGCTAGCGAAGTTGCTCAGAGGAGAAAAAGTGCAAGTTTTGGACACATATGTGATGGCATCACAGCATCCTCAAGGCCTTTATTATTGCACCGCTCTTTTAGCAAAAAAAATTGTTCGACAAGGAGAGTTATTAGTTTCCAGTAACCTTGAGGCAGCATTTCCTCTTGCTGCAGTAGCTATCGCTTTATGGTCACAATTTTCTGATTTTGGTAAATTACTTGAAGCCTATTTTCATAGATATTGTCCTTATTTAGTACCAATGATGTTACCTCAGAAAGAAGGACAAACTGATAAAGAATTTTACATATCCAGAGGATACACTTACAATGATGAAGGTGTAGTTGAAAAACAAGATAAATTTTTAAAAAGAATGTCTGGCATATTTAGACTTCATTGTGCTATTTGGACAGCAAAAACACCCAGATTTATCAATTCATCAAATCCTTGCAGCTTATGTTTTGGATGGAAGTGGTTAGCATCATTTATTAATCTTAAGCCAGAACCTGATATAAGTGCCACATTATTACATGATTTTTTTATTGTATGTGGTGCAGAGTTTCTTAAACATTATGGTAAGCAGTGTATAAAAATAATAAAATTAGTTAGTACTGAATATTTATCTATTCTTAATAATATTGATGAAGGTGGACCCAAGAGCAGACTTGAGGTATTCCTCCAAAATGTATTAAAGACTGGTCACATACCTCCGCCAACTGGATTGTTACCACCTCATACTTGGTAATATAATCAGTGTTAATTTAATAATAGGATAAAGAAAATAAAATCAATGTACAAATTCAGTTAATTTTGCAATGTTTTAATAATAAATATTTATAAATTTTGACATAAACTCATTCTTTATTTATTTAAGACAATAATATACATAAAAACTTTATCATAAAACAATTTGATGTATTTATTTTAAATCAATATACATAATATAATATTTTTTTTGTATAATGTGAGGTGTGGAGATTCAGGGGGCACCCCCTGAAATGTTTTTTCATTGATCAGCCACAGCAAATGAAAGCAACAATCGTCAAAATCCAGAGTGGCTATCAAAATTATGGTTTTGTTTCTCTACAAAAAAATTAAATTTATCACTTAAACACTATAAAAATAGTCTGCGTCAAATTGACGCGTTCATATTATCGTATCCATTTTTTGCTCTCTCTTAGAAAATATCGCAAATACATCGTGCAATTAAGACATCTCATGGGTCGCTTTCGTGAGGCGTAAATATCATTAACACAAGTATCACGGATTTACAATTATAACACTTATGTGAGTCAAAATGATGCATGTCTATCTTTTACGTGACTTACGATTTTAATTTATAGAGTATTTTTTAATGGTTTTCGTATTTTTTAATGGTTTAATTTATAGAGTATGTTTTAATGGTATTTATAGTTTTTTTTTCTAAATAATCAAAAAATTTAAATGAATTATCTATACTTTTTGTTATGTGTACATATGTCTAATATATAATAACTGAATTTTTATTCATTGTACTAAATATGTCCCGATCTATGATTAAATAAAAGATATGCGTCAAAATTACGCATCTACGACTATCTTTAACGTACGAAAAAATATTACTATCTTTCTAGGGTTAAAAGACACTATTTTAATTTTAAAGATATTGAGTACGATATAACATTGATCCATGAACGAAAAGGATCGTCCTTTGCGATCCACAATGTCCATATAAGGCAAATGGATCTAACAGCACTACATAGTACAGTGATCTTATTGTCTACTCACCAAAATCGTAAAAATAATAATACGGTATATTAAATAATTAGGTACTTCATTTCATTTTAAACTAAAGGGAAAAAATATTTATTTAAGAAGAATACTAGTCTAAGGGCTGTTCTCCTAAAAATGTTATTTTTACCCAAAAAAAGTGTAATTTTTAAAACCAGCGTGTAAAGCCGTAATTTTGCTGTGAGATGTAAGCTTGGACATTATAATACACGTTTATTGAAGTGGCATCTATGAACAACCCCTATTTATTTTGTAAATGGAATTTTTTAAAAATGTGTTAAATCGGACAATGACGATTAGTGTAGAATAATGATTAAGCGACTGGAGAAAAATCATTTTTCTCCAGGGCTGGTACCAATAATGATTCTTTACAACATAATTGAAATTAAATACTTACTTATTTAGCTTCACGCTGTAATACTAGTGGGAAAGTCAGAGAGAACGGAACCCCAAACGCTACGGTCTCTATATACCTCTTTCACCTCGTCCTCTATCATCAACTTTTCATACATGCCATCTGGGGCGTCCTCATGCTTTTTACGTGATTTTTCTCCTTCATTATCTTTGATGCTGTATTTTCGAAGNTTGCCATCTTTTACAATTGTACTAGCAATGACGTCGCAACCAATGATGTTTTTACATAAAACACGTTGGAATTTTATGAAAAACTTATTCATAGTACGTGAAATTTGCTGGTTACAGATTTGTTCAAAATGACAATATAAGTATATATTAACGATTGCCGAAACATTTTTAATCTAAAAGTAGTAAATAAAGATATCAATGACGATTCATGTGCTAAAATTAGGAGAATCCAATTTACGACTTATTTATAAATTGTTAAAGCATCCGTGGCGGCAGTTGCACCGTCGGAAATTAAAGCTCTGCATGCTAACATTATTATAAGCCAAAATAAACACTACGTTAGATAACGTATTTTCGTGGCAATATTTAAAACAAAAGCTCGCTCGATCAATGACGCTATTTTTATGAACTTTTTTTGCGATCGATTTTTGTGTAGCTACACCTAAATTATAAGCACGTTTTATTATTAAAAACTTTAAGTATGTACTTATTTCATTAAAAATAGCAAATAAAATTAATATAGTTTATTCACGAATATTTTTGAAAAGAAATAAGCTAAGAACACACCAAATCTCCACGTAAAATATTCAATTTTTTGAAGGTTTTTTCTTAAAATATATTTTTGTATATACTAAATCATCAAACTTGTCTAGACGCCTTGTTTATTATTTAGTTAAGTATTTAATACGATATTCATCTTATTAAAATTATTTACTATTAATGAGTAATTACAAGGAAATTAAAATTTGAGCGTTTTGGAGAACTGCCACTAAATCAAATACGAGGATAGTTTATAAAAGCTAAATGACTATAATCCAATCCAAGTATACTAGTGACGGTACAAAACATATTTTTTATCTGTATGTTGTTATTTTTGTTAATCAGCTGTTGACATAGTTGACATTTGTCTCTTGGACAAGCATAAGGCGACGGCACGATTTTTTCTCTGTGACCTGCGTTCTACTTCTTTTACTACCTGCATTGATTACTTTTTACCATTTATGCTGGAAACAAACAATGTAGACTTAAAATATTACTTTTATGATATACACTGCTTGCATTTATATTTTTGGGACATGTTGTGTACTTAAATGAGTTAATACTAATTATCAGTGTCAGTGCTTTCTTATCAAAATGGGTGCTAAAAGTGATAATTTGTTCATGGCAAAGTACTCTGCGTACAGTCCTTATCGGCTTATTCAAAGGGAGTGTGGGTTCAATAACCCGGTGGGCGCCAGCGATGCGATGGCTCGAAGCCTTTACTGCGGCATGAAGCCCATAGCTTCCTGGGACTGTGACCAAGCGAATGCTCTTCCTACCGGTGGCGTGTTCAACCTTGAATTCTCACCGGAAGGGTAAGCAAAGTACTTGTTAGCCTTGACTTGGGTATTGTTGACATTCTATTTGTAAAAAAATTACAATTACAATGGTATTACAGAGATGACTTACTTAAGTATTAGTCAATCCTGCTAATACACACTAATGCTGCAATAAAATTCCGTATGTTGATGGTTTTCAATTGAATATTTTTTATTATAATTTTTAAAAATTGCACCAGGTCTTTGCTAGTTGCTGCTTGTGAGAAGAAATCTATTCAAATTTTTGATCCCTTGACACATCAACGAATTCACTCAGTCAACGGAGCACACTCTGATTGTGTAAACTGTGTAAAGTAAGTACATTTGTAGTAAGATCTGTTCACAATCAACTGTTCCATTAATAGAAATATTATAGTAGAATAATACATGTTTAAAAAAATATAAAAATTTGAATGTAGCGGGACTCGAACCTGCGCCTCCTGGAAAGAGACCATAAGCGGCATTTTAAAAAAAAATATAGTAGATATATCACTTATAAACACAAGTCTATCAGTGAGAATACACCACTTGTTAGTTTATATTTCAATTTGAAAAAATGTATCTAATACTAAATCAAACATATATTAAGTCAAAGATTCATGTCACCTACCTGTACCTACTTTACAAGATTGAATATAAATATTAAGCAAAACTACATATAATAATAATAGCCTTTATTTCTCTGACTTTTACATTCATTCATTATAAAATTACAATTAAATTAAATTTTGACATTAACAATACAATTAAATTATTCATAATATAATTAACAATATTTATAATACAATTATCAATATCAATTTTTAATACAAAACTACATATAGGTATATGTTAATGAAGGCTATATCTACATGGAGAGTCATTTTAAATGATTTGTTTGAATTAGTGACTTATTTTATTTAGGTAAATTTTGCCTAAATAAAATAAGTCACTATATTGTATAGCAATAAATAATATAAATAAATTAATAAATTCGAAAGCTATTGTGGCACAGTGGAATAGTGTCTGACTGTAAACAAGATTGTTGTGAGTTTATTTGGAAAAAGCTTATATTTAAATTATTTTCATTTTTTTCTCTGATATGACAAAAAACAGCATAAAACTTAACAAGTTTTAGGCTACATGCAATGTCTTAAGAAAAGACCAGAAGACCACAATGTTGTGTCTTAGCACTAAGTTCTGATTTATCAACCCAAGCACATTACACTTTCTATACACAATGATTTAGAAAAAAATAATTTACTGTTAATAAGAATATTTATTGTCCATGTTAATTTAATCCCTTTAAACCTTAAAGCAGGTTTAAGAACTTTTCCAAAATAAGTTTTTATTGTGTAGATATAAGAAAAGACTATTTCATTAATAGATTTATTTTAATGATAAATAACTACAAGATAATGTGTTTAATACACAGATTTGCTTTCATGTTGTAAGAAATATGTATAAAATATTAATATATTGCAAAAGTAGATTAATTAAACAAAATATCTATATGTTAAATAATTTTTTTATCCAATATCAACATTTGGTTTTACAGATTCCTCGATGGTAGAATGTTTGCAACATGCTCTGACGACACCACTATAGCTTTATGGGATGTTCGTAACTTAAAAAAAAAGATACGCTCTCTTCTCGGCCATTCAAATTGGGTTAAAAATATTGAATTTTCAGTTAAAGATAAACTTCTAGTCACATCTGGATTAGATGGCAGCATTTACACATGGGATATAAATTCCTATACAGAGTTCAACTTGGTATACCAAAGAGTTTTCCATGCATCAGGTTTGATGAGATGTCGACTGTCACCAGACGCTCGGCAGATGGTCATGTGTACTACTGGTGGCTTATTAGTTATTATACATGATTTGAATTTATCGACACTGGCTCAAGACTTACATGGATTTAAGGTACACAAAAAAATTCAAAGACAAGGCAAGGAAATATTATTTTTAAATACCTAAATTATTTTGAAATTGTGCTAAAATTTTTTTAGTTACCTAAGACGACCTTCGTCAATTTATTTAAATAATTATAACTTTTTTGTTATAGTTTTTATAAACATAATGCAATTTTTTTATTAAAAAAACAAAGGAAATATAATTAATTATTTTCATTTCCTGGCATTGGTAACAAATAAATTGCAACATTGAGTTCCACTTAACACACAATGTCTCTAAAAATTGAGTGGAAAGTTGAAGTGTTTTCACTCTACGTTCTTCCTGTCCACTCTACTATATGCGGGATACAGCGTGAACCTAAAAAAATTTTAAAAAAGTAATACTTTTTCTTTATTTACAGCCTAATCTCTACAGGCTGATGCAAATGAGCCAACAAATGATTCCAATCGCGGCCATGTACGACCATCTGTTCGATCAAAAACGCAAGGAGAATAGGGTTGAGTTTGTATCGGATTTTCCTGATGGCAATGACGCTGAGGTCGTTAGCGCTTTACAGGTAAATATGTTGATGTGTTTTTGTCAATGTCGTTTAAGAGATAATGCTATCTCATTTATTTATAATAATAGCTTTAAATAACATTAATTTTATTATAATAACTTTTGTATGGTTTTTGTTGTGTCATTCCATCTATTTAGAGTTATGTTTATAATTAATTATATTTGAAAATTTTGTGGCGCGATGTCCAGGAAATGGGTGTTTCGGGGAAGCGGAGTGTCTTAACAATCTTTCTTCAATCTTTGAAGTACCTGCAAAATTTTTTACATAGTATTTTTTAAATAATAGTATATTTAGACTTATTAAGTTTATAATTATATTACTCTAAGTTTAAAATAATAATGATTATCATGAAAATATCATTTAATGACAATCTTTTGCAGATCCATCCTCAAGGCTGGTGTGCTTTAAGTAGAAATATAAGTCATGATGACAGGTCCGAGGTGAGTTGTTTTCTTTTATGTAATAAGAATGTTCCAAATTAATATAATAGTATGATAGTATTTTTTTTAAATATTTTATATAGAAAAATTACTAGTAAGAACATTGAATATTTAACAATTTATTTTTTTAAATGTCTATGACACTGCAAATAATATTTTGGGCATATAGTTAAATAACATTGTGCTTGTAACTTATATGTATGATTTGGCTTAGTCAAAAAATCAGTCGCAGTTTAATTTAATTTTCAATATATAAATAAATATGTTTGTGTTAAAACTGCTATATATGCTATAGCGACCAGTCGTGGCCAAGAGGCAGTGCGACTTTAAAATACGATAGCGGAGAACGCGGAGTGTATTAATGTTAGTTTTCCAGGTTCTCTCTGTCTACTTTAGTATGTGCCGGATACAGAGTAGAACTAAAAAAATTTTACTATTGAATTTTGAGGCAACTAAATTCTCATCAGAGATGAAATTTTGTATGACAATATGTTTAGAGATAAATTGTCACAGGTAGCATTATATATTTACTTACTTTACGACATATAACATTTTTAAGATAGTCGTTTTAACACTTATTTATCAACACGTTTTTATTAAGTTACGACGATATTTATAATATGCTAATTGCTTGTTGCAACTTATTAACATCGTGTCCGTTGCAGTGGTCGTGCATCCACGACATCCAGGCGGCGGGCCCCGGCGCCGACAAGGGCACGCGCGACGCGTCCCCGCCGCGCCGCCCCGCGCCCCGCCGGCCGCCGCGTCCGCCGCGCCGCGCGCGCCCGCGCCCCTACCGCCGCGCGCCCCTCGCCGACACGTCAGTACACCCTCCTTTCATTATAGGATTACTTCTTTTGATTGAACGATGCGCAAACGTTCAGAGAGTCTAGGAAGGGAGGAGCGAGAGGAGGAGGAGGAGTCGAACAGTTTCTGTTCGGACTGATATTTATATTTGATATATATTAGTAATGTTACAATATCTTCATTTGATGCGCCATTCCAAGAGATATCTTAAAGAAATAAATAGCACATCATATACGAAACGTTCCACAAAAGCTATTAGCAGAAATCTAAAAGAATATTTTAAAAAACTAAAATAAAACAAAAACCATCAAGCAGACCGCCACCTGTGCCGAGACAGAGACAGCCAGAGAGAGTGAGGGAGAGGGAAAGAGAACCGGAGCCCGAAGCGGGCCCTAGCAGAGATGCGCCCTCCCGCCTCGCGCCGGTGAGTGATGACAGCTGTTCTTGTGAGCATTCTTAATTCGACGTTCAAAACTTCTTTGTTTATAATACAGTATATACTTGTATGAGACATTTTTTCTTGTCAGTATTCTTAATTTAAAATTACAAAGATTTTTGTATATGGCAATAGAGTACTATATATGGCCATAGACCATAGCATTGTTTTCTTCTTATTTGTTCTTACGCTTATGTGCCTCTCACATTCCAGAATGCTATTTCTAACATAAGAAGTATTATTATTATTTTATTTTTTTAGTAATTATCATTTGTTATGTGTTTATGAGTAAAAATATGAAATTAAATTAGTTTTTGAATTAACTGATAATATTCTTAAAATTTAAAAATATTTTTTCTGCATGATATCTTAAATTATAGGTATAATTTGAAATATTAATTTATAACAAAATATAAATAAGAATTGAAGTGTTGATTAAAATAGACTTTTTAAATGTCCAGGGCCTTTCGAGCATTCAAAATGACGTGTGGGAGGCGTCTATTACGATCAAACAACATCGAATGCTTCAAGAAATGTACAGCAGGTAAATCAATTAGTAATAAATAGATAAATAAAAAAATAACTAGAATTAAAATGTTGCTCACATTAACAGCTTTCATCTTTTAAAAATGAGGCATTTTTTTAATCGTATACAATACAGAACAGTTGTCTCCCTCATTCTCTTTGGTTCCTTAAATATTTTGTCTTTCTGTGAAACAATACATTTAAAAGAACAAAATTATTTTCAAAACTTAATTTATTTTGCACCTGTATTTAATGTACGTGATCTATTGACATAAAAAATATATTGGAAACTTTAACTTTTCTTAAATATTTAAATATTTAAAAAGCATAGCTTTTTAAGAATTATTATAAGATACATTATTATTTGAGGCCAGTCGTGGCGCAGCGGCACGAAGTGTGACTGTAAAACCGACTGGTTGTGAGTTCGATCCCCACTCGAGGAGATGCAATATTTACTTAAATTTATATTTCCATTTCTTCGCTCTGGTGTCGAGGTTAAGCGCGGCGTTGAGTTCTGCCACTCAACACGCAATGCCTCCAGAATTCGGCAGAAAGTGGGGAACGGAGTGTCTTAACACTAGGTTCCCTCTGCCTACCCTGCTGTGTGCGGGATACAGCGTGAAACTGATTTAATTTAATTTTTTAATTAAAACAAATGTATCTTACATTTGTTTTAAATGATAATTAGGTAAATATAAACGATTCTTCTAATGCATTTATAAAAATAGTTTTAAAGTAGACTAATAATTCCTTTTTTTATAAAACAAATAACATGACGGTGACTTACAAATTAATCTCAATCAAAGATTTTAGTATATGACCTAAATCCATGCAAATTCATGCCCACTCCAAAATAGACTAGTGCCCACCCCAAAATTTTGACAAAAAAAAAAACAAAAAAAAATCTTTAGACCAAAAGCATAAGTTGAAAACGAAAAGTCGTTGATCGTAGTAAATATTTATAAATACGTCCATGGCGTGTGACTTATTGCAGAGGTCAAGTGGGGCGCAACTTCAACATGCAGCGCATCATGGGCATCAACACGGGCATCTCCCCGCCGGGCGCGCCCGCGGGCGTGCGCGTCGCGCCCCCTGCGCCCGCTGCTGCAGCGCGCGCACGCGCCGCCCGGGCCCTCGCCCGCCGGGCCCCCCGGGGCCCCCGGGGCCCCCGCCGACGGCCCGACCAGGTTAGTGCACTACACTACTATATGCAGCGATGCTTTGATACGCAAGTTTTAACACTTTTTTTTTGTCATTATTGAGGTTCGTATGTTCGACAGGCCCTAGAGGTAATATATTCTGTTCTCTCATTTTGAGAAAGTCAAAGTCAAATAATTTTATTGAAAATAAGAAATTATATGCTTCATTTTTAAACATTTTTAAAGTGTTATTCCACACTTAGGAAAGAAAAATACTTATTTAGAAAACGTATAAAAATTTTAAAGTAGCGGGACTCGAACCCGCGCCTCCTGGAAACCGACCAGGCGCTCTGACCACTAAGCCATACGTTCTCATCAAGCTACGTCGAAATTTTTATACGCTTGTTACAACTTATTATGTTGTTAGTATCTCTGTAGGGAGATTTTTACAAATTTCCGCCAACCAAAGAAAAAATATGAGGTTTCCTCTGTAATTTGGAGTCAATGGTGATACCGAGAAATACCATAGAATCGACAGGATCCACGGGTTTAGTAGAGGGGAGTACATCGGCCTTAACAAATTTCTTATTAGGAATTCTAAAAATCATATATTTAGTTTTTTTACTATTCAATAGTAAGTTATTAAAACCTAACCAATGTACCACTTTCGAGAGAGCATTGTTTACATCGTCGTATACGATTTATGGTCCTTTTATTTTAAAAATCAATGAAATGTCTCAGAAAACAACTAGGTAAATCATTTATATATATTAAAAACAGAAAATGACCAAGGAAGACCCTTGACCCCATGCTGATAACTGAACCAGGAGATTTCTTGCTATTCACATAAACCCTTTGAACTCTGTCAGCTAAATAAGAGATCAAAACCTTGAAAAAAAAGCGGAGTTTGTAAAAATATTATCAATACAAGTTGCACTACAATGAGTGATTCTTGTTGGCTCTAGAAATAGATTATCCAGGTTATATGAATTTAGTAATGACCTGAATCTGGTACAAGTGGTGGAATTATCTAGTAAATTAATATTAAAATCACCACATACAACTATTAATTTCTTAGGTCCAGATAATTTTACAGTGCTCATATAACACAGTGGGAGGTCTGTGTTATTACTGTCTGTATTATTAATATAATATATTACTGTCTGTATTATTATTAGGACCTTTAATAAGTTCTCGCTGTGTTTTGAAAGATGGCGTTGCGGCACTCTGTGCATGGAATTTCGTACGGTAACGAATCACCAAAGTAGTACTATATGTAACCTCAAATTATAGTAGAATAGTGTTTACTACAGTGTCAACTACATATTTATTTTCCCTTTGTGAAAATGTGTACTTTTGTGCCAAATAAAGTGTTTTTGCGGGGAATTTTATTGCACTGCTTTATTCAGAAAAAATCTGCAGCAGAAGCACACAGAATTCTCGTTGAGACAATGCTTTGTCGAATACAACGTGCAGAGACTGGTTTAGGCGCTTCAAAAGTAATGATTTTGACCTTGAAGACAAAGAGCGTTCTGGAGCACCGACAAAATTTGAAGACAGAATTGGAGGCATTGCTTGAAGAAGATCCATGTCAGACGTTAGTAGAGCTCGGGAAAACGTTACAAGTAGATGCGTCAACAGTTTCAAAACGTTTAAAAGCGTTAGGAATGATCCAAAAGCAAGGGCATTGGGTGCCGTATGAGTTGAAGCCGAGAGACGTAGAACGACGTTTTCTCATGTGTGAATTGTTGCTTCAACGGCAAAAGAGAAAAGGTTTTCTGCACCGTATCGTCACTGGGGATGAAAAGTGGATTCACTACGACAATCCAAAGCGAAAAAAATCGTGGGGCATGCCGGGTCACGCATCAACATCGTCGCCAAAACCAAATATCCATGGTTCTAAGCTTCTTCTCTGCATTTGGTGGGATCAGCAGGGCGTAATTTATTATGAGCTGCTTAAACCTAATGAAACTATCACGGGAGCTCGCTATCGACTTCAGTTGATGCGTTTGAGTCGCGCTCTGAAAGAAAAGCGGCCACTATACGAGCAGAGACACGACAAAGTGATTTTATTACATGATAATGCTCGGCCACATGTGGCAAAACCAGTCAAAACTTACCTGGAAACACACTTCAATGGGAAGTTCTACCCCACCCGCCGTATTCACCGGACATAGCCCCCTCCGATTACCACTTGTTTGGGTCGATGGCGCACGGTTTAAGCGAGCAGCGCTTCCATTTTTTTGAAGAAGCCGATAAATGGCTTGATTCCTGGATTGCCTCGAAAGATGAGTCGTTTTTCCGACAGGGGATTCAATTGTTACCAGAGAGATGGGAGAAAGTGGTCTCTAATGATGGACAATACTTTGAGTAATGTCATTGTAAGCATTATATTTTAATTTTTTTTTAACAAAAAACAGCGAGGACTTATTCAAGGTCCTAATACGTAATTACTCTTGCACTTAAAAACTGAAGATTTAGGAACCCATTATTTTATTTTTTTTAATTATAAAATTATTTTTTAACATATATCGAAGAAAAATTGTTTTTTCCAGTTTCTCACTGTGTCCCGCATATAGCAGGATAGACAGAGGGAACCTAATGTTAAGTCACACCGTTCCCTACTTTCTACCGAGTTTTTGAGACATAACGACTTGAGTGGCGGAACTCGACGCCGAGCTTTATCGTATCACCCTCTGGTGACCATCGAAGAAATGAAAATATTAAATAAATCGTTGTCTTGAGTAGAAATCCTACCCACAACTGTCACTTTTACAGCTGCACTTTGTGCCACTGCGCTACTATGACCTCGAATGTTTTAATATTATACATAATATATTAGAATTTCACCACCTTCCAGCAGCACACTGCCGTCCACATCCGGTCAGACGTGGCGCGAGGGCGTCGCCCCGTGCGAGGACGAGGAGGAGATCATACACTATATTCGTCAGAACCGCGACCGCCTCTTATATTATATTGAAGAAACTAATGAAGGGAAGGGATTTATTAAGGTAAGTTATGGTAGCTACCACTTGGCCTATTTTAGAGTAAACATTTGCATACAAAAAACAAATATATTTGATTAATAATATTTATGGGTGTAATTATCAGGCAGATCAGTTTTTTTTTTTTCAAAACAAAGCAGCTTGGTTTTGAATATGAGAAATTTAAATTGTATGAGTAGATATAGTTTTGGAACAAAAAAAAAGATGTATATTATATTGTTATATAATATTTTTTTGCAGGAATTATGTTTCTCAGCGGACGGCCGGCTCGTCTGCTCGCCCTTCGGCCGCGGTATGCGCCTTTTAGCCCTTAACGAAAACTGTGCTGAACTATCCCACTGCGTCCAAGACTTCAATGGACCCACGCAAATGGTGGACATCGGCCAGAGCCTCGGCATCCATCAGGATTTAGTGGTCA
This sequence comes from Heliconius hermathena, assembly GCA_013403705.1. Lineage (NCBI taxonomy): Eukaryota > Metazoa > Arthropoda > Insecta > Lepidoptera > Nymphalidae > Heliconius > Heliconius hermathena. The sequence continues at coordinate 299,793 of JAAIXJ010001898.1, read as the reverse complement.
GCTCCAAGTTCAGCCCTCGTCATCATCTTCTAGTAACTGGCTGCCTCGAAGGGAAGATAGTGTGGTACGAACCCTACAGCGGAGAGTCTTGGTACTAGCAGTACCGATTCTGGTTTTCCGAGCCAGTTAAACTTAAACAAGGTATAAATAGATGATGGAGCCATTTCACTGTATTAGGGAAAAACTTTGAAAGATACTTAAAACTTCAATGTACGAGTTCTTTCTTCAGACTGTATTATAATTTGTGTTCACTTAAGTATGTTTATAAAGTGATTGCTCATAATTTACTATGATGTTTAGTTAAAGTTGTATAGTTAAACCAAAACAGATAAACAAAGCTAGTTAAAGCAGGCTTTTGGTACGGCTGTTGTTTGTGTGATACATTTTTTTCATTAGTACAAGTGAATAATGGAAATTGATCACTTTTACAAAGAATAATTATTATTTATTATATTTTCTTGATACTGTATATCCAAGAATCACGTTTTGGATATTATTTACTTGTGTTAATGTAAAAATTGTTAATTTATTGCCACGCACTGAAGATTTTTTTAATTCACAAGATGTTTTAAACAATAAATAGATATTGGAGTTTTAATTTTATTTTACAAATACTGTGTGCGTGCATGGAAAATAATAAATAATGTTTCTAAAAACTATAAAACAAAAGGAAATACAAAAATGAAAAAAACAACAAATTCTTCATATGCAGTGATAGCATTAACAATTAAGTTGAAAAAATAAATAGCCTCAATCCTAGACTGTCATGAACTTTTTTATATTGTAAGACTCAAATAAAACAACTATTTAAACATGATAAAATGTATTTAACAATAAACCTACATAGAATCAATATGTTGTGTACAAAATGACAAGCTCATTGAAGTAACTATACAAAGAAATAAACAGTTTAGCAGTTTTTGTTGTTTAAATATGTCCTCCTTCCTTGAGTTTTGCAATCAGAGTATCAACGTCTGGTACAATTGAACCTGCTTGTCTCACTGGAGGGTCTTCTACGCTCACTACTTTGATTCTAGGCGCCAGGTCTACGCCCAGGTCCTTAGCACTCACTTTCTTCATGGGCTTCTTTTTGGCTTTCTGTGTAATATTATATAATTATGATGAGAATTTATTGATATATTCAAATAAATTTTAATAAGAATTATATTCAGAGGGTGCTGTAATAATTCAATATTTCAAGTCCTGGATAAGTGAGATGGTATTGCATATATATTTTGCAATATTTATTAATAATATAATATAATAAGTTAAATATATAAACAACATACCATTATATTAGGCAGTGTGGCGTATCTAGGTTCATTGAGCCTGAGATCTGCACTGATGACAGCGGGTAGTTTAGTTTTGATTGTCTCTAGACCTCCGTCTATTTCACGGGTTATTTGCAAACCAGTATCTGACTTTTCCACCTGAAACAGCAAATCAAAAAAATAAATATGGATAAAATTATCTTAAAAAAAATATATTATTTCAATTTTAAACTCAAATGAAACAATGGAATCTGTACAATTTTTTTTCTTTAGCATTTATGTATACTAACTAGTATGGAAGTAAAGATTTATATTGTAGTTTTTTTCTTAAACAATAATATATCCAAAATATTGTACAAAGAGTATGACATATTTATCTTAAATAATATAAATATTAAAAATATCAGTACTGAACTAAGCTCTCATGAAGAATATTTCTTATCTACAAAGGTTATCTTTACAAATCAACCTTGGAGATGTTATATTTTTAGACTTAAAATAGAATCTAATATAATTAGTTTTGGCCATTGTGGAGTAGGCTGACAACTACCTAATTATAAAACTAACAGACTGAAAAAAAAAGATGGTAGTGGGTTCAATCCCTAATCTTAGAATGAATTAAGTATAAATAACATTTTGCCCACTTTAGTAAACCTCATGTTAAATTCTGTTGCTTAACACTCAATGTCTCCAATTCAGGGATAATAAAAGTGGAGAACAGAGTGTCTTGATAATAGAAAAGTAAAGAAAATAAAAATTACCTTAGATGCAAATGTCCCTTGAGGCCAGTCAAGAAGTGCAGCTGTCATCTGTGCTGTCTGATTAGAATCATCATCAATGGCCTGAAAAAAGGGAATATAATCAAATAAAAAAACAAGCAATAAATAAATTGTTTTCCTTTACGTAATTTGTAATAGAACAAGTACTAATAAATAAAGTGTTTTATAAAAAATTAAACAGCTTAATGCTGTATCCCACATACAGCAGGCAGAGGGAACCTAGTGTAAAGACACTCCATTCCCCACTTTCTGCCGAATTCTGGAGGCATTGCGTGTTGAGTGGCAGACCTCAATGCTCTGCTTTGCCTCGACACCAGAGCGAAGAAATGGAAATATAAATTTAAGTAAATATTTCATCTCCTCAAGTGGGGATCGAACCCACAACCAGTCGGTTTTACAGTCACACTTTGCGCCCCTGCGCCATGACATTTTTTATAAATGTTAGATATATTACCTGTTTACCAACTATAACCAAATCTGCTTTTTCATCTTGTGAGAGTTTGGCTAATATCTTAGCAACATGCAGGGGCTGTAGAGTTTCATACTCGGCTCCTGCAACCTCTACATGGATGGCACGGTCGGCACCCATTGCCAGAGCAGTCCTCAGAGTTTCCTGTAAATAGTTATTTGTATGGTTACTAAAATGAGATACCAATATATAAAAATAGATGTAAATGTAATGGTTGTGGGTTTGATTACCACTCAAGGGAATGAATTTTAAAATTAAATTATTTTTATTTACTTACTCTGGTAAGAGTGGCATTGAGTTCCATTTCACAAATTGGGGCAAAATGAGGAGGATGGAGTGTCTTGTCTCTCTCTGCCTACTCTGATATATGCAGGATGAAGCTTGATAGCTAAAAAAAACATGTTTCCTAGATGTGTTCTTAATTAGTGGTAAACAATACATTTAATAATTTACCTGAGATTGAGTTGGTCCACAAGAAACTGCAATAACCTCACTAGCCAGCTTTTTTTCTTTCATCCTAACAGCTTCCTCAACTGCTATCTCATCAAATGGATTCATTGAATGTTTAACTCCCTCAGTAACTACCCCAGACTTGTCTGGCTTAACACGAATCTGAAATATATTATAAATAAATTGATGTGAAGCGGTAACTCTAATGTAGGTAATGGTTGACAATTTTAGCTATTCCAATAACAAATACAATTCACCTCATACATGCTAAACTTCAATGACATTAAGTTTATGTAAGTAAATTTTGTATAAAGCCATAACATTTACTGCACTATTTTATACTTAAACGATTTATTATTACATTTCATGGGGGAATATATATTACAACCAAAGTTTGTGTTTATTATTTATCTTAACATTAATATATTAAAAAAAATATTATATATATACGAAATTAGGGGCAAATAATACATTAAAAAATACCTCTATATTTCTCAAATTAATTCAATAATTCTATAAAATGAAAATTAAAAAGGTAAAATATACTTATTAGAAAAATAACCTTTGAACTTTTAGTAAATTTGATTATTTATCACGCTTACCTTAACTGCATAGTCGATTACTCTCTTAACACCAACTAAAACACGAGCCATTTTACTTATAATTAAAAAATGTATATAATGCTTATAAAACTAATAAAAATTTAATTAAAACAAAATAGTATCAAATCTGTCAGAGCGAAGTCCAACAAGTAGAAAATAATTGTACCACTATCATGTGTTGCCATAACAACAAATGTAAAAATAATTTGTATTTTTTTTAAATTCACGCTGTATTTCTTACACAAAAGGGTATCTAGAGATATTTTCTGGGACGAGGCCTGGTCTTTAGCTTTGAATAGATATGTTCGGGTAAATGTTGTTTTTTTAATTTTTCGGGACCAATTTTGTTGTAAGTAAAATTTCTGGGGTGGGCACCTAACTATTCTGGGGTATCCTGGTGCCCACAAGGCTATTTTGGGGTGGGCACGACCCACCTGCTCCCCTCTTTCCTACGTCCATGCCCGCACATAGCAGGATAGCCGTAGGAAACTTGAGAAACCAGTGTTAAGACATTCCATTCCCATTAAGATGCTACCGTTCTCACTTTTCACTAGTCTCGGAGTTCATAGGGCTACTCGACATTGACGAACTCGACGTATTTACCGAAAAAATGCCGATCGAACGACAATCCTCAGGCGAGACTACAGGCCATACAACCTTAACCTAATCCGCGCTTTAGCGCGGTAGTCCGCGCATCAACTTGACATCCTATGCGTACAGCAGCCATTTTTAAAACCTAGTATTCGCGGCCCGAAAATACCGCACTATAGATTAATACGTAACGACACGAGGGGCACACTCATTTATTATAAAAAGATACTACACTGTGTCCAATTAGACCCACTGCCCCTGCTGCAGTCAGGCTATTGAAGTATTGAAGCTATTATTTAGCCAGATCTTCTTTGCAGACCATCAGTCAATCATTATAGCTTCATTTAACCTTTCACTCAGAAAACTACTTCTCGAAAACGACATCCGTTTACTTCTTAATATGGGACCCTCCTGACTAGAAGACTTCAATTGTAAAGACACCATTTCCAACACGACAAGAACAAGTCTAATAGGACAACTATTAAAGGTAGAGTGGGCTTCGATGCCGCCGGGGAACCGGTTCGCCCCACTGACGTAGACTAAGTTAAGTCCACTCTGAAGGATATGAAGCCCAAAAAGGCCCCGGCAAAATCCGAAATCTTCCGACTCAATTCATTTCTTTGTTGATCCTAATGGTGCCCTACAGAGTAGAAGGAGGCGACCAAAGTGACATGACAAGTGGCAGGTTTGTTAGGCGCAAGCCCGCCACTTGTCATATCACTTTGGAACAAGCAACAAGCTGACATTGAAAACAACCGTTTCATGCTTATTTTTATTAACAAAACTTGCATGCGTATTTCGATGCATTGCATGCCCTATGCTTGTGTTGTGTTCGCACACACCATGATAGACCTCCTTCAGAGGGTCCAAAACAAATTCCTCCACATGACATCCGGATGCCCATCCTCCGTCGTAAGAGGCGATGAGGCCAGTCCTATTTCACGTCCGCGCCTTGGCGCTTCGGGGCCCAACGGTCAAAATCCCCCTTGATTAGCGTAAGCACGGCATTCCTCTGCAATCGCCAACCCTTCACGAGCGTCCATCAAAGCTCGTAGTTTTTCTTCAGCGAGAGTAGCTCGCCCCTCCCCACCCAGTGACGCTGTAAAGACCATCCTAGGTCAACAGCAGTATAGCCAAGTCGAAAAAATCGGACAAAGGCGAGTCGGGCTTGCCCACCGAGAAAAAAATTAAGGTCTTTAGCTTTTTCTGAAATTCAAGCTTAGCTTAGCTTAGCGTTTATTATCTCACTTGAACTAGTATCTGTAATACCAAATTTTGCCCCCTTTTTAAGGCTATTATTTTTTAGCATTTAACCACAAATATATAGTTTTTTCCTGAGCTAGTACCTGTAGATGGTAGCTGCCAAATTTTATAATTCTAGGTCAACCGGAAGTTCCCTTTGAATTTTGATTCCCTCGATAGTGTCGAAATATGCGTTTTTTGCGATGTAAACGGCCATATCTTTTTGTTTAAGCAAATATAGAAATATGTTTTTATTATAATAGAAGATCATGGTGCCTTAGATCTTAGTATATGGTTTGAATTTCAACTCGATATCTCCAAGCGTTCTTGAGATAAAGGGACACTCTCTGACTGACAGACACACAGGCGGACGGACAACAAAGTGATCTTAAGGGTGCCTTTTTTCCTTAAAAAGGTACGGAACCCTAAAAAATAGAAATATATATTAAAGAACATAAAAATTACTAAGATTTATATATAATTGGTCGCTCGTTGAAAAAGATAATCCACCAAAAATTCATTACTTGCAAGCGAAGATATTGCATTGCAAGCGAAGCGAGTTCCTATTTTGCGGAAATTTACAATAATACAACCCGAAACGTAACTAAAACCATAGCATACACACGTGACACCATCTTATATATTTCAATCTATTAATTTTTATCATACTATATGTTTGTTTAATATAGTGGGGTAAAAATTTAAAAAACACTTTTTACAAATTAAAAATATATAAAAAAAAAGTTACTAATAGTTTTTATTTAGTCATGTACGTAATTTTTGCAAATTGTAAAAAATATTTTAATAGTAACAAAAAAAATCGTAATAATCTATTCCTTAACATTTTATTTTGGCGAAGTGATATGTGCTCGACTGGCACTCTCGATACGCTATAACCTAAGAAACGAAGCAAACAATATATTGTTTTATTTGTTCATGGTGGATGGACAAGACAACTGGCAGTAAGAAAGAACAGCAACTAAACTGTTTGTGATAAATTAAATAAAATCTGCTTCACGCTGTATCCCGCACACAGCAGGGTAGGCAGAGGGAACCTAGTGTTAAGACACTCCGTTCCCCACTTTCACTTTCTTTTTGACGGAACTTAGCGCTGCGCTTTGCCTCGACACCAGAGCGAAGAAATGAAAATATAAATGTAAATCCATATTTCATATCCTCGAGTGGGATCGAATCCACAACCAGTCTATTTTATAGTCACACTTTGTGCCCCTGCGCCATGACTAGCATCGGCCTCTGTGGCCTCTGTGGCCTGTTTGTGAGACATACTTCATAACATATTGTTGAGTAAAAATAAAACGCCTACATGATTTCATTCACTTTATTCATAGTGCTAATACATATTAGATGCAATAATTAGACACATACTATTGAAGACTTAAATTTAAAAAACACTATATACAGAATAACATATTTAAAACTTGAACTCCTTATACTTCTTCGCTTGTTTAGAATCAGTTGTTTGTTGACGCTTACGTTTATTCTGTAAAATAAAACAATAATAAACATCTATTGGGAATAGAACTTTAATAACAACGTACCATATAAAACTATTTTATAAACATTGATTACGGATTTTTTTTTTGCCATAATACTCTATAAAGATTGACTATTCACTGATATCATACGAATTGTAAAATATTTGACATTATTAAGCAAGCATAATCAACACACAAAGATTAAAATAAATACTTTACTATGTAGTTTATGCCTATCCTGTAATTTACGTCTATTATGTAAATGACCCATAAAAAACATTAAGAAAAAAAACCACCTTCTGTCTAGCAACATGATCTGCTAACATATCCGACAGATCCTCTCGTCCTTTAGGACGGTGTTCCCTTAAGTGTCTCTCGTATCTCGCAGCGACTGCCTCGGGCTCCAGCTCCAGCTCCGAAGGGTCGAGGGTCACTTCGACCCCACCACCTGGTGCTGCTTCACTTGTAGTGCCTGTTGTTAGCGTTCGTTTACCTAAAAACAATTAAATAGAAATTACATTTTCTTATTTTTCATCGAGTTACCACTTAATAGTGGATAAATACAATAAAATTTAAGTGGTAACAAGATATTTTTATTTTTCCGTAAAAACATATTAGAAAATAAAAATAATAAATTGTAACAACTGTATAAGAATTTCAACATAGCTTGATATGAATGTATGGGTATTGGTACAAAGAGTTTCGCTATATTTGATTATTAAATTAAATGATTATCAAAATGGAAACTTTATAACTAACCTTCTATAAATTTACAAACAACGAAATTTTGATCAAAAGCCCAAATTTTGGTTTGGCGGCGTTGGTGCCTTACCAACGCTAGAAATCTGTAGTCTATTTACTGGCATGTAGGTTTCTTGGGAAATATAAGGAACGCCATAAAAAAGGATTTATCGAATATCCTACGTGAATTGGAAAAAGCGACATTCAACATGAGTAAATTGTAAATAAAGTTGAAGTGTCAACATCAGTCATATAAATATTTATATTATAAATATTTCTTATAAATATTTTTATTATAAATATTTAGTCAAAAATAAAATAATAATTTACCGGGGTTGGCTGCATTGATGTCATATACATGGGTGGAGGCCATCATGCCTGCTGTCAATCCAACACGGCGCTCCGGCAGCACCTGGTACAATGCTGGAGTATCGCCGCTACAAAGAAAGTAAAATATTTTATAAATAAAATGATTATATTTAAATTATCTTCATTTCTGAGGTCAATCTTAGCGCATGGATTATAAACGTAAAGGACAGGTTGTGGGTTCGATTCCCACTCGAGGAAATAAAATATTATATATATTCATTTACTAGTTCTGGTAACGAGGAAAAGCGAGGCGTTGAGTTGCATCACTCAACAAGCAATGTCTCCTACATTTCATTCATCTCCAGACGGAGTTTTAACACTAAGTTCCCAGGTTCCCTCTGTCCACCCTGCTATGTGCGGAATGTAGCGGGCAAATAGAGCTGATATAAATCAAATAAAACTATACATTTTTATTCATATTTTGATTATAAGGTTTAATTCTTTTAATTTTTAGGCTTTGAAAAAATATTAAATAAGGTCTGTGATACATTGTAAACCCACTATATTCTTTCAATGTATGTTTTAAAACATTGTGTTTAAATGAAAAATTCAAAGCACTCTGCTTTTATACAACCAAAACACAAAGAAAACAATAAAAATTTGCAAGTAAATTTAGAAGACTGTCAATCAATGTAATGAACAAATCATAGCATCATAGATGCATTTCATTTCCACTCTTTGATAGACAAATCAGAATAGGGTTGTGCCACTCAACTGCAATGTCTTTTAAGCCAACGGCAACCAGAGTGTCCTAACACTAGGTTTATTTTGTCTATCCTGCCATATGCATAATGGATACAACAACGTGAAAGTAAAAATAAATTTCAGACCCCTCCACGTCCGAGTCGAGCTTCTTCTTCCTCAGCTCTATGGTGTCGGGGGTTTCGACGCCGGGGGGCACGGAGCTGATGCCCAACGGGGTCACCAGCCCCTCCCCGGGGGTCGCAACCCCGGCTTGCACTTCACCTTCGCCCGGCTTTTCGCCCTCGTCTGATTCCTCTGTTTTTATAATACGAAATAAATTAGTTAAAGTAATATTGTTTAAAGAAAATATTTTTGCCTCGTAGGACGATTTCTTACTGTAAACCTGCTGTGGTATATGTGAAACCACAAGACATATTTTTCAGAATTGTCGATATATTAATTTATTAAGAAACTCAAAACTCTTGGAAACACAAGTTCTCTTTAGATTAGAGAGGAGGATTAGAGGATTGCTTAAGTTTAAGTAATATAAAAACGAAAAATAACCACATTATAAAATGTAACATATTTTGTAATGTGATTATGTAATGTTACTTTCAACATTTTCGTAAATCCTAAAGATTGTAAAAAAGTAAGAGAGGTACTCTATTATAATATGAATTTTAAAATATAATAATTAAAGAGAAATACCTTCTTCTGATTCTTCTTCAGATTCAGATTCCAATTCACCCCACATTGTTCTATCGATATCTTGATCTTCAGCGTCCTATACGATAAAATATAACAATAAACAATTATAAAAAAAGTTATTTTCTATAACTTATTTAAACAATTAAACTCTGCTGACATCTCTCTGTATAGCCTTTTGAAATAACTGGCAAACAATTCGAATAACAGTGTAATTAATGAATATAATATACCCAATAACAATACATCACTGATAAAAACCCTAAAAAAATCCTAATAAGGTAAATAAGTTGTAATAAGTGTATAAGAATTTCGATGTAGCTTGATGAGAATGTATGGCTTAGTTGGTCACCGGTTGGACGGTTTCCAAAGAGGTACGGGCTCAAATCTCGCTACGTTTAAACTTTTATATAATTTCTAAAAAAGTATTTTTCTTTCCATTTTAAAAAATACTTATAATTAATTTTTGAAGAAACAATATATAAACTCAATACTCACATCCTGACCGCTACTCTGGTGTCCAAACACATCACCATATAAGGGCTTCCCCGTTTCATCCACCGGGGGCTTTCCCCATCCCCCGGCGTGGTACCCGAAGGCGCAACCCTCGGGTATGGGCGCGTTGAGACCCGGGATCTTCAGATTGGGGTACGACGGAGGTGGCCCGTAACGTTGTTGAGCAATCAGCCATGGGGGTGGCACCTGGATATATTATATTATTAGAATATTTCTTTATTTAACAGCTTTGAGTGTGTGAATTAATTATTGGTTTGTTAAATACAACTATAATGTAAAATGTCAGAAAGAAAATGTAGAAAGTTTCTAAATGTGAAAGGTTGTGAGTTCGATCTCCACGTAAACAAATATTTTATATTTATATGTCTGGCAATTTCCCGTTTTGGAAAGACAAGGTTTCGCCGTGAAAGACGTTACGTTTTGCCATCCAAAAATGCAATATTTTCCAAAAAGGTAACCAAATATAGATATTTAATATTATGATTATTGACATTTATTTACAGTTGTATTTCTAAACAATAAAGATATTATTATTAAGTACTTATGAACAAATCAATAGCATCGAAAAAAATCTGCATTTAACATTTTCTTTAAATTTTTTTTATTTTCTTTAAATGATTTTTTACATTTAATTGTGCCGCAGTGGCACAAGCGTGTAACTGTAAATAAGAAGATTATGGGTTCGTCTCCACTCGGGGGAATGAATTATTATTTATTAATATTTTCATTTCATCACTCTGGTAACAAGACACAGCGCGTCGTTAAGTTCCGCCACTCGACACGCTCACCTCAAGGTTGCCGGAAAGAGCATGACTAACTTAGCACACTACTACTGTGCTATTTTATATATTTAAATATATTAGATAATTTTATTATCTAAATTATTTGAAAAAATATCTTTTTCATTTTTGGCAAAATGTCTTTCGTTTTAATTGTATTATAGTTAAAATTGTGATTTTATTTAAAGTGGTGATGACAAAAACCCTCTGTATAAAAGAGAGTATTTTTATTTTTTCAGTTTACCTTGTGAGATCCAGGACCAACTGGCATGCCGAGCGCTGTACGGAGTTCTTCAGACAGATCGCCTGGCTTCTTCTCCCTTAGACGTGTTTCGAACTCCTTACCCTCGTAGTAGAGGTCACCGTGAATTGTCATGCGGGGCTTTGTCTGCCATCTATATAAAATAAATGTTTTAAAAGATTGTTAATTTTGTGTTTATTAATATTATAAAATTAAATTACAGTTGTGAGGGAAGCTAAGAACACCACCTTAGCAAGAACAATATGATATGGATAATATTTGTTAATTTTTTTTTGCAGAAATAACTAAGATTTGTGTATGATACTTTTGAAGTGGTTGTGAGGTAATTGTGATCACATGCACATATCAAAATATATATTATTATTATAGTAGCCTTCCTTGAATACAAAAAACCTAATTGGACCAGTAGTTCCTGAGATTAGTGCGTTGAATTAAACTCTTAAGCTTTATAATATTATAGATTAAGTAATATAATATTCCTTTACAATAAACATATTGGATTTGTTATCAATGTATTGCAAGATATACTTTTACATATTATTTAAAACATTAAATTACAGAAAGTTTGACATGCCTCAGAAAAAATGCAATGGATGCGTTGACACTTAAATATTTTTGCTAATTATAAAGTCATGTGTGATGTTAATTAAAAAATATATATATTTAATATATTTATAGTATGTACTCGCCAAAACAAATGCCACTTTTATTTCATATATCGTCGATTTGGTAGTGAGAAGGGTGAATTAATATATATTAAGAGTTTTGATGTAATGAACAATAAAGTGGTGACGTTAAAAAAAAATTGTATTATATCTTCAACTTCGAAAGCACAAGTCAAATTTTAAATAAGATTTTTATTGGATTTGATGTTTTGTTGAGGTCTACCGAGCGTCTCTGTAAAAGCGACAGATGTGGGACCAATCCTGGTCGGGGAAGTCAATTATATATTTCCACTTCCTCTCTCTAATAGCAAGAGAAAACGGAGGATTGAGTTTCGCCAATCAAAACGCAATGTCACGGTAATTGGACAGAATATGGGAAACGGAGTGTCTTAACTTAACTAACTCTCTTCATTATCACAGCCACAAAGTATGTAGAAAGTTGGGACCCTTTAATGTCTGTTCAAAACTTAACAGTGTGCAAATAGTTAAAATGTTCAGTAATCAAAGTGAGCATAATGCGACCAGAAATCCGAAAAAAATGAATATTATGGTCCATTTCAACATTATGTTTTTTTTGCTAAATTTGTCTAATAAATACTATTAAGATAATTAGCTTAAAAGCTATTCATTTAAATAAAATGTGATAAAGTAATATGCGATTTTAGAACACCAAATCGTAGAAGTCATTGTTTCAATTACTAGCACAATTTCTAAGAATTCAATTTCTTAAGTATTTACTTAATTAATTTTGTTTTTGTCTAAACTATATGAATATACTATGAACTGTCGAATTAATTAGAACTAATTGGAGATCGACATGGTACAGTGGCAAAGCGTCACACTGTAAAGGCGACAAATGTGAGTTCGACTCCCACTCAGGGGGATAAATTAAGTCTCTTACCACTAGGTTCCTTCTGCCTACCCTGCTATAAGCAGACAGTTTGTGGCTAAAAAAAGCACTAATACATTTTTTTTCAGCTTAGCGCTGTATCCCGCATATTGCAAGGTAGCAGAGAACCTAATGTTAAGACACTCCGTTGCCCACTTTCTGCTGAATTTTCGAGGCATTGGGTCTTGAGTAGCGGAAATCAACATCCCGCTTTTGCCTTTTGCAGAGTTCTTTGCTCTGTTACAAAGACAAAATCTGGGGCCTGCATATTAAAAAATAATAATTCATTCCCTGGAGTGGTAATCGAACCCACAGCTGTCGAGTTACCGTCACGTGCTTGTGCGCCTGCCCCACGACGGCCATAAATATATGCTTATTTTAATTAAATATATTCTACGACCACATTTGTAAAAGATAAAAAAAATCCAAAGTATCTCACTTGAAAAACGCATCATGGAGTTTCTGATAATCAATATCAATTTTTCCAAGTTTTGGCCTCGTGCGTTCCCTCATCTTGGCCTTCAGAGTCTTAGTCTCCTCCTTATCCTGAAGCGAGGCGCGCATCTCCATAATGCCCGTCTTCTTGATGAAGTCCGGGAGATCGAAGGGAGGCTTCTCTATGCCACGTTTGCCTTGTAAGTACTGGAAATTAACAGAGATTAAATTTTATCGCCAAATTTTAAAGGTATACACTATATAGTACAGTCCACGAGTCGTGGCCCCCCTGAAGTTGGCTGCGCAATTAGATTTTTAATGATTTTCTTCCCAAGTAAACAATGCAACAAAAATTCACAATGTTCAGGACGGTTACGACTCCTTGATCATACTTTACTTAAAAATCCCAATAAGCGTTTAAATAATTATTTAATTACGTTCATATAATTGCCAGAACAGAGTATATTCTATGAGAATAAATTTATATTTCCATAGTAATTTGTTAGCTGAATAAAGAAATTGAGACAGAAGTGGAGAGAGAGAATCTAAAGTTAAGACACTTCATCCTCTGCTTTTACCTGAATTCGAAACACTGCATGTTAAGTATCAGAAATTACACATAATTCATCTTGTCAGTGCAATAATTCTCCTTAATGAGGATTGTACCTACAAACATCACAATAACAAAAACATTGTCCCACTGGACCACAATGACCTCAATAACCATTCGTGATACAAAAATCAAATATACAACATACCTTCCGCTTGTAACACCAGTGCCTCGGCACCTGCACCGTGTTGCGGTGCGCCTTCAGCTGCACCAGCAGCTTGGGGTCCCGCGCGGTCACGTCGTACATCTCCACCACGTCCGGGCGCGCCACCAACTGCTTCAACTCCGCCACGGACAACCGGGACAGCTTCTTGAGCTTACGCTTGGATAGACGCTCTTTTTCATCTGCCGCGTGTTTCTGTGGATTTTAGTTAAACTTTTTTTCGTTAGTTAAAGTAATGCAAGCTAAGGCAGGCCAACGTTCAAATGGCGTTCAAATGACTTGAACAAGATTTGAAGAATTTAAATCATAAACATCATAAATTAGAGGTGAAAAGACATAAATAAAAGGAAGCGGAAGAAAATATCTTGGACCAGGCCAAGACGGCACCTGCGGTTTTAGCGCTTTAGATGAGGCGCTACAGCCGCGGCTTACATACATATTGTACAAAGTTTGTAATCATTGAAGATGTTTATACTTCCATGATGAAAAACCACGCTAGTTCTCAATATTTCCTTTTTCCAAATCGCTAATATATGTATGTAAAAAAAAAGTTACACACTGACAACATTACACAAATCCTTGTTTTATGTCTTAACACTATAGAGTGTTCTCGATCTAAGTCTCTTTGTTTTCTGAATTCGAAACAGGTAAACAAAATAATAAATAATTGTTTAGTAAAACAACAGAATTATTATGTAGAAAATAACATAATAAAATATAAGATTTTACAAAAATAATTATTTATTATGGTAATCTATTTTTTTGTGATTATATTTTAATTATTTTTATTTCTCTGTTCAGTTCTTGAAGACAAATGGCGACGTGGAATTCTCTACATACTATATGTATATCACAAAAAATAGGTTCCTTCTTCCTGCCCCAATATGATGGAAAACATATTTATTTATTTATTATAAAAAAAATCATTATCACCTCAACAGCTTCTTCATCAGCTGCAAACTGGTCAGTGACTTTTTCTTGAGGTTTACTATTGAGTTTAGGTACATCTTTGCCGGGCTCGTCTTTAATCTCCTCTTTCTTCTCAGTAATCTTGAAAGCTTCCAATATGCGGTGAAATTGTCTATACATCGGCTCCAGTTCGTGAAACTGTATGTTTTCTTGAACATATCTATAATAACAACACATTTGATATAAAAAAATGTTTTTTTTTTAAATCTATATTGTATTTAACGTAATTATGCCAAAAATAATTCATAACACGCAATGCCTCCAAAATTCGGCGAAAAGTGGGGAATGGAGTGTCTTTTAGTAATTTTTAGTATTTTATAACATTATGCATATTGTTTACATCTTATTCCACACTTAGGTTTTTCTAAAAAGTATTTTTGGCATTCAGCTTGCAGCAGCTGTATCCCGTACACAGCAGGGTAGGCAGAGGGAACCTAGTGTTAAATTGTTACTTATAATATTTAAAATTATTTCCAAAAACAAAATGTCAACTTATTTATCGAAATAATTCAAATCATTAACTGTGAAGTTAATTTGACAATTAAAATAAAGATTATGCAACATGTACATACTCAATGTCTGCTTCTTTTGCATTTTCCTTGTCGCTAGATTTGTGACTATCCTTGTTGGAGGGGTCCATTTCCTTTATTTCCTTGCGTTTCTGTTTCGCCGCCTTCTTCTTTTTCTTCTTACGTTTGTTTTTGTTGGTTTTATTTGCATGAGACTGTGTAAAATAAAAAAATATATCAAATCAAATTAGCTTCACACAGTATGCCGCACACCGCACAATATGCAGAGGTAACCTACACTAGATGACTAAGACGGTCCGTTCTAATATTATTGATATTGCAAAAATTTATGAAATTTTATTTTTAATTTATTTAATTTCAAAAAAATTAATAAAACTAAGCTATCAGTAAAGTTAAATTTAAGCACTAGTCTTAAATTTGTCTTTTATGTAAAATATTTAAATCATAAATTTTTATGTACCTCCTGTTTAGAAATCACTGGTGGTTGTGGTGCTTCTGGAATGTTGTCGTCATCAGAGTCTCCCTCTTCCTCAACATCATATTCAGAACTAATTACAGGTGCAGCAGGAGGTTCCACTTGCTTACTTGACTCTATGCATTATTTTAAATAAAAATTTTAAAATTAAATATATTATATATTATGGAAATTTTGAATAATTATGAATATTATCATCATCTTTATACATTTCAAAATTGAAATTTAATGTATTTAGATATTTGCATGTGAAGACAGTTAAATAGAAATATCTAAATTTGGATCAAAGTTCACACAGAATATCAAAAAAATATATAACTTTGGTTATATTACCCAAAATTATATATATTTTTTTAACTTCATGTTGTATCCCACACATAGCAGGATAGGTAGAAGGAATCTGGGAACATAATGCTAAGACACTCTGTTCCTAATATAGCGCTTTGTATTGAGAACTAAAATATTCAATATTTTATATCCTCCAGTGGGAATCGAATGCACAAGGCACACTTGTGCCCCTGGGCTACAACCTAAGTAATATTAATATCAGTTAATAGTGACAGCAGGACAGGAAAAAAATACAGAATGATGGTAGTCCTACTATTATCTTTACCGGGTTAAATAGGTTCAATCCTCACTATGAGGATTATTTATATTTTCTTGCTTTGGCAGACAATATGTATCCCAAAAAGTAGTTACAAAATGGGAACATAGAGTCTTAATATTAGGTTCCCTTTAGCCACCATGCTATGCGCTAACATTTGTTAAGCTGCTTTTTAAATTTTACATATATAAAAAAAATTACCATTTTCTTTATCACTTCCTAATGCTGCTTGTCTCTGATCCTTGTAAGCGAGAGCTTCTTCAAGTGCCTTTGGTAGCACTACACCTCCTGCAGGTGGTGCTGGTGGCTTGTTCCTAAACTCTTCAGGTGTATCTATTTTCATGGTTAGCAGTGATGGTAAATTGGGTAGACCAGATGATTGACCAGGGTCACTATTTTCATCTTCATTGTCTTCCTCATCATCTACATGATCATCCCATCCTGGTGGACCGTCATTTCTACTTTGCCTTACCCAACCTGGTGGACCTTGATCATCCCAAGGACTCATATTTGGGCCCATTCCAGGACCTATATTAGGAGGAGGACCCATTCCAGGTGGCCCCATATCCATAGACTGATTATAGTTATTCTTCATATTAGGAGAACGCATCATGCCTGGTGGTAAACGAGGCGGCATACCAGGTGGACCCATTGGCGGTGGCCCCATTCCCATTCCAGGCGGACCCATACCTGGGGGCGGCGGTGGTCCCATACCAGGAGGACCCATACCCATTAAGCCCGGTGGCGGTCCCATCCCAGGAGGCGGCATATTTGGAGGTCCACCAGTTGAACTCACCGGAGGCATGGACCCGGGAGGACCAACCGGGGGTGGAGGCATGTTCACTGGGCCCATTGATCCTGGTGGAGGAGGTATACTTCCCGGTACCATTGACACCGGGGGCGGTGGGATACCTCCGGGGCCCATTGAACCAGGAGGTGGTGGTATACTCCCAGGACCCATCGAACCTGGAGGAGGAGGAATACTTCCAGGGCCCAATGACATTGATGACACTGGGGGTGGAGGCATATTTCCAGGACCCATTGGTGGGGGAGGCATCGGTGGAAAGCTTGGCATGCCCGGTGGCGGACCTATTGATCCGTTATTGTTACCGGAATTATTCCCTGGTGGCCCGTCCATGGCCAAATTATTAATATAATTTTTTTTTCATACAATATTCACATTAAAATATATCTTTCTTTTTGGTAATCTTAAAAATAGGTTATTGAATATTATTTAAGATTTGTTTGATATTTCACAGACAATCGCAAAAATTTGAAAGTTTAAGCCACAGACTGCGTGGTACATTACAACGCATGCTAATGAATAGATAGCATTAGTATAAGTTAAATGGAGTGAATAGAAATGATTTTCGACTTTATTACATTTTGCTCCTGAATTTAAAGGTAAAACAATGATATTGAAATATATGTAAGTGTAAATTAATATTGGTTTTACATTTACCACACTTTAAAATGTTTTTTAAATTCATTATATATAAATCATTTGATATATGAATATTTAATGGTTTTGTTCATTCACCCCGTCTTTTTCTGTTCACCACAATAAACGGGCATTTAAAATTAAAATCGATAAAAATATAATAAATAAGAATTATGTCGTAGAAATTAAATAATATGTTAATTACTAATACTACATTTAGACGTTATTATAATTTCTGATTGTGTCACTACAATTGTATACAAAAATACATGTCGTTTAACGTGAAGGGTCATTATATAAATAAATCTCATTCACAATTAAATTATAAAAATGTATGCAAAGAAGATAAAATTATATGAATATAAATTATTATAATATAAATATATATATTATCAAACTAATGCTATAAATACATTTCTTAATTTTTTTTTAATACTTTCAAAATTATTAAGTTCATGGTATATGCAAGTGTTATAGTCTTATAAAAGTTATGTTAAACTATTAACAATAATGCCACGAGATTATTTCTATTTTAAACAAAGCTTAGCTAATTTGGTTAATACATTTAAATTTCAATTCCATTTGTAATGTAAATTTATTTATTGTTTGTTTTGTCATTAGCTTCGTGATCCCAACATCTGTGCATTTCTCATTGGTGAATTGTTGTGATCTGTCTCTAACTTATCTACTCTTTCGTCACTATTCAATATTTCATTTAATTTATCACAACATTGGGAAATTTACTTGTATATTATATTAATTCTTCATTTAGATTTGACATTTTTTGTTATTTAATTTATTATTTAAATAAAATATGGCAGAAATGGTCGAAAAATATAACACAAAGTGTCCTGGCGTAAAACGCCTTATGCGAGAAGCTCTCGAATTAGCAGAAGCTACAGATGAATATTGTGCAAGACCTCTTGAAGATAATTTATTTGAGTGGCATTTCACCGTACGCGGTCCCAGGGGAACAGATTTTGAAGGTGGCATATACCACGGAAGAATATTACTACCCAAAGAGTATCCCATGCACCCTCCTCATATTATTCTTTTAACACCAAATGGTAGATTCGAAGTAAATAAAAAAATATGTTTATCTATATCTGGTCACCATCCAGAGACATGGCAGCCATCCTGGTCAATAAGAACAGCATTATTAGCTTTAATAGCTTTTATGCCAACTCCAGCGGAAGGGACCATTGGCTCACTAGATTACACTCCTGCAGAGCGAAAAGTTCTTGCAAAGAAATCAACAAGTTGGGTCTGTCCTCAATGCGGTGAAATAGAAAACTTGTTATCATCAATGGCAGCCAAACCTCCTACAGAAGAAGAACAATCAGTACTAAATCAAATTGCATTTAAAGGTGAAGAGGAGCAAGCATCAAAACCTCCAACTGAACCAGCTTTTGAGCCTCAGAATGTACCGTACACCCAACAATCTTCAGAGTCATCTACTAGCTTCTTGGAACAATTGACAGAGATTCTTGTAGCATTGTTGCTTGGGGCTATTGGAATATTTATTTTCAGGCGCTGGAATGCCTATACCAATACAGGGCCTCAATTAGAATAAAGTGATCAAAAATAAAACTATAATAAATACTATGTACTGGCCATGGAGTAAGTTCAATTTACTTTTTTTGTCCACATTTTTAAAATGTAATAAGATTTTTAATGAGATATTTTCCTATGCCTATTAATAGTATTATCAAATATTTTATTTTAGAATAGAATGTTTGTGTGGAGTTTGATGAAATTAAAAACAATAAAATATTGTATGTTTCTTCTTATAAGTATGTAATATAATAACTAAATGAATGGATTTCAATTTTTTTTTAAATTTGTGCCTTAAAATTGGTTTTTATTAGTCTTCAAGGCATATATAATAAAATATCACCCAATATATGATTTTAAGTGCTTCCTT
Source organism: Heliconius hermathena (assembly GCA_013403705.1). NCBI lineage: Eukaryota > Metazoa > Arthropoda > Insecta > Lepidoptera > Nymphalidae > Heliconius > Heliconius hermathena. Next base: position 280,132 of record JAAIXJ010001898.1, on the reverse strand, counting down.
GTGAATTTGTAAATAATCATAATTTTGTATTTTGTTGTATGCACATAAAATAACATGTATAATATGTAACATTTAGTTAATACTTTAAAACCTAAAACTTGTAAAATTAGCTTTGTAAATATATTTTTTTCTTGGTTATTATTTGGACATCTTGTTGTAAATACTTCATAATATTTTGTTTTACTATTTCACTTGTATTATAATAGTGACATTCCAGGAGCTTAGCCTTGAAAATTAACTATATTTATTAGAATATAAAGAAATATTGGTGACATTACTTAAGAGATTGTCTACTTTAATGTTGAGGTAGATTCTTGTATATTTTATAAAGGCTTGGTTGCTTTGAAAATTTGCTGTGCTTTTAATATATTAATAAAATGGTTGAAATGTATAAAATTTTGTTTATTTTATTATTGGAATGATATGAATAACAACTGAACGGCTAAGGGCCCTTAAAATAATGCAAAAATAAAATCAAGCAAGCAATGCACTATATATATGTATTCATATAGGCATAAAAATTCTAACATTGTGGACCTTAAAACTTTTTGGACAATTTTCAAAAGGCTTCCCCCCCCCCCCCCCATCAAATCCCATATGTTAAAATTTCTGTACTATTCTATAAATTTAGCTTTATATTTAATCCCTAGCAGGTAGACAAAAAGATATTAAATTGATTTGAAATTTAATCAGCAAATTTCAACATATATGGTAAAACATTAAATACAATATATCTGGTTTAAAAAAAAAAATCTTTATAAATCTAGTATGAGATTAAATATATCTCAAAATAAAACCCAGTATATAAGTTCTATGTTTATTAAATATAAATGTAAAACAATAAGTATTCAATATAATTTAAGCAATGTGTGGAGCAATGTTGACTTTTGACATTAAACACAATATTGTGGATATTACGAAACTATATTAAGTCGGCTACATTCATAGGCATTTCATCAATCTGTGTGGAGTAGTACTGTTCAATGTCTCTTAAAATCCTTATGTCATCGGACTTCACGAAGTTGATGGCGACACCCTTGCGTCCGAAACGACCGGATCTACCAATCCTGTGTATGTACAACTCACGGTTGTTGGGCAAGTCGTAGTTGATAACTAGTGACACCTGCTGGACATCTATACCTCTGGCCCATACGTCTGTTGTGATAAGAACTCGGCTGAAAGTAATTAATCAAATCATTGATAAAAAGATACTGACATATCTTTATTATTTAAAGCTGAAGTAATCAGGATATAATGTTTTTATTTATGTATTAAAATTTCAAAGAAATTAATATAATTACAATATCAGTAACCTGAGTGAAACACACAGCCATGGTATTTATTTTCAAATATGCCTAATCATCCATACCATTATAATTTTTATACAAAGCAATATCCCCAGCATTATAAATATATTCAAAGGAAATATTGTTGTGTTAAAATAACAATTCTTACATACATATCTAACAATTATTATAATAATTGAGAAAATGAAAGAAAAACGAATAAATTACCTTTGACCAGATCTGAATTCCTTCATAATATTGTCTCTTTCCTTTTGTGGCATGTCACCATGCATTGAACTGACGGTAAAGTTAGCTTCTTGCATTTTCTGTGTCAACCAGTCCACCTTCCTCTTAGTGTTACAAAAGATCACAGCTTGTGTTATTGTTAGCGTGTCATATAAGTCGCATAATGTGTCAAATTTCCACTCTTCACGTTCCACAGCCACAAAGAACTGTTTTATACCTTCCAATGTCAACTCATCACTGAAAAGAAAAAAAAACATTAATATAAAAACACATAAGAATAGGATTTTTTTATGCATATATATGATGCATCAAATGTGTACATAAAGCTATAAATATACAATAGCTATTAGCAGATGGTAAGAATTTAGCGTTGAGACAAAATTTTTACTATCCATTCCATTCTATTTTTTAATTTCTACGTGTTAAATTGCTTAGCTGTAAAACAGTCACTCTCTATAATGGTTTCAATAAAAAAATATTTTAAAAACAAATAATTCATGCTTTTAGCGCATAATAAAGTAGAATCTTTCCCCTGAATGTTCAAGACATTATGGGTTGAGTGAGTGGAGGGTGACATAGCTGCACCACATCTACCAGAGCCAGGAAATAAAAATAAGTAATATATAATAATTCTGCTAGTGGAGATCTAACCTTCCACCCAGAATCTGATGAACCTAAGTTTCTGGTCAATGCCAAGTATGCAAACTACGCCTCAATGGCAAACAGAATATTTAATAATAAACAATTAACAGTATTTATTATCATAATGAAATGGATGTTAAAATGATGAAATAAATGCATGTTTAAATTATTACCGTTTTACAAGAATTCTGATGGGATCTGTCATAAACTTTGAGGTCATTTCAAGAATTTCATGTGGTAAAGTAGCTGATATCAAGACAACTTGGGTTGCTGGCGGCAAATAACGATACACATCATAAATCTGCTCCTTAAAACCCTTGTTTAACATCTCATCGGCTTCATCAAGTACTAGCATCTTGAGGGATCTAGTACGTAGGACACGCCTCCTTATCATGTCTAGAAAATAAATAACTAATAAGAAAGAAATAATAAAGCATGAAAATGTATATAAAAATCATACCTGGAAACATGTAAAAATATGAACGTAGCGGGACTCGAACCCGCGCCTCCTGGATACCGACCAGGCTATGTTCAAATTTTTATATGTTTTCTAAATAAGTATTTTTCTTTCCTAAGTGTTGAATAACACTTTAAAAATTTCTACCTCAACATTAAATTTTAAAAATATTGAAAATTTATTCAAAATGATTGATATTAAATATTTAATATATTTTATGATAGAAGAGACAATTTTTAATTTCATAGCGTGCAGAACAAGCATAAAGACCTTAATTTTTAATATTCATAATAACCAGAGAATATAATTTGTGGATTTTTTCATTTCCTACTAGATATATTCTATTTACATTAATAAAATTGTGTAAGCTTCTATTTTTGCTTACATTATTTTTTTTAGCTTGACACAGCACACAGACAGAAAGAATCTTGGACTCTAGTGTTAAGACACTCCATTTCCATTACAACACAACTTTTTCCCAATTTCTGTCAAATTCGGGAGATATAAGACAGAACTCAAAAATTTGCTAGGCCTGGACACCAGAGCAAAGGAATCAAAGTATTCAATATTTCATTTCCTAGATCAAATGAGATCAAACTTTCAAAGTAATGCATTTGCAGCATATATTCATGTGCCCTTGAACAAGCATCCCCACTAGCATCAGCATCTTTGTTATGAACATTAGTAATTAAATTTAGCAAAAAGAATAATAACAAACTCATATTATTATAAACTTCAAGTAGACCTTTAGTTAATTGTTTCTTTGCATACTAGGTACTGTCTAAAAGTACATAAAACTTTAATGATATAATTTTTGAAGTTTCAATACTATTTAACTAGTTCTAACCCCACAGAGGAGCGCTTGTAATAGTATAAACCTTATCCATTTTAGCCTTCTATCCAACAAGGACTCTTGATTTATAAGATTGTAGATTGCTTATAATAAAATATGTATAAGACAATATATTTACCAAACACTCTGCCTGGTGTTCCAGAAACAACATGCTGTCCATAATCAAGTTTCCTTATGTCTTCCCCAAGGTTCGTTCCTCCAATGCAAGCATGACACTGAACATTCATAAAATCACCTAAGGCCAAAATAACTTTTTGAATTTGTGTAGCCAGTTCTCGAGTAGGTGAAAGAATTAGAACTTGAGTTTCACGAAGAGTGGTGTCCAATGACTGTAAAATTGATATCGAGAATGTAGCTGTCTTTCCTGTACCGGATTGCGCTTGAGCTATGACATCACGTCCTTTTACAATAGGCAAAATGCTTCGCTGTTGTATAGCTGATGGCTTTTCGAAACCTAAAAACATTCAGTAATTGTTAAATATTGACTAACACAAAACAAAAATACATGACAATTAATATAATATTACCATAAGTATATATGCCTCTCAGTAACTCATCTCGCAAGCCCATAGAATCGAATGTGGGTATGACTTCAACATCTTCGCTGGTGTCGAATTCAACATTTGATAAATCTTCTGATATTATTTTACGATTGTATGATACTTCTGATGCCGTCATAATTGTGATTCGTGTACTAATTCAACTTTCTAAACGGTAATGAAAACCGTGTCAAGAAAACAATTTATACACTCACGCAACTACATACGAAAAGTATACACTGTTTTGAATATTTTAAATATTGCTTAGTACTTAAGCTTAAGATCGACGAACTTGATTAAAATAAATGATCTTAAAATAATTTGTCGTTTCTATAATATCGGTTTTATTAACACAACAACGTGCAGTTCAAAGAAAAGCAACACAAGAATATAATATGGCGGCAAGCTTGGCACAGATAATAAAATACAGATATGGAAATTTATTATAAGTGACTGAGGAATAGTTACTTTTAATTTATTTCAAATATTGTTATACTTTGTTTTGAAAACTTTAAAGTATTATATAAAAACATATTTTGATACTTTTACAATTTAGTTTTACAATTTTGTAATAATCAAATCATGTCTATTTTTGTATTTCTCAAAGTTGTGAATTGTGTTATTAATTTTAAATTGTTCATTTCAAAAGCATAACAGAAACAAAATATTACAAAACCAATAATTGGACTTATCGCTACAGTATATAAACATAAATCATTACATTAATATTAATGACGAAACGTATAATGTAAGAACGCATTCAGTTTTCTAGTTTACTTGTGGGCAAAATGAACGATTATATTTGGATTTTGAACGAATCAAAATGGATGCTGGGTGTGAATGAACTATGTACTGAAAAACGAACAGCTTTTTATTGAGTTGTGTCGTGGGCCCGATTATAATCGGGAATCCGGCATCACGGTTTTGTTTTGTAGTATTTTAAATAGTGACAAACCCGTAAAGGTGTCCTAAAAAACGAGTTCAATCAAATTAGTGACCAAATTCAGAAGTCACCGTGTCGGTAATGTGTTTACGAGAGTGTCAGGCAAGCTTCCCGCAGGTGTCCCTAATAGGATGAGGACTCTGACGGAAATATTGAATGTCGGTTCAAATCAGCGAGTGGTGTGTGTCGGGCTGCCGTAGCTACTCGGTGCAAGATGGCGAGAATAAACGGACTAAAGTGTTGCTCGTGTGCTGTATGAGCGAGCAGAAATGAAATGCATATACAGGAAGGAACAAACACAACTCTGACAACATGTACCAAAATGACAGAAGAAGTAGACAGAAGACATGGTGTGAATGGGAACAGCAGTAGCAAGGGTGCCAATGACGACCCTCCTGTGCACAGTTCACCTACCGCTACCGCTACTTCGGGTGGAAGACTCAAATTTTTTAAAGGTTCCTTTTATTTTGTTTTATTTCGGCTATTTATGTGGATAATTTTGGCAATAAAATTTATATTTTCAATAGGATTTTCTAAAAGTAAATATTTGCTTTTGACATATGTTTGAAGTAGATATTTTAGGTGCTTACATTTCTAATACAATAATAAAAACTAGAAAGTCATTCATGCTCTGATAAGCATATACAGCTACATTTGAGTGAGCAGTTGCCAATTGTGTGGGCAAGTCTCTGTGCTATTGTTGTTTTGTAAGAAGCTGGAAGCATCCTTGCGGAAACAACTTACTATGTTACTTTATGTTAAATTCTTACAATGTTCCATATAAGCATAAGTCACCTTTTTATATTTTTCATTGAAATATATAATAAAAAATACTTTATTAACAAATGACTTAATATTTTCCTAAATGTATTACATATTATAAATTACTTGACCAACATGAAAAAAATCTTTCTGAGACTGCTATATTCAGAAGATCAAAAATTATTACAATCATATTTAAATATAGTGAATGAATTTACATATACAAACATGCAAAGAAACTTAAAAATAAATTAAGAAATAAAATAAGTAGCTCACTGCTATATATATTATAAAAAAAGCATCTGGTTATTACATGCATGTCATGCTAGTCAGAAACACAGTGTTAAGACACTCCATTTCTCACTTTCCACCCAATCTTAAAAATGAGATGTGCTAGCAGAGCTCAATGCCAAGCTTTGTCTACCAGAATGTAGGAATTAAAATAATTCAAATATAAGTGGACCCCTGAGTGAAGATCAAGCCAATCATTATGTTTACAGTCCCCATTGCACCAGAGGCCTCTGTCATAAAATATGTTATAAATTACATGAGAAATGTGAGATAGCATCTCCGTAAACATGATCATATTGACAACACTAGTAGAACCAAGTAAGCACATTGTTGTTTTATAAACAAACATTTAGGGCAAGTGTCAGTTACAAGATATGCAAATTAAACACAAGATAACAATGTTAGCTTCTAATCATAATTAAGTGTTTAAACTAATATAATTTAAATGTATATTTGTATTTTTATTATATATAAAGGCTTATTAATAATACATTTAATATTCAAAAATTATATTTGATTAATCCATTTCAGTAAGGACTTAGGTAATATTTTGTCCTGATTACATGTTGAAAAACAATATTTTAAACATCCATATTGGTGCAGCATCTGGCTGCGAATGCAATGATTGTGAGTTCAATCGCTACTTGGGGGTGTGAATTATTTTCATTTCTATGCTATGGTAATGCAATTTTTGGAATTTGGTTGCAAGTCAAAGAACCTGACACTAGGTTTTCTGTTCTTATCTTATATGAAGGATAGCCAGAAGCTGAAAGAGAAAAAAACTGTTTTGCTATAAGGACTTAGGTAATATTTTGTCACACAAAAACACAAAAAGTTCAGACAAAATAGACACAGCATAATGTTTATTTTGTCTGAACTTTTTTGTATCATAGGAAACTAATCTTGTAAGTGTCAATAATGATAAAAAGATTTTTATGTTTGTTTAAGAATTGAAAAAAAATGGGGAAATATTCAATACTTGTTAGTTAATACTTTTAAGTAATAAAGTGGGCTCTGGAGTATCTGAAATAAAAAAATATAAATTGCTATTTATGGTGTGTTAAAAATATTATTAGGCTTGGAAATTTTATTTACGAAACTAATTTATGTACTTTTAATATTTTCTTGTTGTCATTGTGACCTATTGAAAAATAAACCAACTGTTAGACTAAGAGTTCAATCCTCAGTATATTTACATTTAACAAATTAACTTTTTTTACTTTCTTAAACTTGGTTAAACAAATTACTATACATATAGATTTGTACCATAAAGCATGTGAAAGTTTATGAACATTTGTGAAATATCATGAAAAAGGAAAAGTTAAAACTAATTTTAGATACAAACAACATGTTTCTATTATTACATATAAGGTAACGTTTCTATTATTACATACATATACATATTATATACATATAAAAAACTTAAAAATGTGATTGTGTGTAATTGATTTAAAAAATAAGTCCCACCTCGTTTCTTGCGCCGGTTCTTCTCAGGTCTGAGGCATTAACTTTAGTGAACTGGTGGTAAATTATTTGACGTTCAAAAAATTAAGCATGTAACTTCTTATTTTGAATAAAATTATTTGACTTTGACTTTGTTAAATATAATGTAATTTTTTTTGCTATTTAAATATTTTTTGCCACTTTAAAAGTATCTAATGAAATATAAATAACACAGACATAAATTCAATATAGTACTGAGATACCATTTCGTAAAATTTAATGTTAATTTAAATATTGTGTAAATACATAAATATTTTTGGTAAATTTAAATGTTATCTTATGTATCTTTTTATAAGATATAATTTGAAAAACATATATTTTGGAATATTACCATATTATATAGTGTGTTTTAACCTTGTTATTTTGTTCACTGCCATTAAATAAAATTTAAATATTTGCCAAAATATAAACTCAAACAATATGTTAATATACTAGCTATACAGCTTTGATTTGACTTTCACATGTGGAAAGGTTATGATTGAATAAGTAATGATTTTTTCAATGCAAAATTTTTACTTATATTTAATGTATACATATCTAAATCCCTACAATGTATGATCGTTATATTTAGAAGCGTCGTTTGATATGTGTGCAGATGGGAAGTTTATCTTGGAGTTGGTGCGAGGAAGCGCGCGCGAGGGCGAGCGCGCGGGCTGGGTGTCGGTGCCGCGCAAGACGTTCTGGCCGCCCGCCGCCGCGCCGCCCACGCCGCCCACTCCGCCGCATGCCGCGCCGCCCTGCGCCTCGCTCTCGCTCTCCGACGACAACTCCTCGCTGCACTCCTCCCCCTGCACCTCGCACCGCGACCACTGCTGGAAGCAGCCCGCGCCGCGCCGCCACCTCTCCAGGGAGCTAGCCCTCTACTACTGCCGGCCCGCCACGCTGCTGCACCACCACATACACGCCGCCTCGCGCCGCAAGCGTCGGCGCCCCCTCGACCTGTCCTACCAAGACGCGCCCAACGGCGACGTCGGCGAGGACGCCGTGGACGCGCCGACGGCCGACGACGACCGGTGGACGGGCTTCGACAGGGAGAAATACTTTCACATGAAACTTAAAAAACCATATCAGTATCATAAGTTAAGAGTGTACAAAAAGACGAGGTCGGCGTTCAGACGCAAGGAGCTGACGCGCACGATCGACAGGCTTCGAGAGAAAGTGGCGTCGCTGCCCGTCCTCGTCAACGCGAAGCTGGCGAACTGCCGGCAGGAGCATATGATGGTGTCCCCGCGCAAGCGCATCCTGCGGGAGATGGAGCGCGTGAGCCTCGAGGACCAGGTGACCAAGCGCCGCGCCAAGACGGTGCCCGCGCTCAGCACGGCGTCGTACCCGCCGTCGCCCGGGCCCAGCCACGCGGCGCCGCGCGCGCCCAACGGCACGGCGCCGCGCAAGGACGCGCCCGCGCCCGCCGTGTCCAAGAACGTGAGCAGCTACAGCATCCACTCGCTGCTGAGCATGCCGGACGAGCGCCCGCCCTCGCTGAAGACGGAGTCGCCGGTCAGCGTGCACTCGCCCTCGCTGAGCCCGTCGCCGGACGGCTACCGCTACCGCTACGCGCCGGCGCCGGCGTACGGGCCGCCCGCGCGCGCCTGGCCGCCGCCCGCGCCGCCCTACCTGCTGCCCTACGCCTACGCGCCGCACTACCGCGCGCCCGCGCCCGCGCCGCTGTGGATGCACTACGCGCCGCCGGGCCCCTGGGCGCCGCGCGCGCACCCGCTGCTCACCGACCACATCCCCAGGGACGAGCCCACTTCAGGTACCTATCATTGTTCATATTAGATCATTTGTGTTTGTTCACTACGTTTGTTTGTTCGTTTGATTTCTACGTAAGAATACATTTTGATTGTAGCTAACTTGAAATAATAAAATTATCCGGTCGGTTTCAGATTTGCCACTAAACCTGTCGAAGCACTGAAGTGACCGAGGTCTCCGTCGCCACCGAGGAGTGCGCCGCGGACGCGAGCTCGTCCCAAATATATGCAAAGCTAATCAAAGACTTTTAGATTAATTAAATCGCAAATGAAACTGCAATGTAAATTTTCGTATGTTTTATATTTTCTAAAAGGAGTCGAGCTAAACATTCCAATGTCGGCTATCAGTCTCACCCACCGGTCCACGCCAGCGCGCAGCTCGCCGGCCCCCGCAGGGCGCGTCGCGGGGGCGAACTATATTTTTATACGAGAAGAGGGCTTCCGGCGGACCCTACCGCCCGGAGGTCCATTTATATATTTACAGAGTTATGTATAGTGTACTGAAATAGCGTTATTTTACTATAAATGTATGAATGCAGAGTCACGAGTGTATTTTCGTATGAATTATTCGAACTACGACTAAATATTTTATTATTGGCTATTACTTTAGTATAGGACGCTAAGATCTAAACGGAACAAAACACAGTTGTCGATTGTTAACGATCAGTGCCTTGTAAGAGATGAAGATATTATATCATATTTATGAATGGGAAGTATTTGTGTTCCCGATGTACAGTTATCGCTATCGCGGCCGTGAGTCCATTTTTGATACGATGATTTACAAATTAGGTACAAAAAAATATATTTCGGTCCATATACGGCGATGCCCGCAAGAATGAATACGTTCGATCTCATAATTTAATTTAGAAAATAAACGAGTAAAGACTACAGTTATTGGGATCAAATTTGGATGTGTGTTTATGGTAACGTGTAAAATAAAAGACATTGTATATAATTTGTGAATGGGTGTATTGTCGGTAACGGGGTGCGCCGCGCAGGCGGCCGGCCGTTACCTGCAAGTCACAACGAATCATTGTAATTGTACAGTATTTTTGTATGGAGTATTTTATGGCGGCCGTGTCGTATGTCGGTCGCGCCCCCCCGCGCCCCCCGCGCCCGGGGCGGCTCTGAGATTAAACGTAGAGGTAGCTTACTGCTATTTTAGTATGGGGTTAGGGGCCGTTCATTGATTGTGTCACACGTTCCGGGGGAGAGGGGGGGGGGAGGTCGATGAAGTGTTACATTGTGTGACAAAGAGTGGGGAGGGGATTTCTACATTTGGTAATATCTTATTTCAAAATACAACATATAATGTAAGTATTGAAACACGAAATTTGTGTAAAGAAAAACAATACCCGAAAGCATTGGAAAATTTTAAAATATGTGACATTACTCTAAATAGGGAGCCTCTGTGACAGAGGGAGGGATAGAAAATGGTGAATTTCGTGTGACGTAATCAATTTATGGCCCCTTATGTATAGTGAGGAAGGTTATCATTAATGGAATTGTAAAAATATTCGTGTGGAGGTCCACCGACCGCCCTGTACGCTGAACGCTGTACGCTGTACGCTGTACGCCGCTCTACAACAAAGTTGACTTAGTGTAAATGTAAGTAACGCAAACTGCTCAATTAAACACTCGACGCGCGGACGGACACGAGGGATGGAACTGACATTTATAATTATCGTTCACTTTCCTTATAGACTGATATATTATAGTGGATAGATTGGGACGCATATATGTATATTTTTTCTATATTATTATTATTTTTATTATTGTCGTGTAAGTAGCTACGATGTGAATCTTGTACCAAAAGTCCGAATTCGGGACCTTTGTATGATATTCACTTTGGATCTAATGAATATAATATTTAAAACGAATCAATAATTTTATGTATAAGATTAACTTTGTTATAGATTTAAAAAAATAATTTGTGTTCAACAAGCGTCACGAAATATGATCTAAAAATGTCTTCATATTTGTAAAAAAAAATAATGAATAAAATAATATATTTAATAATATTTACTCGAGAATTTGATGATAATATTGTATAGCGCACAAATTATTAATTACTTATAATATATGGAATTTGAACGATATATATGTATGTACAGCAATCATTTTGATATTTTTATTCACAGTAAATGGTTTTTTTTTGCAGAATAAAATATTTTTAATTAGCTTATTAGTTAGTCATTTCCACAAATTGTTTATTATTTAATTATGTATATAATTAACTTGCTTCTTTGGAACAATATGTATATTTTTCATTTTTCTTTTTAACATGCGATACGAAATAATACTCAAGTTAGTGGCCACCTATTTTTTTTACGTTTTTTACCAACAATACAACGAATCGCAAATANATATATATATATATATATATATATATATATATATATATACAAATGGAAATCTATGTATATTTAATCTGTACTATTTGTCTAACATAGATTTAAGTCAACATTTTTATATAATGTTAAATGTTTAATCAATTTTATAATATATGTAAAAATAAAAAATATCATTAAAATATACAAATTAAAAGATCGTATACAACAAGTACAGATATGTGCCATCAAGTATTACTATAAACGATGTAGGGTGTTAAAATTATAAAACTCAGTTGCATCCCGCCCGCGACGTTTTAGCTCCTGTTATTTGCAAAGTTGAAATATTTTTCATATTTTTCTATGCAAAAGTGTATTTATAATAGGTATGTGATAGCGCTTATCAAATGAACGGAGACGTGACTACGCAGGTGTCTTAAAAACAACTTAAAAAACATATTTATCATGCAGAATAATAGTTATTATCCATTTATATTAAGAATGTAGTTATGTACTCGAATAAATATAACTTTTTAAAATGTGTTGTTTTATTTTTGTTATGATGTTTATTGATGTCCTAATTCACAACAAATAGAGAACATACATTACAGTTATTCTTGCGTTACATAATCTATTCTAAGTTTTCACAAAAGTGAGTAATTAATTAATTTATAATATCAGCTTCACGCTGTATTCTACACACAGCGGGGTAGGCAGAGGGAACCTAGAACTACTAATATTGACTACTTCTCCATATAAACTAAGTAACTATCAATATATAGATTAGGATGCTGAGGCCAGTCGTGGCGCAGGGGCACAGAATGTGACTGTAAAATCAACTGATCGTGGGATCGAGGAAATGAAATATTTATTTATATTTATTTTTTCATAAAAGTTGTTGAGTTCCGCCACTCAACACGCAATGAGAACTCTGCAGAAATTGGGGAACGGAGTGTCTTAGCACTAAATTCCCTCTGCCTCTCTGCTAAGTGCGGAATTCTGCGTAAAGCTGATTTGGTTCCTGAGTTCCTGAGTTCCTGAGATCCTGACTTGGTGGGAATAATATGTTTTACTTTTTTTTATGGAAAAGGACAAGGCAAACGAGCAGGTCACCTGATGATCTGACTATGAACAGCAATTTAACTTTTTAATTTATCTTTCTCTTGTCTCGAATTGGGTAGGCAGTGGAGAATGGAGTAAATAATAAATATACTTTTTTTTTTAGTTTCACGCTGTATCCTTCACATAGCAGGGTAGGCACAGGGAATATTATTATATATTTATAGTATTTCGCCTAATCGAGTGGTAATCAGCTTCACGCTGTATCCCGCACACAGCAGGGTAGGCAGAGGGAACCTAGTGGTAAGACACTCCGTTCCCCACTTTCTGCCGAATTCTGGAGGCATTGCGTGTTGAGATGGTAATCAAATCCACAATCGCGTTCACAATTACACGCTTGCGCCTCTGCGCCACAAGTATATTCAAATATTTAAAAAAAACAATAAACTATTTCTTTACAATTTTGAGGAACTATCAAAATAATTATCATAATGATAGCACATTATTGATTTATCATTAAAGTTAGTAAACTAAATAAATAGCTTTTTTTTTAAAATGTCAATTAACTATTAAATTTTAAAAAATAATAGAATCATTATTAATTTGTAATTTTTTATTTTCTCCTAAAATCTTCAATAATAATTAACTGTCAAAACAAAACATACTTTATAAGTAAAGTGAAGATTTCAATTCACCTGTATAATAAATAAGGAGCACTCGAGTGATATATCTGTCCTTGTATTTACTGGTTTTTGTAATATACGAGTTTATTACGTTTAATTTAAACGTGTGTTATAAATAATTCATGATGGCGGGCGTCGGCTAACGGAAGTCTGTAATACGCGGGGAATTCATTTATATGTATGGACAGATGATATCTATTTTTTATATTAAATTTCTTATGGGTTATGTTGTATTACTTTTTTTTATTTTTAAATTATAATTTTATTTTTCTTTTTTTTTAAAGTTTAATTTCAGAAAACTACTAACGAAGCATGGCAGTTTTTCATGATTTATATCTTTAATTGTTTGTAGCATTCGAAGATATGAACAGGTTTACGTTGACTGATAAGTTACATACTTTAAGATCGGGAATGGAGGTAAGTGTTAACAATGTTTGTTTTTAGGTGCGGGAGAGGCATTATGCCAATAAAAAAAAAACAACAAACAATAAAGAAATAAAATACACAGTATTCCAATTTGTGCTTTATTTATGAAAAAAATTGTAAATTATCCTACAATGAATCTCCGAATGAAATAGACTTACATATCGTTTTATGTATCAAATACATTATTTGCTCATCGCCAGATCAAACCACATAAGAACATTATAGTTTAAAATATTATCTACAGAATCCTGCGTCGGCGATTCGGTTTCAAAAATACGTCGTCCGGTATCGTGTGTGGCGGTGGCGCGGGTGGCGGGCTATGTACACGAGCAATATACAGCGGCGCGGGCTCAGCCGTCGGCGAGCAGCGCCTCCATGGTGTAGGGGTGCGGCGCGTGCGGCGGGCGCGGCGGCTCCTGTCAGTCCAGGATCACGAGCTGCAGCGGCGCCGCGCCCGCCGCCGCCCCCGCCGCCGCCGCCCCCTTGCCGCCCGCCACCCCCACGGCCGCCGCCCCNAATTTTGTTTTCGTTTTATTTGAATCGGTTTATAAATAAGAAAAGCTATGTCGTTTCAAAGAATATTGTCTGAGAAATGTTTAATTTTGAATATATATTTATATATAGTTAGTAGTAGGAGCGACGTACATGAGTGAAGACGTGCGCGGGCAGCGGCTGGCCGGTGGCCTGCGCGCGCGCGCACATGGCGGCGTACTGCTCGCGCGAGGGCCGCTGCATGGGCGCCGGGTGCTTGTTGGGCCGCTTGGCGGGCGGCGGCGCGTGCGCCTCGGCCCCGCGCGCCGCGCCTCCTGCCACACCACACACTCACACATTACTATATATGTATTTAAGGAGATACTAGTACGCAACGACATCTATAGAGACGATACGATTTCGATACTTCAGACAAAAGTCGAAAGATCGTCAACAATTGTATCATTTCTAATAAATGCATCCCTTGATCATTTCACTACCGAATTAAAATAAAGACCATGTCTATGATCAAAAGACACACATAACATATAAATATAATAACATAAAAAATATAAAAATTGATATGTATAAAAAATTTAACAACACATTGAGTGTTCACTCACTAAATGGCCCCAAGTTTACCTTTAATCTCTCCTCCCTACCTAATTAATTAAAAAAATAACATTCAAAATATTTGAAGGGGTGGGAAATGAGAACAACCACAGGAATAATGATTTATTGATAAAAATATTGTTGTGACTTCAAACCTGTTGCTACTCCGACAAAATTAAGCAGCACAAAAAGAAAAATAACATCTCATAGAGATTATTATATTTCACAAGGGTTATTTGGGCGGGGACTTTTAAGAGTGATACATGTCTGTCTACACGTATAAGTCCATGAGCAAATGATTTATATTTTGTTTCAATAATTTATATAATAGATATACATTTCGTTTTAGTATGTATATTTTGTAAGGATTCTGAATATCTATTTTAATTTCCAAATTTGTATATTGTAAGATGATAAGTTTATAAAAAAAAATATAGTTAGCTTTTTTATAGTTAGAAGAACAAGTACTTTAAAATAAATTAAATAATATTTAGAAGAATGTCAAATCAAAATACTTGTACAAATAGAAGCTTAGCTGAAGACGGAGAGCAACATAAACCACAAAATGTGTGTTGTTGTCATGTTGTTAAAACAAAAAAAAAATCTAAGGACCCTTTTTTATAAAGTTTAATTTCCATATATCACTAAATATGTATGTATATTTTTAAATGCTGTGATGCAATTAGATGAAAAGAAGTGAAAGCTGTGGGTTCATTTATAACAAAGACAAAATAAATAAAAAAAAAGGTTGATTACATTTTCATAATTAAAGTAAAAACTTTAAATAAATATTGTGTCTTGACTGATGTTGTTGTTAAATGAAATGTAATAATTGTGTGACATCATAATCACGCAAGAGAGAAGAGATGCGATAGATAGTAGCCAGACCTTCGTTATTTTATAAAGTCTGAAAATTTCTGTACGCATACACCCAACACTGGTATGTATTATCAACGAATATAGAGTTTGGGTGGTGGTTACTTTGGCAAAAATGGATGCAAAAAATAGTATTTAAAAATAGTTATTAATTTTTTAAAAATTATATTAGAAATGACGTTTTCCATTGCCAGACACTAAGCACGGTTTTAACTCCCTGCCATACATATAGACCTCTAGGTCTGGCCGTATATTTTACTATTGGCTCTCTCTCTATAATATTGTAGTGCATTATCTATGGTTGTATTTTGAATTGTTTCTAAGTATATACACATTCATCCTACATCGTTATCAAATTGTGTTGCATTTATAATCAATAGTGTAATCAAGAAGAAAGACAGACAAGAATGGCATAGAGCAAAAGCGACAGAGTATGTTAAGTGGCATGATACTGACTATCGAGTCCGTTGATGTCATCGTAGGCGCGCCGCTTGAGGGCGGGCGGCGCGTGCGGCGCGTGCGGCGCCAGCGGCGGCGGCAGCGGCGCGAGCGGCGCCAGCGCCGTCAGCGGCAGCGCGCCCGCCGCCGCCTCCGCGCGCCGCGCCTCCTGCTCCGCGCGCGACACCACGCGCTCGTAGATGAGGCTGCCGTCCGGCGCCTTGGGCGGCTTGGGGAAGGCCACGTGGCCGGGCGCGGGCATGCGGTCGCGCGGCGTGAGCGTGAGCCAGTCCTGCGCGCGCGGCGCGGCCGTGCCCAGCGCGGCGGCCAGGCGCGTGGCGACGGCGCCCACGGGCCCGCGCGCGCGCGGCACGCCCGTGGCGCCGCGCATCTCGGCGCCGGCGCCCAGGCCCGCCATGGCGACGGTGCACTCGTGCTTGACCTGGTGCAGGTTGATGGGCGAGAAGGGCGAGCGCGCGTAGTGGCGCGGGCGGCGCAGCGCGCGGGCCAGGCGGCGCGCCAGGCGCGTGAAGGGCGAGGCGCGCAGGTAGAAGGCGGCGCGCGTCTTCATGACGGGGCGCGCGCCCTCGCCCGCGCCGCCGTGCGCCGTCGCCACGTGCCGCGCCAGGTGCGCGCGCAGCTTGAACTCCTACACAAATGTAACGTCTGTATTTGGACCATACTTCTCTCAACGTTTTGGTATTGTTTACGATAAAAATCACAATATAATGAGGAGGGGGATATAATAAGATATCACGTGTTTTTATTTTGCCTTAACTTTCTGTCTAGACATTTTTATGATGGTCTTTAATTTTCTAGATTAAAACCAGATAATACTTTATACAGATTGCCTACTTTTAAACTGAATTTTCAAGAACATACAAATAAGTATAATTACTTTTATTTTGAATTCAATGGGACGTTAACATTAAAAGTTTGGTCCGAAAAAATTGCTTTTGACGTCTGTCTAAAAACTCCTCGAATATTTCATTTTTCTTTTGAAATTTATTTATGATGGTGTTTCTAAAAATACAAAAAAATATCATGTTGTAATTAAGCAAAGTCGTTAACTATGCAATACAGAAGATGCTTATACAGACCTTGGCGCAGTTGAGCACGGTGCAGCGGTGCGGGCGGTGCGACACGGACAGCGCGGTCTCCTCGCCCTCCGCGCGCGCCGTGCGCGTCTCCGCCTCGCTCTCGCCGAACACGCCCGCCGTCTGCGCGCACACAGTCTTATATTTTACACTGTACCCCGCGCATAGCAGGGTAGGTAGAGGAACTTGGGAATCTAGTATTAAGACAGTCCGTCCCTATTGAAACATCTCCGTTTTCCACTTTCTGCATAATTCTGAAGATAAGTGGCGGAACAAAACGCCGTGCTTTGCCTCGTTATTAGAACGAGGAAATTAAAATATGAAATATTTCATTTCCTAGAGTGAGAATCGAACCCACAACCTGTCGTGTCGTGTTTACAGTCGCAAGCTTGTGCCCCTGCTCCACGACTAGCCCCAAATTAACGATGGATCGATATTACACTGTTTCGCTTATAGTATAATAAGCAGAGGAAACTTTGTATGGAACTATGAACCGTCCAATTTTCGATATATTGCGTAATGAGAGGCAACACTCAACATTACGCTTTGTTTTGTTATCAGAACGAAGAAACGAATATAATTCAATCCCCGAGTGGGAATCGCACCCACAACCGCCAAACTTTTTAGTGATAGAATTATCTAAAAATTCACAAGTTGTTTGGTTTGCGTAGTAAAAAATAACTTTCAATTTAATCATTTATTCACCTTTAAATAAAGTGATAATAATGCAAATTACGAATAAAAAATATTTAAATATGTAATAAAGTCAACTTATCAACTAATTCCCAACAGGTATAAATAAAATGTTAGTAAAATTAACTTTAAGAAACAAGAATTTAACGTTAGTTTGTTTTTGAGCCTCATGTTGTATATCGCGAGTTAGAAGATTCCACTCTCCGCTTTCTATCTGAAGACACTGTGTTTATAGTGGGCTGAACTGAAATCGCCATGCTTTGTCATTGCCAGAGCTGGGAAACGCAAATATTTACCGCAGTGGGAATCGAACCCATAACTATCGCGTTAACTCCATTGTATCACAGCTCAGCAACAAATCCAAATATGTTTAATAAACTTCAGTATGATCATTATACAATAATCATTGTCTTGCATCCAATTGCAATGTATTATTCAAAAACATGTTAAATTAGGTTAAAAATATTATAAATTAAAATATGATAATTACTTTGAAATGGCACATACAACATTTGTTACCTTAAGTCCTCCATATTTCTTCCAGTACTGCCAGCAGGAGCCACACAATCTGTACTGTAAATGCTGCGGACCCCAGGAGTACCACTGGTTTGAATTTGTCACTAAAATTGATGAAACGTAAAATTATGAATAACCAACAAACAATACATTTAAAAGATTTTATACGAACGTTTGATACATATACTAATAAATAGACAGAAATTAAAAAAATATAAAATATAATACAATATAAATATGGCAAAAAAAGTATTTTAATTTTAAGTTTGGTTTGTTAGACCTTTCCGAAGTATTTGGCTGACACCTCTAGTTCAGGCAAACATACATGATTCTATCATCACAAATCAATTTTTCAATAAAAATCAAATTTGAAACAAAAACACATACCTTGACAGGATGCGCAGAGGCTCGGCGGGATGGCCGGAGTGCCGTTTGTACCGCCGTTGAGAACAGCGCCTTTACTGGCACTCGAACTTGTTATCAGAGCCGAGTTCGCCTTGTTACTGTAAATATTATTATACAAATTCATTTATTACAACGTACTAAACATTATAATAAAAATATTATATTTGAAAAAGCGTAGTTGAATATAGAATTCAACATTAAATTAAAATAAATATTAAAAGAGGCTGTTGTGGCGCCACAACGGCTGTAAACGCGACGGTTTTGGGTCGCCATTCCCGTTTGAGAGAATTAATTATTTCCACTTCCTTGCTATGATAGAAAAAAAAAACGCTGCCCCTTGAGTTTCATTACTTAATAATGAAACATTGGTTTCTCTACAGCGTTTCTCGTAAAATAAAAAAAAAATAAACAAAACAAAAAAGAGCAAAACAACACAAATAGGCAATAGTAACGTGGCGTCGGTACAAACACTCACTAGTTGGGAATGTACACTTGCTTCAGCTTGGACTCGGCCTCGACGGCCTTCACACGTTTCTGTTGCACGTAGCGGTCCGTCGTTTTCCACATGTAGTAGTACTCCACTAGATTCTTTAGCGTCTTCCATGGCAGCTGAAATTATTTAATTATAGTTTTTATTTATATTTACGTTTTTGTATTTTGATTGATTTGTAAGAAGGTAAGACAACGAGGTATACGTAAATAAATAGTAAAATGTAGGGCTAACGTAATGAGTGTGATTCTTAGCCAAAAGGTAAAATAAATAGTGAATATATTTTTTGTATTGGATTTGCAGTCAATTTCGCGCTTCGCCTTTCAGAGAAATCAAATTCTAGGGTGTCAACCATATTGTCACGATCTTTACGGTAATGAAAGGTAGCAAATATTTTTTTTTTAAGGAACATATTTACGGAAAAGAATGTAATTGTAAAAATAGTTTATGAATAATATATTATATTCAAATAATGATGTACATAATAAATATCGAACTTATTATGACCAAAATTTTAAAAACTAAACAATAACAGTACAAACAAGACTCACATAATCCTGTCGTATATCAGCAAAGTCCTTGCCGTACTTGTCTAGCGCCTCCTCGAAGAGGTTCGCTTCGGAGGCCGACCACTCCTCCATCTCGTCGCGGCAGAGCACCGGCCCGGAGGCTGGCACCAGTGAGGAGAGAGCCGCTTCTATGCTGTAGCCCGATTTGTGGAGTGTGTCCATTGCGTGGAACTGTTACAAGCAAAAACTTGGTTCTACTTATAGGAAAACTTGTATGAACGGGTAAAAAATACATTAAATCAATAACATAAATAGAGCATATTTCACGACATATAATTAAAAAAAAACGTCGTACACGTTGCTATGGCAACGCGCTTTGAACGCGTCTATTCGTTCTCTACTATTCTGTAATAATACCAGTAAACTAAAGAGACAAAATTTCAGAGAGAGAAGTAGAGGCGACTCTATACTATAGTCGGTTATGTATCAGATAAAGGTAGTAAGTTAACTAGATATAATATATAAAGTGAAGTGGTTTGTTAAAATAGTAAATGTGAAATATTTGAAATTATTTGAAATATTAGAAAGGATTTTATTAGTTCAAGCTAGAGAGATATAATAATACTGGGCATATTTATTACAAATTATTATTATTATAACTTTTATTACAGAATGTTCAAACAGAGGCCGTGGCGCAGGGGCGCAAGGTTCGATCCCCATTCCAGGAAATTAAATATTTATTTTTAAATATATTTCCATTTCTTAGGAAGGAATTCCCTCTGCCTACTCTTCTGCGTGTTTAATAAAATGTTCTAATCACAGAATATATTCATAAATTTATTTAAATTTACTTTAAGCGTAGTAAACATTTTTACATAAATACGCCCATAAGCCTGAATCTGATTACTTTAAGAGGTATAAAAATATATTATTTAATTAATAAAATAAAGAATTTTATGTAATATCTTTGTTTAAAAAAAAATACTTTCACGCAAAAAAACAAATGCTAGTTTAGGTATGTATATTGAAAGAAACTATTACTAGAATTTATTTTTTAACTTCACTCTGTATCCCACACGTCAGGGTAGTCGAAGACAACTTGGAAACCTAGAGTCGAGACACTCCGTCCCCCACTTTCCTCCAAATCTTGATATTGCGTATTGGGTGACATAACTCAACGCCTCGTTTCATCTCATTGCCGAAGGGCAAAGAAAATATTAAATATTAGATTTTCAAAAATAAATAAATATATATATTTCATTAAGCAAACAAACAATATACGTATATAAAAAAATATAATTTTTTACTAAGCGAATTACACATTCGATCAACAACGATCAGGTGTACTATATATTTATAAATGTCCCTGAAGTTAATTGCCACGCATAAAACTCGTGTCATTTTATTGTTTGCAATTACGTTAGCAAAGTTTATCATCTCAAATGTAATTTCTAAATGTTTCTGTGTTCGACAATAATGGAAAAGGAAAAATGTCTCGTTGCACGACAACAATGTATAAATTTAAATAAACGTACTAAGTATGACGTTTAATGGGAATAAATAGCTTTTTTTTTAACATTTTTAAAGTGTTATTCCACACTTCCACAAAAATATTTATTTAGAAAACGTAAAAAAAATTGAACGTAGCGGGACTCGAACCCGCGCCTCCTGGAAACCGACCCGCATTTTTAATTTTTTAATTTATATTTTAATTATTTATTACATTTTTAATTGTTGATGCAGCATTTGCATAATTAAAAGATCAGAAAAGGAAAAAATGTCAGGCAATATGTATATAATATTTTTACCAGCTGTAAAAGATAAATTAGCGTTATCGTTTTTAAGGCTAAAGGATTTTTTTTTATATTCATATATTTTTTTTTATAAGATATATAATCAATTAGATTAAATTTATTTATAAAGAATGTTAAAAATTTTTATTCATGTCGATTTATATTACAATGTTATTTAATGTTAAGTTTGCAACTGAAATGTATAACTGAACTCTCTTAAGGAGATATTGTATAAGTATAGAAATATATGTATATAACAACATAAGTCTATTTCTCGGTAATGTCTAAAGAAAAAAATATATATTAAAATATGAATGTATAAGATGACAAAAGGTATGTAGTGTGAGAAAGGATAAAGAATAAAAATATATAAATTCAAATATCTCTAATATTGTTCATGTTTTCCTCCCTTTTAGGAGTGGCTACTGACCAGCGTGATGTCGCGGCTGGCGGCGGCGGCGGACATGTGCAGGCTGGGCTGCTTGACGCTGGAGGAGCAGTCCAGCGCGCGCGCGAAGGTGCCCACAGAGCGCGCCACCACCAGGAACTGGTCGATCTGGCGGTCCGACAGCCCGTGCGCCGGCGTCCACACCAGCGTCTCCAGCGAGCTGCGAGCGCGGGTGTCCTCCTCGCCTGCAACGCACGTTACACGTATTATATATTTATTTTTTAGCTCTACTTCAATTTTCGAGATATTTCTCTAAATTGTTGAGTGGCCGAACTCATTGCAGCCCTTTGTCGTGTTACCA
Source organism: Heliconius hermathena (assembly GCA_013403705.1). Taxonomy (NCBI): domain Eukaryota; kingdom Metazoa; phylum Arthropoda; class Insecta; order Lepidoptera; family Nymphalidae; genus Heliconius; species Heliconius hermathena. Next base: position 257,712 of record JAAIXJ010001898.1, on the reverse strand, counting down.
GAGCGAGAAAAAAAAATATAAAATAATTTATTGCACCGAAGCGTCTAGTCACATGCTCTGTAACTGTACCAGCACAGCCTCTACAACAAATAGATCACAAAGGGATATATTTAAAAAAAAAACAAAGTTTATCTTGAAGCATAAATGTTTAAATTGTCATTTATAAATAATAAAAAAAATCATAAATTAAAAAAGTACAAAATATTACAAGTCAGGATAGACTGACATAAAGAAATATATTTTATAAAATATGAAGAGGTAATATGATTAAAGTAAATACAATTCACTACAAAACAAGTAGTGATTATATAAAATTTAAGTACATATTGCTTTAATTAGAAACCAAAGCTGATTGAGCTTTGGTTCATAATAAGGTTTCTTAATAAATTTTGATTACTTTTTTTTTAACTCAGTATTTTCAACTCAATTGTTATGATAGCCAAATTAATGTGTACTATTGTTATAAATTAACGTTCATACTATTACATAATATAAAAATCAAAATTAATCTTAGCTTGAGTACTTATTAGGAAAACGTATAAAAATTTGAATGTAGAGGGATTTGAGTCCCGCTCTCTGTCAAATTTTCATATGTTTTCTTAATAAATATTTTTCTTTCCTAAGTGTGGAATGAAACTTTAAAAATGTTAAAAAAAAGTAAGCTTACCTTCTTTTAATAAATTAGTTACTTCAGTCTGATATCTACTTCCAACTTTGATTTCTCCCTTATCTGCTAATAAAGTCTTTTGTGAAGGATCAAATACTAAACAATAAAAAAATGCGTCCTGAAACAAAGAAATAGAGAGTTTTAACTAAAACATGTTGAGAGTTAAAGGATTTCAAAATAAATAAAATTATAAAATGTGAATTGCAAAGTAAATTAAATATAAACTATCGACAATGTCTTATTATTCTTTTTTTTTGCATATTTAATATTTAAAACAATATAGATAATTTTTCCCACAGTAACAGTTACATGGCGCGAAAAGCATTATTTATTCATCATATTTATAATATCTTAATTCAAGAGGCCAGTCGTGGCGCAGGGGCACAAAGTGTGACTTTAAAACCGACTGGTTGTGGGTTCGATCCCCACTCGAGGACATGAAATATTTACTTAAATGTATATTTCCATTTCTTCGCTCTGTTGTCGAGGCAAAGCGCGACGTTGAGTTCTGCCACTCAACACGCAATGCCTCCAGAATTGGACAGAAAGTGGGGAACGGAGTGTCTTAACACTAGGTTTCCCCTGCCTACCCCGCTGTGTGCGGGATACAGCGTGAAGCTGATTTGATTTAATTCAAGTTTTCATACATTTAACATCGTATTACGAAATGCGTTTATATAAATTTATATTTGAAATATAAAACTTCAATAAAATACAGAAATTCTATTGTAAAAAATTCTCTAACTCGTCTATATGACAAGTGAAGTGTGTAGTAATGACCTACATAATAGACTAGACTATGACGAAAAAAAAAGTATAATTTTATGTTAGCTAGAGCGTTCAATAATTTATAATAGAGAAAAAGAATATTTATCGTTGAGATAAAGGGCAAGAGGGCGTGACTGTAACGCGGCGGTTGTGGGTTCGATCCTCATTCGGGGGAATGATTTATTAATATTTTCATTTATTCGCTCTGGCATCAAGGCGAAAGCCCGGCGTTCATTTCCGCCACTCAACACGCAATGCCTCGAAAAATTCGGCGGAACGGAGTGTCTTAACATTAGGTTCCCTCTGTCTCCAGTATATGCGAGATATAGCGTGAAGTTGTATTAAAAGTTCTCAATTTTTTTTACCGATCGTCAAAGAGCCCGAAACGTGGCCCGAACTATTCGACAGTAATAACTAAATAATATGATTATATTCAATATCAATCTTTATATGGCGCTCGCAATAAAGCAAACAGGAAGCTCGGACAGCGATACGAGATAGTCGGCAAGTGCATGCTCATTTCCTTATTAGTTGGCGTAGATGGAATATTATTGGAGTTACGATTCGTACCGGACGCGTACAAACGTAAATACATGCATATTACGCATAATACACTACTGTATGTCATTATATTAGTTTAAGCATTTACCAATATCATCAGATTCACGCTGTATCCCGCACAAGCAGGGTAGGCAGAGGGAACCTAGTGTTAAGACAATGCGTTCCCCACTTTCTGCCGAATTCTGGAGGCATTGCGTGTTGAGTGGCAGAACTCAACGCCGCGCTTAACCTCGACACCAGAGCGAAGAAATGGAAATATAAATTTAACTAAATATTACATCTCCTCGAGTGGGGATCGAACCCACAACCAGTCGGTTTTACAGTCACACTTCGTGCCGCTGTGCCACGACTGGCTTCAACATTTTATATATTTTCACGTTTTCAAACAGTAGTGAAGTTGTCTTATTTGCATTTAGCTTTCAATAGTAGCTCCATAATACTGGATTTATTTAGCTTTATTGAAGTATAATCATTCTTAATAACACCTTCCAGGCGTCGGAATAGATCCTACTGTCTGCCCTTCCTACGTCAACATGTTTATGCAAGACATTTTTTTTCAGCTTATCGCTGTAACCCGCATGTAGTAGGAATAGGAAGGGAACCTAGGAACCTAGTGTTAACACAGCCGAGCAAGACAATATTTTATTCAACAAAAACACCCATATCTTATTACTATTCCTAAAATATCAAGGTTGTATGTTATATTATAACAATAAAATAATATTTATATCAAACAAAAAAATATGACCTTTCACTTACGCCATAGAGTTTATAGAGAATTATAAAAGCTAAACTAAAATTGAAAAAAAAAACCGTTCTACATAAAGTCCAACATTGGTGTCTTCCCTCGCGCGGTACATACTCACATCCTTATTGAGATAGCTGAGCAGCGACTCTGTCTCGTTGAGGAGTGTGACGGTGCACTTGCCGCGTATGTGCGTGGCGGGCAGCGTCTCCACGTGCCGGGAAAGGAAGAGCTCGCGGTGCTTCGCCTGGTGCCGCTGCTTCGGCGCTAGCCCGTCTGTGCCCGGGAGATCCGTGGTTTCTTCCTCCATCGCCACTATAATGTATAATAATTGAACATTTAAATATCGTATTAAAAGCATCATATAAAGAAGAATTTAACATTATTATATTATGGTACTACTACCATATTGTATGGCGCAGAGGCAGCAGTCACACTTTGTACTGTAAAATTGACTGGTTGTGGGTTCGATCCTCACTCGAAATGAAATATTTATTTAAATTTATATTTTTGATGAAAAAGAGTTATTCTCGGAATACATATAAATAAATGTCGATTTTTTGCATTTTTATCATATTACTTTTTCATTTACATTTCCGAGTATGTCAAGCAAGAGCAAAAAAAAAATTACATGATTTTATTTGACTATCGAAGACATCAAATGTCTTGTTTCATTAAGCTGATGATTTAGTTAATCTTTTGATATAATTGTGTTTAATATGTATCTGTGAGCAAATTTACGTATGTAATTACACTAGTTATTAATATTAAATCTTATACTTTATATTGTCATATTTTAGGTATCTTTATTTTGCTTTTTATTATTTTAATCCATATCCAAAAAAAAACTGATTGTCGTGGGAACAAGTATGTGAGTACCTATCTACCTACGTATTATAGCGTATATATAAACAATATAATTCAAATTGAAATGTACTTAAAGCTGTATACTATGTATTAACTATTATATAATATTACAACATTATAACCGCAAAGAATGAAGTACTTGCCAATTTATCGCAATAAAAGAGGATAACTTCAATACAATTATCAAATTATTAAGTTCATACTAAGGTACGTACAACAAAAAATAACATTAACTCTACTCTCTATCTTATTGTCGCCATTTCTAACTATATCGTATGACGTATATTTAACTCCGAAATTCAGATTCTTAGTTTTGACAGCTCGTTTTACCCACTTTGAAAATAGATAAAGAAGCTGATTAATAGGCCAGTCGTGGCGCAGCGGCACGAAGTGTGACTGTAAAACCGACTGGTTGTGGGTTCGACCCCACTCGAGGAGATGAAATATTTACTTAAATTTATATTTCCATTTCTTCGCTCTGGTGTCGAGGCTAAGCGCGGCGCTGAGTTGTGCTACTCAACACGCAATGCCTCCAGAATTCGGCAGAAAGTGGGGAACGGAGAGTCTTAACACTAGGTTCCCTCTGCCAACCCTGCTGTGTGCGGGATACAGCGTGAAGCTGAATTAATTCAACGTACAAGTATAAAATTAAAATTTGTTTATACAACTACATTTAAAATAATGATCTACATTAATACACTTACAGTTAGATGTACCTACTACCTACTAATTCTATGAATCATGTACGCCATTAATGGAAACGTACCGACATATAGTAACGTAATCGGTGCAAAATAGAACCGTCCAAATGGGGATATTGCCCGGTGTTGATATTATAAAACACGTAACTAAACCCATCAAAGGGTACGAAATGGTAGAATTTGTAAATTGATTTATTCAAAAAAATTAAATTAAATTAGCTTCACGCTGTATCCCGCACACAGCAAGGTAGGCAGAGGGAACCTAGTGTTAAGACACTCCGTTCCCCACTTCCTGCCGAATTCTGAAGGCATTGCGTGTTGAGTGGCAGAACTCAACGCCGCGTTTAACCTCGATACCAGAGAGAAGAAATGGCAATATAAATTTAAGTAAATATTTCATCTCCTCGAGTGGGGATCGAACCCACAACCAGTCGGTTTTGCAGTCACACCTCGTGCCGCTGCGCCACGACCGGCCTCTATTTATTTATTCGATTATTGATAATGTTGTAATGAGATGAGAAGAGGTCGTCGTGGCGCAGGGGTTGAAGCTTGTGACTGTAACGCGACGGTTGTGGGTTCGACCCTACTCGGAAAAATGAATTATTCATATTTTAATTTCTTCGTATTCGTATTGTACAAGGCAAAAGCACGATGTTAAATTTCAGTAATGCCTCGAGAATCGGCAGAAAGTGGCGAACAGAGTGTCGTAACACTAGGTGCCTCTGCCTACCCTGCTACATTCAAACAGCGATATACAGCGTGAAGCTAACGTGACAAAAAGACAAAAAAGGAAACAAAATACATAAGAATTTAAAGAATTAATAGTAAGTGCAAGTATTGGCACAGCAGCCCAGCAGACGGCGGCAGGCCAGGTGCGTTGCGAAACGCGCTCACGTCAGCTTATAATTTTTATACGCCGATCTGCCGCCATTACGACACGCGCACTCGTATCACAACATGTCCGCCGCCTCGGTCCATTTGTATAATCGTGGCTATTTATTATATTGAATTAAACTTGCCTAACTTACAGATCACAAAACTTAGGAAAAAAAAGACAATTTCAATATGAATCAAATGCTGGATAGATGCTGAAAGCGTACTATAGAAGAACATTACAATAAAATGAATTTACTTATAATAAAATTCATATATAAAATATAAATCTAATATAAGATGATCCCAACAATCCTGAACTATGATATTAGTCATATAAAAGTACTGTTATATGATAAAAGCCCGGGACCTATTCTAATATTATTTATTGTCTTATTTTATACGAAACAAAGAATATGTTTGTATAAAATAAGATGCCAGTTTGTAATTACTTTATAGTTACCTAGGTAGGTATCTATAAGCACGAACTAGGTCATATTGACATTTCATTCATTATGTTAAATTAAAAGTTGGCTATATCGAGGACCGGTTTAAGTTAAGATGGCTTTTGTGTGGTGACGCGGCGCGTGCGGTCTGAGGGGTGGGGGGAGGGCGTCGAGGGGTAGCGCCGGCTACTTATTATTACCACGCAGTCTCACGCAGACACCTCATTAATACCATATATATATATACATATATTCTATATAATATATTGAATAAATATGTACTAGCACTAACTTAGGGATCGACCAATTACATATGGTAATTAAATTTTTATGAGAGTATTAAAAGTTGCCATTTACAAATAAGCACTCTATCAAGTAAAGCGTACGATTCGAAATGAACTCGCTCTACGTGGACGCAGAATAAAAATAATTAAAAAAAAACTATGATTAGAAAAAAAACACGATCGATAGCAAAGTAACAGTTAAAATAAACGTAAAAGATGTATCGCCAAACATCGTCCATTTAGCTCGAATTGGGTACAGTGAGGCCATCCATTATTGGCATTAGTAGAAAAGGGGGAGGGGAACAAAAAGATTGGATGTTAAGGCAAGCGGCGCATTAATTCCGGTGGCAATACTTGGCTGAAATGCTATAATGTAGAATCTGGATATTTATTATTTTTTCTAAATAAGAATTAAGAAAAATAATTCGTCGAAATCTAGAGGCATTGAACGGCGTTGATTTACGACACTCAACACGCAATGCCTCTAGAATTTGGCGGAAATTGGGGAGCGGAGTGTCTTAACACTAGGTTCCCTCTGCCTACCCTGCTACATGCGGGACACACCGTGAACCACCGTTGACAATTCTATATTGCTATAAGGTGAACCTTACTTTCTATGTCTAAGAAAGTAAGATTATCGTGTTTTGTTTTTGTTTACATTCTCTATAAACTATATAAAAAGTCCGCTTGTCTTTCCTTGTTAAATCTGTTCCGTTTTATTTATTAATATCAACGCATTGAATGTTTATTATATCTTTTGTATCGAATATTATTTAGGTAGTATCTTTTTAAAAAACAATAAGCCTACGAAATGACCGATGTTGATAAATAATATAATAGGATGTATAGAAAATAACATACAAAAGGATACAGCCATTAAAAATAGCAACATAATACAAACAGGAATAGCACATGCTATATTTTCTTTAATTTACTTTTTTTTCATGTAATAAATTAAAAATATACAGCTCATTTTCAATTTATCACTAAGAATAAACATATTATATAGTTTTGACATTGATATCATTGAACTAACAAACACAATATAAAACTCAAAAAAAAAATAAATAAAATGAGGAAAGAGAATTGAAATTGAAATTTTACCTTCTATTAAGAGAATACTTTTAGCTCTTAATATTTTTGGTTTTGTTTTTGTGCATTTTTTATTGTTTTTTTTTTTATTTTGAAAGTATTTATTGACACAAACTCTTTGCACGCTACGTTACGCCTAGATAAAAAAGAAAGTTATATAAATACCACATTGATTTCTTTTAAGACCATTTAAATATAATCTATAAAACCGTAAAGATCACTGGACAATATAGAAATGTCAGTCACGATCACATTAAGTATTAAAATAGAACCGAATAAAAATGACCATTTAAAAGAATTACCATAAAATAATGATCTCGAAAAAGAACCATTCCACACACTCACATTTCATTCTCATAAAATATTATTATCAACTTCACGCTGTATCCCGCACACAGCAGGGTAGACAGAGGGAACCTAGTGTTAAGACACCCCGTTCTCCCCTTTCTGCCGAATTCTGGAGGCATTGCGTGTTGAGTGGGAGAAGTTAAAATTAATTACTAGTACAAATCAGCTTTAACGTTTAATAAAAAGCTGTAGTCGATGGTTCAACAAGCAAGACCAGTTAATTTTATATTCTTTTTAGCGAATTCTTTCATCAGAATACTTTTATTCTACGTATAATATAAGTTAGTAAGTGTAAATTTTAATTTTTTCGTAAAATTTATTCAAAAAGAAATATTAATAATTGTGGATAACATATTCAAAGCCTAAAAGGAAAGGTCAAAAACTTAAGAAAAAAAAGAATAACATTAAAAAAAAAAAGAAACGTATATGATCATCTCGTTATCCCGGTTTTACTGGTGAAAACACCAAATTTACGCTAAGAAAATTGTGGAGAAATTTTCAACCAAATCGAACGGTCAGAAGTGGGCCAAAATAGCGTTGCAAGATATGTATTTTTATATTGATTGATAAACTGATAGATAGAGGTCTTTTCTTGTAAACGCAAATTTTCATAGACTGGTTACAAATATATGTGTTAATATATTATCGAAACGGTAGAGGCCCAGTCGTGACGCAGGGGCACAAGCGTGTGACTGTAAACGCGACAGACAGACAGATTGTAGGTTCGATTCCCATTCAAGGAAATTAAATATTTAATATTTTCATTTCTTCACTCTGTGGTCAAAGTTTTGAGTTCCGTCACTCATACCGCAATGCCTCGAAAAATTCGACGGAAAGTGGAAAACGGAGTGTCTAAAAACTAGGTTCTCTCTGCCAACCCAGCTATATGAGGGGTACAGAACGAGAAGCTGATTATCTTTAGTTGATTTTTAAATTACCTAAGGATAACGGCATTCGCAAAATGCTGTTTTAATGCTAACATTCTTAGAAACAAGCAAGCAAACAAGCGGAATGCAGAATCACGACACCGAGGTCCCGAGTAACTCATGAATATAAAATATTACGTCGCGCAAGTAGGTACCTACTTTTAGCTAGATGAGTTGTGTTAGTTGCTATCTGTGGTGCTTTTTCGTAGATTAGAGGTGAGTTTTTTTTTATGTTTTATTATATTAAAGTACTATAATAACAAAGAAATTTGACATTTTATATTTATTAAGATATGTCGCAACATATCTTTTTATCTCCACGATGTTTCTCGCACATCAGCAGGGTAGACAGAAGGAACCTAGTGTTCAGACAATTTGTTTCCCATTTTTCGCTGAATTCTCGAGGCACTGCGTGTTGAGTGGCGGAACGGAACGCCGCGCTTTGCCTAGTTACCAAGGCGACGATGTGAAGATGTCAAATACTTTATTTCCCCAAGCGAGAATCTAACCTACAATCGTCGCGTTTATAGCCGCCTCTGCGACGTATCTAATATAGTGTTATTATTTTTAATGTAGTATTACACATTATTGTCTACATATTTACTTACTACAATTACATATCATACATTATTACTTTACTAACGCTTATTTTAAATGTGAAGTTGCGCCAGTCGTGGCGCAGCGGCGCGAAATGTGACTGTAAAACCAACTGGTTGTGCGTTCGATCTTCATTCGAGGAGATGAAATATTTACTTAAATTTATATTTTCATCTCTTCGCTCTGGTGTCGAGGCTAAGCGCGGCGTTGAGCTCTGCCACTCAACATGCAATGCCTCCAGAATTCGGTAGAAAGTGGGGAGCAGAGTGTCTTAACACTAGGTTCCCTCTGCCTAACCTGCTGTGTGCGGGAGTCAGCGTGAAGCTGATTTAATTTAATTTAAAATAATCCTATACAAATGACAGTATTTGGGCCTTTTCTAATATTTAAACTACAGTTCACATGAGAACTGGGGATGATGAGGACCATGTTAGATTAGCCACGGCAATGAACATAGTATTTTCAAACAAGAAAGTACATAGGCAAGCTTTGTTCTAACACAGGTGGGCCGCAGTGTATCACTCCTTATCTTATCTTTCCGCTATGGTGGCATTGTCAGCGCCGAAGATTCAAGATTGGGTCATTTTAGCTTTATTTCGAAGCCTGAGCAATAAATATGGTGAGTTTATAATAAAACAGAACTATATATTTTTTAGACATAATTTGTATCTACAAGGAATAAGTTTCTTTTCGTCTGTAATTTCGAGGCCAGTCGTGGCCCACGGGCACAAGTGTGTGACTGTTATCGCGACTGGTTGTGGGTTGGATCCCTCCGCGATAAAATGAAATATTTATTTAAATTTATATTTTCTTTGCTCTGATGTAGAGGCGACGTTGAGTTCCGCCACTCACGCCATGTAATTCCTCCAGCATGGGGCGAAAAATGAGAAATGGAGTATCTTAACACTATGTTTCATCTGCCTACCCTGCTGTGCGCGGGTTACAGCGTAAAGCTGATTCATTTTTTTAATTTATATTTGTTTTTAGACATATAGGGTATGGATGGAGAACACAATATGCATATACAGCATTTCTTTTCGACTATAATATAATGTTTCATATTGAATTCTAAGTTGATAAATTATAATTAAATTCGGCATTCTTTATGCCACATTTACAGAACTCTTTTGGCAATTTTAATAACTTCGGATTATGGATACACACGCGTCACTACGCAACTAATTAAAGCGTAGGCAAAGAGAAAATGGCAATCTGTGGAGCCCCCCCCTACTAGTGGAGGGGGGAGGGGGGGGTCGGTTACGTGTGCCCCCTTGGGGTGGTTGGGTGTATGGTTTTTCTGCTCGGGCATCCTTTGCTTACTTATTGATCCAGTCAAATGTGTGGAGGTGGCGCGGTGGGTGGCGCGCCCGACCCCTCCCTCTCCGAAGGGGGTACGTCCAAATAAATCTGCCCGCCCGCGAAACACCGCAGTGACAACAGCGGCCACGGGTAAGATGTGGCCGCAGCCTCTAACCTGAGCTCATCATCATCATCATCAACAGATGAATATATTAACGGACGTATGAACGTAATATAACAATTCTCTATTTTCCATTTGCAACCGAATGCCATTTTAATTGAAATCATCTCTATCGGAAGGTAGCGGCGGGCGCGACCTTAGAAACAGGCATGCGCGCGACCGCTGAGGTGTAGGTACCTAGTGTTAAACCGCGACGCCTCTGCTATTTTAGTAGGGGTCAACGACATTCACTACTAAATAAAACATATAAATCAACATTTGTATCAATATGAATCTGTTATTCAAAACGAGACATCCAACACGTAACATACTCTTAATAATTATAATGAATTATGTATAATTGATATTCAAATAACTACTTTTGTTCTATTTACTGTGGCCAAATATCAAAAGTAGTTTAAAAATAGTATATCAAAAATAATATATACTTTTCAAGTGCCATAAATCATCTTAATCTTAAAAAAGCGATATTTAGAATTAAAAATAAAAAAAATTATTAGCTTCACTCTGTGTTCCGCACACAGCAGAGGGAACCTAGTGTTAAGACACTCCCCACTTTACGCCGAATTCTGGAGGCATTGCGTGCTGAGTGGCGGAACTCAACGCTGCGCTTTGCCTCGACACCAGAGCGAAGAAATGAAAATATAAATGTAAATAAATATTTCACTTCCTCGAGTGGGGATCGAACTCACAACTAGTCGATTTTACAGTCACATTTTGTGCCCCTGCGCCACGAACGGCCTCGATTCTAGAATATATATATACATACACACACACACACACACACACACACACACATACATACATACATATATANATATATATATATATCAATTACTGCTGTAGAAAAATGTTCATATTTACGTACAAAATCTAGATATTGAATTATAGGTTTCAACGATAACTAGATGAGAGAGCCAAATCTTCAAACAAACATAATCTGGCTATCCCCTGTAAAAACGCCAAGAAATGCCGGAGTTTCAAGGACCAATTTGTAAATGAAGGGGCTGCAGTTCAACTACGAGAACCTACCTGAGATTTTTTTTATTTTTCGCCGTGTATCTTTTTAACACAAACAATTGTTTTTCACAATAATGTTATTTTATATATTAAAATGATTAAAATTTATATATATATATATATATATATATATATATATATATATATATATATAAAAAGACAATATGTCGGATAGTGCTACTAATATATAATAATATACAAAAATTCTTTTGTTGAGTCAGTGATAGACATTGCATAGTCAAAGCCACCGTTTAAAAAGATGAAATTTAACATCTACCAAGGCGAGGAAGTATAAGGGAGCACTGCGAAAAGATTTCTCAAAAATGTTACGACACGAAAAAAATCGGAAATGTATTTTACACCTTTAAGTCCACGCCAAAAAAACTTACTTATGACTAATAAATTATATTGAAATACAAATTATTATATACATATATAAAAACCAACAAAAACATAGACAAAAAGAAATATCTATTACTAACAATTCGCTATATTGCTAGTTAGTCAGTCATAAATTATCTTTATAGGCCACAGGATGAGATGAGTGGCACAATGACTTCCTACAATATAAATTATTATATAACGTACAATCTAATACATTTATACCTTGTGGCAAGATACTTTAGTCAACAATCATTTCTTTTCTTTTTTAAATTTTTTTTTAAGTGTCACGCTGTATCCCACACACAGCTGGGTAGGCAGAGGGAACCTAGTGGTCGTGTTGTTGTGAACATAGGGTTGAGACACGCCGTTCCCCATTTTCCGTCCATTTCGGGAGGCATTACGTGTTTAGTGACGGTACTCAACGTCGCGCTTTGACTCGACACCAGAGCGAAAAAATAAAATGATTAAATATTAGCTACGTTTTTATGTACGATTTGGAGATGTATAAAATAATTTTATCTAGGTTACAGAAATATATTGACACAGCTCTCACATTATGCAAATTAGTTAAAAAGGACAGTGATAAGTCTCTCTTTTCTCCACTTCAAAATGACATTGCGCGATGTGTAGTACTCTACCATGCTAAGTAAAACTTTAAGATAGGCGAAACAATATATTTTCTATTTTTCTATAGCAAAATTAAGATATACAACCATCGCCTTCAATAATAATAATCATGAGTTAACTATTGTTAGACCTGATGTCTTTTGGAAGTTTTTTTTTCCAGCTGCATACTTTATTCTACATTTTTGACACAGTTTGACAAGCAGTGAAATTTTAATATCAAGACACTCTGTTCTCCTCTCTCCGGCCAAATTCGAGACAACGCGCGTTGAGCGATGACAATAATCGGATCTACATACAAGTCCCACTCCCACAATACCACTATGGCCTCAAATATTCATTAAAAAAAAAGACAAGTGCGCTATAAAAATATACGTATAATAACTATATATATGTATGTCATATCATTAAATCAGTGAGGCCGGTCGTGGCGCAGCGGCACGAGGTGTGACTGCAAAACCGACTGGTTGTGGGTTCGATCCCCACTCGAGGAGATGAAATATTTACTTAAATTTATATTTCCATTTCTTCGCTCTGGTGTCGAGGTTAAGCGCGGCGTTGAGTTCTGCCACTCAACACGCAATGCCTCCAGAATTCGGCAGAAAGTGGGGAACGGAGTGTCTTAACACTAGGTTCCCTCTGCCTACCCTACTGTGTGCGGGATACAGCGTGAAGCTAATTTATTTTTAATTTTATATCATTAAAGTGTTTGCCATTCTAAACCAGTAACTTGTAGTCTGATGTATTTTCTTGAATTTTAAATTACCTCTAGTAGTTTATAGAAATCCAAAAAGAGTTTAATATAAAAGGAATTTCAAAGAAATCACATAAATTTGTAATGTAATTTTTTTTAAAATAATGAATTTTAAAAAATAGCATCTCAATTTGTATCAAATTCAATAATATTCATAAATTTTTATCATTTTTAGTTATTTATATATTTTGTAACAAAATTAAACAATAGAGAAAACAATGAATTTTATTTTTTACAAGTAAAATCTTTTTTATTTTATAAACAAAAGTTCAGAGGTATATTTGTTTCGGTCGCGGAGGCGGAAAGAAAGGAAGACTACTCTTATTCCCGCGAAAAACCGGAAATCGGTTTACTTGCAAATTTTGCTGATATCAACCACTGTTCAAAGTATTGCAAGAATTCCTTCTATTGTACTGATTTACTATTGACATGATTGATAATCTTTATGGGTCTTATTTCATACCATAATATTAATTTAATAAAATGTTATATATAAATTATAAAAATTTTAATAAAAATTTAAAAAATCAGGTTCATGTTTTTAACACTAGGTTCATTATTAGCGTATCTAAAGATATTTTCTAGGGGAGGGGGCCTGGACTTTAGCTTTGAACAGATATGTTCGTGTACCTAAATGTTTTTTTTATGTTTCGGGGCAAATTTTGTTATAAGTAAAATTTCTGGGGTGGGCACCAGATTATTCTGGGGTGGGCACGGCCCACCCGTCTCCCCTGTTTCCTACGCCCATGACTAGATTGAACACATCGTTAAGTTGATTTATTTTTGTTATTTTATTTAAGTATTTAGTCGTAATAAGCGATTATGTATTTTTTTTTGCCAACATTAACATTTTTATCCCCAAAACTAGGATCAGTATGAAAGGCCGGCTTATAAGGTCTTATAAATGCAAGAAAGTATGAAAACATAGTAGAACGCTCTTTACCAAGTGGAACGCTATGTCAAAATTATTTTGAGGTGAATTTAACTTCTAAAATATTATTTATAGCTAAGACGTATGATGCCGTATAATGTACAAGCAGTGGATTTGAAACTTGGACATCATTGACGTATTTACAATTTTTAACCTTAAATACATCTTTTTCTTTATTTTTATTCCGCATGTAGCGGAGTCTAGTATTAAGATACTCTGGTACCCCCGAAATATGATTAATATTTATTTTATAAAAAAAACTATAATTATTGAGGCCAGTCGTAGCGCGGCACGAGGTATGACTGTAAAACCGACTGGTTGTGGGTTCGATCCCCACTCGAGGAGATGAAATATTTACTTAAATTTATATTTCCATTTCTACGCTCTGGTGTCGAGGACAAGCGCGGCGTTGAGTTCTGTCACTCAACACGCAATGCCTCCAGAATTCGGCAGAAAATAGGGAACGGGGTGTCTTAACACGAAGGAACCTTTCTCTCAGGAACCTGCTCTGTGAGGGATACAGCGTGAAGCTGATTAAAAAAAAAACTATAATAGTTTGCCTGATAGTAGTATGAAGCAGTATCATTTACTGTCCTAGTTATAAAGACTTTGTAAATTAATTAACGTACAATCAATACATGCTTCACAATTACTATAAAGTATCCATAATTTTTATGAACTACTTTCTCAATAGAAAGATTGGTGCTGTGAAATAAGCACATCTTTGAATAGCAAGCAGGTCGAGATCTGTTCCAAACTAATAATCACAATTTGAACCACTTGTAATACTTGGATACTCATGAAACTTAGCAGTTACACGTATCTTAGGTGACAATATTATGGTATTAACGAGCTGGTGTGATGATGGAGCCAGAGCCTGTACATTGGAACTCTTCGAGTTTAGGTTCATACAATATGTAGCTCCGAGCACATTCTTTAGTACTTGTATCATTAGATTTTATTTATTTTTCAAAACTATATAATATTTTCCATAAGACAATGCAATATAACATATAGCCTAAACTCTAAACTAAGCTCAAAGGTTGTTCAACTTAAAAACAACAAACAGTCAGCGATCTCTTTTGTTCAATAATTACAAAACATGCATTATTTGTTTTTGTTTACGTATATATGTAACTACTAACATGTTAGTATATATATCTATATATATATACATATATGTATATATGTTCACGGCATTTATGGTATTGTAATACCAAATGAACAGCACAAACAAAAGCATGAATACCACTGCAGGCTATTTAGGCTGCACACATATTTTATGTTTTTGTGTTTCAAATTATTAACTTCATGTGATCTTCACATTTTTAGAACTACTTGCGGTGTTGTGTTAAATATACCTACTTTCTTTCAACGTGGTTTTAAAAGTTCAAAAAATGCTTTGTTTATATAATTTTTAATTTAAGCCACAATTGTGGCCATACATTATTCATACACACTTTTTTTGTAACTCTTTTCTTTTCCATAGTTTTTTCACTTGTTTAGTTTTAAAACTAAATCTTTGAATATATTCTACCTTGTTATACCAATTTTAGAATCTAGAATCCCAAAAAATCTTTTCGAATAAACGAAAATGTTGTAAGAAACGAGCGGGATATTGGATTTGTTTTATGTTAATCAAAAGCAAGCGTTTGAGGACGTCGTAGCGCAGGGGCAAGCGTGTACTGTAGCCACGATGCCTGTGGGACGATTCTCACTCGAGGGAATGAAATATTAAATCTTTCATTACCCCAAGCGCGGTGTTGAGCTCCGCCTGTCAATACACGATATCGAGAGAATTCCATGGAAAGTGGAGAACGTAGTGTCTTAACGCTGGGTTCCCTGGTTCCTTCTGTCTATTGTTAGCATAAGTTACTTATAGCAGTGGCGTAGCTAGGGTATTTGCTGCCTGATGCGGCTTAGGACTTGATGCCCTTTAAAATGGTCAAGGTAATTTCGGATTTCGATCAGTAGAGTAGATATATCGTTTTTTATTGCTGCAAAACTATAATAACTATATATAAGTTATAATGGGGGTCCAAGATGNTATTGTTTCCATTATCGATTGTATTAAGTGGCGGTAGTGTGCTGCGTCTTTTCCGGTGGATTTCCAATATAAGCACAAACGACACGGCACTCATGTTCATTACGTTCTAAGATATTGTCAAGACAACTTGTCATTATAGTTTATATTTAAATATTGTGACTACGAGAATATATGTGTATATAACAAGTGTAAATAAATTTATTGTAAAAGCTGGAAGCTGGATTTTGTGTCTGATTTGTTGGTTCGCCCGACACTATTCTATTATGTGCGGAATACAAAAAAAAAAAGCAAAAGCTAACCGTAAGATTTTTGCACAGTGTCTGATAATTTTGTTGCGATACATACAGGAAATGCGTGAAGACAATGTAAATTGGTGGCAAAAATAGGAGCTACTTTAAAAGCAAACACTCCGTGGAAACAAACCTAATACTAATTTTAAAAGATTTTTATCTTCAAATCATATTTGGACCCATAACTATTTTCTTTAGTTTGTAAACTAAACTCTTCACGATTGCTCTAGTATGATAGATATTTATAATTTTTGTTATTTATTTTCATAATGAAGTTTGACTTTTTGAAGATAATTACAGTTCACAAGCATAGGAACATGTTACAGATTAGTTAAATGTTAAAACAAAAAAAAAGCTAATTTGGAAATATATCTTAATATTACGACTTTATTCCACAAAATTTTTAAACAGACTAACTATTTTTTTTATATATATGGATAGCGTCGCACCTAGCGGTCGCGGCTTTAATGGCCACACAACAGTTTCACTGTGGATGTCACAGGGTTTAACGTCGGGACCTTGGAGTCAAATATTTTGAAATCCAACGCCAGATTATAAAATTCTTTATAGTAAATTAACTAATTAAACATTTAGGTACATTGGGTTTCGTAGTTACAAATTATAATTGCGAATGCTGTAGCCTTTTATAAGAAATATTATTCTTATTTATTATATTGTATAAAAAATAATTCATAGTCTGTTTTGCTATTTTTCTTAATTTACACAAACATGTATATACAAGTGGCTGACATTACCATTTCTTATCAAGAATATAACTTATTTAGAAAAGTATCAATAAAATCTTTCTTAAGTATAGAATAACACTTTAAAAAAAAAGAATATAATTCTTAAGAGGGACAGTATGGTGTGTGTGTGACGGTAGTCAACCATCCGTCGACAAGAATGGTGAGGTAAAACTGTAAATATGTAATGAGAGGATCGCCGCGGTCCTGCGAGGCGGCCGCGGCGCGGAGTGGTCGCCGGGAGGGCGGGGAGGGCGCGCGGAAGGAATGCGTCGTTTTCGCATCGGGAGAAACGAATGCGTTTAAGCGTCGCGGTACACAATGGCGGCGTGACGAGATCCGGTTCGCGGGTGGCGTGGGGCGTCCGGGGCGGCGGGGGGGAGGTCTCTAATCGATAGCCGGCGAGCGACGGCCGGGCGACTGCGGCGCATAGGTGACAGCTCGGGCCCAATCAAATTACCGCCGGCGGAGAAGAGTTGCACCGGGCACGCACGCCGGAGACGTGCCCGCCGTGCATCATGCAGCAGACCGCCCGTTACATCTATTACAAAATATGAGGAAAAAACAATCACATGACAGCCATTGTATCCAAGAACAATACTAAAGTAGGAGGTAGAGACGCAGGGCGTCCTACGGTATTTGGCGAAATGTATTCTACTAGTTTCAACTACGCCAAGAAATTTATTAGATTTATGACGTACTAGCATGTCAGTTATCACTTTCATATAACTATTTACCACGCAACTCTACCAAACGTAGGCACCAGATACTATACGTCATATGTTGTAGGTTTACAGCAACGAGCAAACAAAAAAAAAGAAGAGCTAACCCAACCAAGACTAACTACCATCTACAACTCTTAATAAGATCCAGAGTTTTTTCTTTTCAAACTGTTGATGAGAAATTATTTCATTTCAATGTGTTAAAATATGGATAGCCCAGAATGTCACTCAAATCAATAACACTCATAATTCATATGAAATATGTATCAAATATTGTGATCTTAGAATTGCACTTTCAACTTTTAAAGTGAAGGTCGAGAAGAGGGAATGCCAAATATTACGACGACATGGAGTTCTGCGTTATACGATGCAGACATTTTGTTTAGCTAATGTGGACCGTTCTCAACAATCAATATCATATTGTCTGATACATTAGAAGAGTGAGATAATTTCGACGGTTCCTAGAAAGTATCAAAAGTGAAAAATTGCAAGTTTGTTTTATTGTTTTTTGAACTGGTAATAAGATCAGTTTTCGATTACACACACGTTCACGTTAAAAAAACCGCATGAACAAAATTTTTTTTATAATTTTGATAAAATCTCATCAAAATTACCTTTTTAGTAGTTCCAAAGAGCAATCAAAACATCACTTTCGATACTTTACCTTGGTACCATCGATTTACTAATCGATAGCTTCTGAATATACAATATAATAAGTATATGTTGTAACCATATGTTATACCTTAGAAATTGAATTATATATAATAACAAATATTATATTGAGGCCAGTCGTAGCGCAGCGGCACGAGGTGTGACTGTAAAACCGACTGGTTGTAGGTTCGATCCCCACTCGAGGAGATGAAATATTTACTTAAATTTATATTTCCATTTCTTCGCTCTGGGGTCGAGGTTAAGCGCGGCGTTGAGTTCTGTCACTCAACACGCAATGCCTCCAGATTTCGGCAGAAAGTGGGGAACGGAGTGTCTTAACACTAGGTTCCCTCTGCCTACCCTGCTGTGTGCGGGATACAGCGTGAAGCTGTATATATTATATTAGAGGCTGTCCAATATGAAACAATAATGCGGACGAAGTGAGCGTGTTCCGAGTTCTATATAGTCGAGGTATTGGTGTACGCGCATCTAATTATAGGTTATTCCTCTCGCGTAGCGCACAACGGATTTACGTTTTAACATTAACGACTTGCTCACGATTGTGTGTAATGTATGCACACATAGTCCTCAACTCTATATACATATAATACATACATACATGCATACATACGTACATATACAAAATTATGTTTATTTAAAAAAAATATTGAAAATCAAAAACATTTCTTATACTATATATTTATGGAACAATACTGTAGTCTAAAATAGCTTCTAATACATTGTACTACACAAAAACGAAAGCTTAAATTTTGATATAGACGAAGTGACGTGGGTGTATTATTATATACCTATATCATTGACCTTGTATAGTATTTACAAAATCGATAAAACATTAATAAAAAGCAAGTTAGTGGAGAGTGAAATATAAATATTGTTTTACTACGTATAAGTAACGAAGCGGTCACCGCAATTAAACTGGTGACGTCGCAGCCTTCCGACTGCGGAGGGAAATAAAAGCACAGCTCAATCAATTGATAGCGGATACATTGGTCAGACGCGACTCGCATCGTTTGAAGCCACACTGCATGTTATTACTTGGTTGAAACAATTTCTTTTTTTCAAGAGGCCAGTCGTGGCGCAGCGGCACGAAGCGGTTGTGGGTTCGATCCCCACTCGAGGAGATGAAATATTTACTTAAATTTATATTTCCATTTCTTCGCTCTGGTGTCGAGGCTAAGCGCGGCGTGGAGTTCTATCACTCAACACGCAATGCCTCCAAAATTCGGCATAAAGTGGGGAACGGAGTGTCTTAACACTAGGTTCCCTCTGCCTACCCTGCTTTGTGCCGGATATAGCGTGAAGCTGAAGAGAAAAAAAGTCTCAAAATGTATAGTCGAATATCTACAAACGTTCTTTTTTTTTGCATACTTTATTCTGTATAGATTTTTCCAGCTTCACGCTGTATCTGCATGACGCAGGGTAGGCGGAAGGAACCTGGAGTTAAGACACTCCGTTCCCATTAAGACTGGGTAGACAGTACCTCCGTTCCCAGCCGCAGGTCGCCTCGTTTCCAGAGTGGGAAAATTAAAATTATAAATATTCCTCGACTCCACTCTTCGAGTGGGAATCGAACCTACAATCTGTTGTGTTTACAGTCACACTTTGTGCCCTTGCGCCACGACTGGCCTCAAACTAGTTGCAAACCAAATATTACATAATATCGTGCACAAAGTTGTAAAGAAACCCGAACACATGGATTTTAGCTCTCCTCCTTTCCTTTGCAGAAAATCAACTTTTTGTCAGTTGTAGTCGAAGAGAAAATTCCGTAGTAGTTTCAATAAAAATGGTTATTGTATACTTAAACCAAACTTATAAAAAAATTATGCTTACCTATCGCAGGGTCGAGAACAGCCTGTGCCGCTTGTTCCTCGCCTATAGGCGTCTTAAGGCATATTTTTTTGAGTTTCATCGCGACTGGTGAGTCTTCTGACTGGGCCACTGTAACGTAAAATATCACTTAGGAAACGATAAAAACATAAAAATCGTCGCGGTGTCATGGGACAATATCTAAGTGTACACGGCTTCGAATTCCAATGTGAGGAATTTTGATTACATTTAAATTATTATTTTTTACATTTTTATTTCGTACTTAGGAAAGAAAAATATTTTTTAACCAACTAAGCCACTGGTTGGTCAGAGCGCTCGGACGGTTTCTGAAGAGGCGTGGGTTCAAAGTCGTTACGTTACGTTCAATTTTTTACTAACTTAAGTTCTGCCACTAATTCGCAAGTCTCAGAAATTTAACAACAAGTGAGCAACGGAATCCCTTAACCAGGTTCCCTCTGCCTTTTTTGCTTCCTTTCCCTACCCTGCTACACGGGAAAAAGCGTGGAGTTGCAAAATAAAAATTAACTTTAGGCAATAATATTATGTATAATTATTATTATTAGGCCATCCGTGGCACAGGGGCTCAAAATGTGACTGGTAAAATCGACTGGTTGTGGGTTCGATACCCACTCGAAGAAATAAAATATTTATTTACATTCATATTTTCATTTCTTCGCTCTGATGTCGAGGCAAAGCGTGGCGTTGGATTCCGCCACTCAACACGCAATGCCTCCAGAACTCAGAGGAAGGTGGGGAACGGAGTGTCTTAACACTATCGGTTCCTTCTGCCTACCCTGCTGTGTGCAGGATACAGCGTAAAGCTGATTATTTTTTATTTTATTTTTAACAATATATTAATATATTATATACATTATATATTATATTTTATATTAAGACATTTTAATGTAATTTCTTAAACAGAACGTTATTTTCGTTATCACTAGAGAAGTAACATTTTATACACACAGCTTTTTGCAACGATAATAATACTAATTAATAAATAATTATCGAGGCCGGTCGTGGCGCAGCGGTACGAAGTGTGACTGTAAAACCGACTGGTTGTGGGTTCGATCCCCACTCGAGGAGATGAAATATTTACTTAAATTTATATTTTCATTTCTTCGCTCTGGTGTCGAGGTTAAGCGCGGCGTTGAGTTCTACCACTCAACACGCAATGCCTCCAGAATTCGGCAGTAAGTGGGGAACGGAGTGTCTTGACACTAGATTCCCTCTGTCTACCCTGCTGTGTGCGGGATACAGCGTGAAGCTGATTCATTTATTTATTTAATAAATAATTAATTTAAAAAAAAACAGACATCAGTATCATATTATCGTCTAAATTACAGTGTCGATCATGGTTACAAAAACCTGGAAAAATTACATATTTTGAATGGGAGTTTTATACCGTAAAAAATGAAAATCAAAACTTCAGTGGAAACTGAGGAGTGGTTTTTTTTTATTTAAATGCATTATAAATCTATAATATATTAACTTTATATTATAATTTATCGTTCACCTGACCTAAACTAAGAGGAAATATTATTAATACTTAGGATATCGCTATCACGATCAAAATCAAACCTACTACATTCGATTCACTAAGCTATGTTATTTATAAACTTTGCCACTAAGATGTTGTAGGTACACCTATTTTTTTAACACTGAGTCCTCTTGTTTTATATTTTAAAAATATTCTATTCTTAGGCACTTCTAAACCATGTGAAATAGTTTTGGATAAAAAAAATTGTGAGCGCTCTAGAATAGATATTCAATTGAGTGCTTGATAATAGTGGATAAAACTAACTAACTATATATATTTTTTATAGTATAATTTAATCACAATTTTATAATTTAGTAAACGTGAAACGTTTATAAACCTTGCTACTAGAGTAGAAAAGTAACAAAAAAGAGAGTTTAATAAATTTGTTTATAATATTTTAAAAGATATCCTGTCACGTGGATTAGTATTTCCTCTTTAACATTCTGATTTTTTACAATAGCAAAATATCAGACTTAGAGAAAATATTTAATAATTTTATTAAAATATAAACATTTAGAGTGAAATATAATCATATAATATATTTCTTACAGTAACACGCACACGTCGGTCACGAGAGACCTCGCGGTCGAGGGGAGACTCGCTCAACAAACTACGAACACATCTACGCGTCGCTCTCCTGAAAACTCCACAACCATGACCACGCTCAACGCGGAAAATGTTACTACGTCGAGAATTATATTTCTTTTTTATAAACAAAATAGATTTTACATTACTGAATATTAATTATTACATATTCTTTATAGATATAAAGAGGAGAGAGAGAGAAAGTTACTTAATCATGCTTTTTTTTATACGAGTATATGCTTAGCATAGCGCAGATTTAATATACTGTAAAAAAGTTAAGATTAAAATCTCACACGCAGATATCTCGCAAATCAAAAAGACGAATTTATCTCAAGCATCACCTTTCAGATTCCACTATGAAATCTAGTAGTATTATATGTACCGAATTAAAAAAAAATACAATATATTTTATACATTTAATAAATAATAAAATAACTCTCTCATTGACACGTTTTTGATAGGTGTTGTATTTTATTTTCACAATAAATAGGCGTTCCTCGTTTCGGACGCCACGCTAAGCCGTCACAGCCCGTTGCTATTCATTGACAGGAGGCGCTTAGTCACGTCAGCATCCCTTGGCCAAATATTCAAATAGATTTATTATATACGACAAAGGCTTACTCCGCGTTTTTTTTTACTTCCTTGAAAAGATTGATATTAGTGTGATATAATATGACCAAATTAGTTTGTTTTGTTATGTTACATCTAAGATATTCAAAAACTAAATTAAATTAAATCAAAATAAATCTGCTTCACGCTGTATCTCGTACAAATCAAGATCGACAGTGGGAACGTAGTGTTAAGACACTCCGTTCCCCATTTTCCGCCTAATTTCAAAAGCTAAAAAAATATGTGTATAATGTGCAATACATTATATTATAAGCAACCTTGTACCAAGAGCTGCATTCAAAGTATTGGGTCGCGGTCGCGCTCGAGGGCGGGCGTATAACGCCAAAGACATTTTATACCCCTATAAAAATATATCTAAGCTTTTTCTGGTACTATTCTTACTAAATTAAATAGTTCTCAGCAACAGCAAATGTTTGAAATGGAAATTATGTAGAAATAATAAATAGTATTGGATAGTAAAATAAAAATTACTTTTTAGAAGCTCAAAAAATTCTATTAAATTCGCAATTCTTCATAGAAGTATAACAAATATTTTTAACCCTAATATATCGAAAAATTTTTTTTCGATTGGGTTCACGGTCAGCGGGAATGGAACGAGGCCAAAAGGGCCCGGCACCGCCACCGGAGTTCCCCGCTCGAGGAAAGTTTGCGTACACCGGTATTCACGTTCACTTTTGTTTGAAGTCTTCACATTTATTTGAAGAATTTTAGATGAAAGCAAACTACAGAAGGTTGCGTGATCGATAAAACATTGACTTATAATATCTTTAAGTAGGTTAAGAAAAAAAACTTCATAGTTTATTATGTATTATAAAAAAGATAATATTCATTTAGCGTCTCTTAACAGTATAGCAACGACGATGATTGTGGTGGTGGATGGTAGTGACATTGGACACTGTCGAGCGAGCAGTCCTCGTGCCGTACGCGTAGTACCATAGTAGGGTAGGGTGCGCGGCGCGATGTCGCTAGTGTGTCGCGGTTAAGCCGCGATACAGGCGGCGGCGGGCAGGTGCAAGCTGCACTCTGCGCCGGGAGGCTGCCACCCCCGCCTTCCCCCCACACCGCGCACGCCATCTTAACAAATCGATAGGATATGACTGTTCTCAACTTCGCGGGAACGACATTTTGGGAGACCGAATGACCCCCGCTTGATTATGTAACGGAAACGCGCATACTAATATTAACTCGCAATATCTTTTCTTGCAGACGTAATAACTTACATTCGATACATTATTTAAGTCATAATGAAAATACAGTACAAATACACTAACATTTTCATTTTGGAGAAGATATAATTATTTCTTTGTAATATATATGAAATTGAAAAAAAGTATAAAAATAATATTAGTATTTCTTTTTGAAGTTGAGATGTCATAACATTGACTAACATCGCCCGCAACTTCTTTATGTAGAGTCAACTCTGTGTAGATTAGTCAAAGTATAAATTTTTAAATCAAGAGTTAAATATTTTGGAAGTTTATTATTAGGATTGCTAAAGTACCACACCATATTAGGACCTCGTTTAGCTAAGCTTCATCATATACAATTCAAATATAGCAGTCAATAATCATGGCAGGTTAAACAGTATTTGAAATGTCCGTATCGTTATTCAAAACATTTTGTTTCCATGACACTGTATCCCGCACGTAGCCGGATATCCAGAGGGAACCTTGAGAACTTAGTGTTAAGACACTTTCGTTCCCCACTTTTCACCAAATTCTTAAGTGGCGGAACTCAAACCCACAATCAAAACAATTAGTTTTGACATACTTTTAAAAAATTACAATAAAAAATATAATAAAATGTTTCAGAGGTGGATTTTGTAATAATAGTACTGAAAAAGTTCTTCAAAAAAAAAAATGTCCTATAACATATAAACGAATATGCTTACATAGTCCTATAGCAACTCTCGAAAAAACTCTCATCTAAAACAAGGAAATATATCGCCAGACAAAATAAAAATATTTCGACTGATCTTGCGAATATACGAACAACGCGATCGAATGAGATCTACGAATCGAATTGTCAATATATTTGTTTATTTTTTGTAATTATCAATTATAATTTTAACTTTTGACCACTGTACTACTGGAGATACTGTACCGACGCTATTTAAATTGTATGTAGAGTGGCTAACGGCCCCACTAAAATCTCAAAACTCGTGACCTTCGTGTTCAAACACTACAACACTCGAACGGTCAGCGCTCGATATTCGCAAAACAATTAAATAGTTTATTTAAAATGACGTGACTGTGTAAGGTCGTCTGCGTGGTGAAGGCAAACTGTTTTTTTCTTACACCGGAGCCGCGCTCGAGACGGTAATATGACAGTGTCACAAAATAAATTATTATAATCTAAAATTTTTTGTCGATAATATTGGCAAACTGATACTAGAGTCACGTGTTCAATTTGAAACCCACTTATTAAAAAAATATATGTGTGTGTCAACTTCACGCTGTATCCCGCACAAAGCAGGGTAGGCAGAGGGAACCTAGTATTAAGACACTCTGTTCCCCACCTTCTGCCGAATTCTGGAGGCATTGCGGCATTTGTTAAGTGGCAGAACTCAACGCCGCAATTTTTAATTTAAGCATATTTATATAATAGAAATCATAATAAAACACAAAATACAAACGAGAACGCACTCCCGACAACTGTACAGGTAAAAACGGATATTCGCTTGAGTTCGCTCACTTCCGTTAGATAATTACAAGAAACACTTATCTATGGCTTTATAGCTTTCTCTCTAATGTTGTCGCAGACGCTATTGCTAAGAACAATGGATAATATATATACATACATACATTACATATATTTAGTTTAGTTTTTCTGCACTAGTGGTATGCAAACCGTCAAGCCGGTGGTGGCCGCTGGTGTGGAGTAAAAGCTGGTGCGGATTGGTCGGATGCGCGCGGTTCGTTGACCTGGTCCATAACCGTGGCCCGGCCCGCGCCCCCCGCGGTCTCACTTTCGATGCGCCCGCGGCTCCTCCGGCCCCGCGACCACGTGCCGGTGCTGTCGTCACCGCAGGACGCAACACCGTACGCGGCTCAGTAGAGCGTGGAGCTGTTTGTGCTCCTCATTAGGACCGCCATGGGAACCGTGCTCTGTTTCGGCCTTATTCTCACTGGCATACTTTGCTCACTAATAAACATAGTAAAGCATACACTACTCCACTCTCAGTGACGTGACGCCTTCAATGGACAGTGAACTCCACGGATATTCTTTTCGGTTGAGTTGTAATTTTGTAAAATCAATCAGCTTCACTCTTCAGCAAAAATTAAATTAGCTTCACGCTGTATCCCGCACACAGCAGAGTAGGCAGAGGGAACCTATTGTTAAAACAGTCCGTTCCCCACTTTCTGCCGAATTCTGTAGGCATCGCGTGTTGAGTGGCAAAATTCAACTTCGAATTTTGTAAAACATCATTATTTAATTAGTAAATATCTTTTTTGTACACTCTAAGACAATCAACAGAGGAAACCAACAACGACCGGGTAGAAGATTAGGATAAGCTTGTTGGATTTTATAAGATTTTATAAGATGTGTCGTGAGATTGTTGGGTGAAACGAGCATTTAACAATATTATCGTTTTCCTAATTTGGTCACACGTAGTGCGGTGTTGTGGTGTCTCGCCATCTAACACGCGATATCTTTAAAATGGATGAAACAAAATGTACGGAAATGTGTCACTTAACCATAGATTATTCTTACTCTTATAATGTAAAATATAGTTTCGAAAACAGATTTTTTACTATTATAAATCAAAAAGCTATCGCTAGCCTATATATGAATTTGAGATGAAAGTGAAAAATATGAGCCAAGGCAGGACGGAATAATACGTTATAGCAGATCAAATACCAACCAAGCACGATTCCGCTACATCATTAGAAAATATATTCGCGAGTTTGATTTACCATCTCTCAGTTAACATCGCGAATAAAATAAGAATCGGTATTCAAGTATGAACCTAAATAATATAAATAAAAAAAACCATATATATCTCTTGTCTTATTTCTCTGGTAAGTAGTGCATGATGATGAAAAAAAAAACCGTCTGAAAGACCATTTGCCTATTCTTTTCTTCCACGAAGCGTACATACGTACGTCAGAAGGCAAGGTACTGTATAGTAAAAATATTAATGAAATTAAGTTCCTCTTATAATAATTAGTGTCCTACCAACAAACAATATTTATAGGCGAAACCGAAACTTGTTAATACAGTCTTAACAATTTTTTTTAGTGTATGCTAGTTTATTACATACATACATATAAAACCATTAAAAATATAAAGCTTACTCGTAGTGGCTGCAATATAGTCCTTTAAACGTTGAAGCTAATTTCTCAATAGCAGCACGTGCTCTTTCTATGAGAAAATTCTTCACTGCCAATTGTATGGACGTGTTTTAGTTATCACAGCGGTTAGACCAAGCATGACTCTCTAAAACAGATCATAAATCATAATCCAGTGGATTAAGATTAAGACTAGGTGACGGAAAGCCTTCAGCTCTGATGAAGGCCGGAACGTTCGTTGGTGACCAAGATTGTCCACCCAATCTTTCGTCTTTGGTTATTGAACATGGTGTTGTTAAGGGGTTTAAATAGCTTCTCAAGAATAATATCTTGATACACTTGTGCTTGTGTGTGAGGCCAGTCGTGACGCAGGGGCACACGGTGTGACTGTAAAATCGACTGGTTGTGTATTCGATCCCTAGTCGAGGAAACAAAATATTTAGTTAAATTTATATTCTCATTTCTTCGCTCTGGTGCCGAGGCTAAAGCACGATGTTGAGTACCGCCACTCAGCATGTTATGCCTCCATAATTCGGCGTATCTTAACGTGACACGAAAGTGTGGAATGGAATTTCTTAACACCAGGTTCCGTTTACATACCCTGCTGCGTGTGGGACACAGCGTGAAACTATTTTTTTTTTTTATGGTAGGTGTTGGTAAGGACTACTAAGGTTTCGAAGGGCCGGCTTCGAGAATGTTTCCCAAATTATATTTGCAATATATCAGCAAAATGACTTTTATTTCATGTTTTCACCTAAAGTAATTTAAGTTAAAGTGGATATTCGTATGTAATATACATTGGCTAAATACTTTATATGATAATTTGTTTTGACAAAGAATTTAAAATAAAAAAAAAATGTTTTAAGTTCAGCGAACTCTGAACAGTCATTTCAATTAGTTTTTTAAAAATATCTAACGAACAGACACTGTACCGTTACAAAATACATTACACATACAGACTTTTATTCTAATTCTAAAACACGTTACATACTATGGTATACAGTAGTCTCTTATGATATATATTTTTTTGTTTTTAGATTCCCGTACATAGCATTGTAGGCAGAGGAATCCTGGGAACGTAGTGTTAAGTCTGTTCCCATTAAAACACTTTCGTTCCTCACTACCGGGTTGAGCGGTGGGACTCAACGCCGCAAATAATAATACTAATAAGAAATTATAAGCGTAAGCTTCAAGCTGGGGTTTGTCCTTGCATTTCCAGCTGTCATTAAATAGGAAGGGTGCAATTGATATATTTGAAGTCGCCATCTGTTGTAAATGGCAATTTCTAGGTGCGTTTACTTCTTTTATTTATTTTTATATTCAAAATTCCGAATAACCGTATGTTATTGTTGGTATTTTAGGTGACATTCTATTCTTTTGATTCCCTTTACGTACCATAAGCTTATAAAAGCATCAGTTAGTAGATCTCCAAAAAAAACCATAAATACCCTACACAAAGCCATAATTAGTCATCTAAATTCAACTTCACGCTGTATCCCGCATACAGGGTAGCCACAGGGAATCTAGTGTTAAGACACTCCGTTCCCCACTTTCTGCCGAATTCTGGAGGCATTGCGTGTTGAGTGGCAGAAATCAACGCCGCGCTTTGCCTCGACACCAGAGCTAAGAAATGGAAATATAAATTTAAGTAAATATTTCATCTCCTCGAGTGGGGATCGACCCCGCAACCAGTCGGTTTTACAGTCACACTTTGTGCCGCTGCGCCACGACTGGCCTCTAGTTTCATCGGTCATCTAGTTTATTACAAATATAACATAATATTAGTTTCACTGGTCCTGACCGTTATAAAATATAGTTCGAGTTTGTAATGAGTTTGCCGGTATCGCACCACGAGAGGAGGGTCATCGCCGGAGCGACAATTAAAACCGAGATAAGTGTTACGTATACCTGCTGCGAGATGAGGGCGCGGCGGTCGATACGAGGGGTTTTGCGGGGAGATCTAGTTAAGAAGTTTAGAATTGACGCGATGGTTGACTTTTTTTAGAGTAATAAAATGTAAATCTAGGTGGTTTTTTTAATCATTTAGATAGATCATTTTTTGTCATTAAATTGTATAGATGAAGTATGTATGAATTAGACAATTTAACCATAGTTAAGTCTTTTATATTCTCATACACAAAGAAACATTGCTCTTTAGAGAAAATAGAAAATATTGTTTCATACCACCCAATGAAAAACCAAATTTGCAAAGCTAGTAAATACACAAATTATC
Organism: Heliconius hermathena; assembly: GCA_013403705.1. Classification (NCBI taxonomy): domain Eukaryota; kingdom Metazoa; phylum Arthropoda; class Insecta; order Lepidoptera; family Nymphalidae; genus Heliconius; species Heliconius hermathena. The sequence goes on along the minus strand of JAAIXJ010001898.1, from coordinate 228,063 downwards.
ACAAATCAAAAATATAACATTCGATCGATCCTACAAGAACAAAACGAGAAAAAACTGTAAAAGCAGTATTGATAATATCAATAAGCGTAAACGCGTTACACGGGAGGCAGACAGACGCGGGGAGGGCGGGGGCACTCTTCATTCCCATTTAGCTGCTAAATTGTAGAGCGGGAGGCCATGATTATGTTTACTAACCCCGGCCGCCGCCCTACGGTCTACGCGGCCCGAATTAACACTCGATTCTTGTCCTTATACGCTTTTGTTCGAATATTCCAATATATTTGGAAATTATTTACTAATTACAATCTAATTGAGGCCAGTCATGGCGCAAGTGAACGCGACTAGTTGTGGGTTCGATAGTCACTCGATGAAATAAAATAATTATTTAAACGTTTATTTTAATTTCTTCACACTCTGATGACGAGGCAAAGCGTAGCGTTGACTTCCCCCACTCATCACGCAAAGCATCCACAATTCGGCGAAAAATGGGGAACGGAGTGTCTTAACACTAAGTTCACTTTATCTACCCTGCTGTGAGCGAGATACAGCGTGAAGCTGATTTTACAAACTGATTAATTCTGATTTCATATTATATGAGGTATTTTAAGTAGAAAATTCAATATATATTAATGTATACCTACAAGTCGTAGGTCTGTTGTCACGTCTGGTTGACGAAGCAAGAGTGATTCATAGCCAACATACATTGCTTAGTGGAATTATTTCACACGGTGGCGAACGTTCCTATTTGTGCTCAAGTCTCGATTCTCTCTAATTAAATATATAAGCTTCACGCTGTATTCCGCACACAGCAGGGTAGACATAGGGAACCTAGTGTTAAGACACTTCGTTCCCCATTCTCAGCCGAATTCTGGAAGCATTGCGTGTTGAGTGACGGAACTCAACGCCGCGCTTCGCCTCGATACTAGAGCGAAGAAATGAAAATATAAATGTAAAAATATATAAAACAACTAAATATTACAAGGATTCTCGTATAGAGGATTGTCAATATATTTGAAATTAAAAATAGTGAATACGTCGATACTAGCTATTCCTATACAAATATTCTTCGTTTTTGAGTGTGGAGACAATCGCATGGTCGCATAGGAATAGCGCAAGGGATGAATAAATAAAACATAAGACAAATTTAGTTTAGAAATGTTATTTTAATGTTTTTAAATTTAAAATTTCCATGTGTGTCAATAAACTAACGTTATCAGTTCAAGACTCAAGAATAACATTTCCTTTCAACTGAACAACAATGTATTTCAAATTGCTTTATTTAATAAAAAATACTTATTACAAAATGTCAAAGGAATTATCTATACTAATATAATAAAGAAGAGTTTGTATGTTTAAACGCTAAGATCTCTGGAAGTACTGGTCACATTTACTTTTTTTTGCTTCGTTTGAAAACAACATTCTTCAGGAATGCTATAGGCTATATAACATTATGGTGTAAGTTTATTTACGGTGTTAGCTTAGTAGCCTTATATAATGACAATAAAAAGGGACGCCATCGAATTGTCTTAAGCGCGTGTGTTACAAAAATAGTTAAATACATGTCAGTATATTGTACGGCAGAATATATTTAATTAGTTCTAAAAAAAAAAGTCCGCGGCACCGTATACCTATGTCTTATAAATAAGTCACAATAAGGCATTTTGTGACAAAAAATAATTAAAAATTGCAAAGTGTGTATTTTACTTGACATTGATATTGAAACTTACGAGCGAAAATTGTGAAGATAAACTTCGGCTTTTATAGCATGTAATTTTAAAATTAAAATAATTCAACGCTCCGTTTACGGCCGCAAGCTTAAGCTTGAGTCCCGCAGGGTGCGCTCTTGCCACCGATGACATCCTTACAAGCAGCCACGTAGTGCTTGCACTTTCTCAGAATTATGATAACAAGTTGTTCATGATTAAATGTATCAATCAGTTAGCAAATGCAGCAGAATAAAATATTGTGTATGTGATAATATGAGGACGAAAAACCAATGCATATGACCATTTTAACAATAACTTCCAAATCAACTTTTTTGCGACTGCGTAATTGGAGGATCAACAGAATAGAATATGTTTTTACTCTTACGGGTTTGGCAATCAAAAGTTAGTAATCACTAGACTTTTGTTATTCCAACTACACGTCGAGGGGTGGAGGCACCTAGCACTGTGCTTTGTCTCATCCAGAGCGAGACGAACATAGTCATGTTACACGAAACAAATAACTTTTTTCAGTCTCAATGGATAAATAGAAAACGACTAATATTCAAATCAATCGGGTCGTCCGTGGAGGCCGTTTTAGTGCAGCGGCACAGCGTCTGACTGTAATTGCAACGGTTGAGTTCGATTCCCATACAAAGAGTTATTTAGATGTCTTTACTTTATAAGCAACCGGCGTTAGTTTAATTAATCACTTAACAGACAATGTCTCAAAAATTTGGCGGAATGTGAGAAAGCGGAGTGTCTTAACACTAGATTCCCTCCTCTCCACCCCGCTTTGGAGTATACAGCGTGAAAAAAAAGCCGGATCGGAACCACTATTACCATTAATATACCTTAACAAGCTGATGGTTCAATATTAAATATCAAAGCAAGCAACTAAAGTAAATAAAAAAAACACTGCGCCGCGATGGCGTAATAATGTGGTAACAGGGTATAAAATATTAACGCCATTTTTTTATTTTTTATTATAAAGGTATCAATAATCTGAATCATGTGATATACTTATGTGGCATCATCATTTACGAGTCGGTAACAATGCTTTTAAGTTCTAAAGTCCCACCTGTCCCTTATGGTGATGTTAAAATCATACATTGGGATTCCCTAGATATACCTACGTAGTCTTTAAAATTTCCTTCATAAAATTATACAATTAGGCAGTTCAATGTTAATAATAATAATATAAAAGACCGCGCACAAATTAGTTATATTATATCTCTACGTCAAAAATTAAATTTCAAACATAAAAAATGATTAAAAATTTTCATTTATTTTACCAACTGTATTGTATAGCTCACATTTAAGGTTGTTTTAGTATAGCAGTTAATACTTGGCTGGGAAGTGAACTCGTATAAGTAAATGTTGGCCCCGAAGTTTCCCCCTTTCCTTGGACCAACAATGATGTCAAGAGAAGAATGTAGAACCAACTGTAGTCCTAAAACTAAAAGTAACAAACTCTTGAGTAAAACTGTCCAGTTGTAAAGTTGGTAACGAAACCGTAACAATATATTACGTAATATATTTGCCAAAGTTATGTAATATGCAGAGTTGCTAATCGTAATTTGTTATTATATTTTTTTATCTTCGAGTCGTATCCCTCTATGTAACAAGGTAGGCAGAGAGAACCTGCGATACCTAGTGTTAAGACGCTTCGTTCCTATTAATCCGTTCCCCATTTTTCGCCAAATTCTAGAGGCATTGCGTGTTGTGTATGACAGGCGGAACGGCGATGTGCTTTGCTTCGATGCCAGAGCTAAAAAATTAAATATTAAATATTTCATTTCCTCGAATGGGAATGGAACCAACAACATATCGCGTTTACAGTCACACGCTTGTGCCCCTGCGGCACGACTGGCCTCTAAATAATTAAAGAATATAATATACGAATAACAATGGAAAAAATCTTTACAAGCCGCATTTGTTAAATTTTAAATAGCTCTATTCAAATATAAGGTCGTTTGAAAAACATACATGGGACGAACATCTCGATTTTGATTAGAATAGGTAGATTGAAAATGCCAATTCGCTTTTCGTGCCTTTAGAAATGTGAAAGACTTATCTTTTTTATATTTTTACATATAAATATAAAATATCGATGTATCAGTTCGCTTTATGCTTATTTATATTTATTTAATTTTATCAGTTTCACGGAGGATAGGAAAGAACCTCGTATTAAGATACTCCATTTTCCCACTTTCCTTCAAATTCGAAACATTAGTGTGTTGCGTGGCGGAACTTTTCGCACCAGAACAAAGAAAAAAAAATATAGTAAATAATAATTCGTTCCCCCCCCAGTGAAAACTCACAACCATCGCGAAACAGTTACATCCTTGTGCCCCTGCGCTACGACGACATTTAAGAGAAAAGATAAAATTATTATACACACATAAATGAACCTTAAACCTTATTTATTACTAACCAACCAGCAATTACTAAATAAGAGACAGCGAGACCGTTTTAAAGGGTAAGTAAAATCAATATTTGCACTGGAGTTTTATACGTCAAGTGAAGAAGGCCCAAGGTTATACTGCCGCCTACCGCCTGACTGTTGCTTACACAAATCGTCTCACATTTCTGATTCGCGTGCTCGCGTGTCCCGTCACTGTTGCCCCGGCCTTTCCATGGATTCGGTTTGGTTGGTGTTGGTTTGTTTCAGCCGTTGACAATTCGATAGAAATCTTAGTGAGCTACCGGTACTTTAAGCGATTTCTACATACTACTAAGATAGCGACAACACTATATATTACATGTTTTATTGAAACAACTGTTAAACTACGTATCCATAATGAGTTTACATAAAATAATATCAACAATTTACCTATTTATTACCTTAAAAAACTTATTTTTAAATCGTAGCGACCATTGTACATCCCTTTATATATTATAAACATAAACAAATCTAAGTAAATATAAAGTTATTCTGTCTGTCTGTTATGTTTCTACGCCTAAGCTTCTGAAACGATTTTAATAAAACTTGGCACAGATATAGTGTTGTTCTTGAGAAAGGACATAGACAAACTTTTTATCGCGGGAATAAAATATGGATCTCATCCCCCAGAAATGTACACTTACACTGGTAACACTTACAAGTTAGACTAAAATAATGTACTACGTAATGTGTATTGAAAAAAAAATATATATAAACATAAGATGTCGCCAGTCCATCACCGCAGGATAACCCACAGCTGAGTCATTTTATTTTTTATATAATAATTAGCTGAATTATTTACCCCGTATCCCGCACACCGTAGGGTAGACAGAAGGAACCTAGTGTTAAGACACTCCGTTCCCCACTTTAAGCCACATTCTGGGGGCAGTGCATGCTGATTGGCAGAACTCATCGCTACGCTTTGCCTCGTTTCCAGAGCGAGGAAATGCAAGTATGGTTATCTAAACTGCAATACACTTAATACACTTATTAGGTCATTTGAATATTTTAGGATTTTATTTAAATTTGTTTGCAAAAATTGTCTTACTCAATAAAAAAAATGGGTGGATGGATTTCCGTCATACATAAATGAGTGAAAGTGAGATATGTCGCTCCACAACTACCTTTATCTTTCAAAAAATCCCATAAAAATCGTTTTAGCTGTCCCGCACAATAGCCCGGACGAACAGACCGACAAAAATTAAAATTGATTAACTGTGTTTAAATCAGCTTCACTCTGTATCCCGCACACAGCAGGGTAGGCAGAGGAAACCTTGTGTTAAGACACTCCGTTCCCCACTTTCTGGAGGCATTGCGTGTTGAGTGGCGGAACTAAGCGCCGCGCTTTGCCTCGACACCAGAGCGAAGAAATGAAAATATAAATATATATTTCACTTTCTCGAGTGGGGATCGAGCCCACAACCAGTCGATTTTTCAGTCACTCTTTGTGCCTCTGCGTTACGACTGGCCACAACTTTGTGTTTAAATACTGTGTAAATACCTAAATGCACTTGAAATAACACGATTATTTTAAAATCACAGACGGACACTTTAATTTTATTTATATGTATAGATAAATTATTAAGATATTTATTATTCAGCCTTAGCACGATTCACTCATGCAAAGAGTGTAGAAATAAAAAAAATGTATTGTACTTTTGGGAAATTGCTATTGTCATTGAAATTTATTTATTCTTTGCAAAATATATACTTCTATGAATTACATTTATTTCAGCAATTGGTAATTAGGCATCAATCGTCAAATATAACAACTCAAATGAGTTTTATATAAAAGTCTCAAAATATAATATATCTTACTTGTTTCAAGCTTCTTAGGCATACGATACTAGAGTCAGAGAGAGAGAGAGAGAGAGAGAGAGAGAGAGAGAGAGAGAGATCCGTCCAATTTCAAGTTATTGCGTGTTTCGTTGCGGAATTCATACAATAGAATTATCCACCATAGAAGGGATCAAACCTACAACTAATAGCGATTAGAGACATACACTGCCACACTCATCTTACACTTTCCATGATAAATAGATATTGACACAAGAGTTTAAAATAGGAAAAACTATAATATTTCCATATTAACCAGTAGTATAGTATATATATATATATAATATATTTTGCACTAAATAATAAATAACCCAAATTTCTAAACACCCCCGCTGTGAAAATATGTACACGCAGTAGATACTTTTAGTATAGGATAATCGTTTATTTATAGATCATAATCAAATGTAAGTATAACCACATGGGCACGTCTGACGTAGAAGTTCGTTTGTAGGCTAAAATGTATAATAATGATTGTATAGGTTAATTTTTTTAGCAGGATAGGCAGAGGGAAGCTAGTGTTAAGACACTTCCGTTCTCCACTTTCCGCCGAATTCTGCAGGCGTTGCGTGTTGAGTACTTAAACTAAACGCCGCGCTTTGATACTTTTAACAGAGCGAGCAAATGAGAATATTAAATATTTCATTTACTCGAGTGGGAATCGAATACACACGATATGTCATACGCTTGTGCTTCTGTACCGCAACTGGGCTCATATATTAAAATTATAGAATGCCAGTCTTCGCTCTGGTGTCGAGGTTAAGCGCGGCGTTGAGTTCTGCCACTTAACACGCAATGCCTCCAGAATTCGGCAGAAAGTGGGGAACGGAGTGTCTTAACACTAGGTTCCCTCTGCCTACCCTGCTGTCTGCGGGATACAGCGTGAAGATGATTTCTTTTTTATAGAATGGTGCTATTTACACACAAAAATAATTACAATTAAAAAGGGTCGGTTATTACCATTTATAAGCTCACTTAACCAAATTTTGTCAAATGCATTTAGATTGTATAAAAAATATTTAATTCTTGTTATTTTATATAAAAAAAACACAAGAAAACTTGGCACGACCTGATAGGTATCTAGCACACGCTGGTACTCAAAAGCTGAATCACGCCGTATTCAGTCTATACTATAAGTAAAGTTAAAAAATCCTATATTAATATATAGTAAATTCGCTTAGGTACATAAAAGGGAAAATAATAATGTTTACTCACTTTGATGCTTATCAGCTAATTGTATGAGAGGATTGGGCAGGTCCCGCCGCCTGTAGAAGCACAAGACCTTGGCTTCCACGTTCCCCGACGAGGTTTTGTTCAGTTCCTCTATCCGCCGGATTTGGTACGGAGACGTCGACGACGTCTCGAAATAGACGCAGTCTGCGAACAACACCAAATAAATACGTTAAAATATCATCCTAAGTTTCTAGCAGTTAACAAATATAATATAGGTAGCAAAAACTATTAAAAGTATTTAATTTCTTTTTATTTAAATAAATTAACAGTAAATTTAAAAAGTGATTTTCTTCTATAAATAAATTACAACATAATCATCTTCACGCTGTACACCACATATAGCCCGAGGATAGGCAGAGGGAACCTAGTGTTAAGACACTCCGTATCCCACTACAAGCCACAACACAACAACAAATTAGTGCACCATAATAAATTATTAATAAATAAGTTCAACCATAGTGTGAGAACATTTTCTTTTAAAGCTGTCAAATTCGAGTACCACGGCTTTATTAGACAGTGCACTAACCGGTCCGACGACGCAAAATGAAAGCGAAATGCATGGGAAAGACGTCTCCACGCACACTCACACTTTGCTCCCAATAAAATTATCTTATTTACTTCTTCATTATTATATTTTTTTTGTCCAACAAAATAATAACTTTTAAAAATCAAATATTTCAGGCCAGTCGCAGTGGCACAAAGTGTGACTGTAAATCAACTGGTTCTGGGTTCGATCCCCACTCGAGGAGATGAATTATTTACTTAAATTTATATTTCCATTTCTTCGTTCTGGTGTCGAGGCAAAGAGCGGCGTTGAGTTCTGTTCAACACGCAATGCCTCCAGAATTCGGTAAAAAGTGGGGAACGGAGTGTCTTAACACTAGGTTCCCTCTGCCTACTCTGCTGTGTGCGGTATACAGCGTGAAGCTGATTTATTTGATTTTTTTTTACAAATCAAATTTTACGATACAGTCATTATTCAATCACACGTTTTATATCAACAACACACATGTATACAAACAAAAATGAATATTGTCGTAATTCTAAGTTCACTGTTGTTCACTTACTTATATACTAGACGTTTGAGGTTACTTCTTGTTTTGGCGTTATTCTAACACAATATGCATATATAATTAAAAAAAAAATTAAATCAGCTTCACGCTGTATCCCGCACACAGCAGGGTAGGCAGAGGGAACCTTGTGTTAAGACACTCCGTTCCCATCTATAATAAACATTTAAAAATACAATATAATGAACACCGCATCACTAATAGCATACATCCGTGTGAATCATTAAAATCGGTGTCGGGCTTTTATTTTATACGTAAGATATTGTTATTAAATTTTGTGTATGTATATTTTTATAATTAGATTATGTATAATTACGACAAAACATTTAGCAAAAAAANTATTCTAGACCGGGATCACACGGCACAAAGCCTTGATTATCATCCTATCGACTCGACAAGGACATACGAGGTTTATGCTATGAAAATATCTATTATATATCTATATATTATAATATAAAAGTATTTTTATAAGATCCGAACAAATAAATTTCCAAATTTTTAAGCAAATCGAACGACAAAGCTATCAAAATAGTTGTTTGTTAGTTAGTTTGAATGTTGCAAGATATTTATCTTTTTTTTTACTTGGCGCTATATATCACAAGTATGGAATAAACAGAGGGGACCTAGTATTCAGTCACCCCGTTCCCCACGCCCTGATACCGCCGAATTTTTGAGACATTACTTAAGTGGTGGAAATAAACGCCGCGTTTTAATTTCAGTTTTTATCAGAACACGGAAATTAAACTTGTTCACTCCCCCGGCGGGAGTCGAACCCACAACCGTCGTTCTTACAGTCAAGTGTGTGCGCTAATATAGCAGCCTCTACATAAGTTGATAGATATAGAAACAGGTTTAGCCAATAAAGGCGTTAAAAATCGATATTAATAAAAATGTAAGACAATAAAAACTTAAGTACTTATAGAGATTTGATCTAAAAACAAGTTATTTGGGTTTCTATAGAAGAAAATGATGACGTCTTTATTACGTTATTGGGACAATAAAAACTAATCTAGAGTATTTTGATAGCTTGTAACACTTTAAAGTGTCCAATATTTAAAATTATTTTAACTTTTATTAATAACTAGCGACCCGCTCGCGGTTTCGCCCGCTTTAACTATTGAATTATTTACTTATACATTACGTTCGTGTTTTGATATATTATGTATGTTAGCAGCGCACTTAAGATTTATAATGTGAAAATTATTAAAACTTTAGGTTGTATTTTGGTAATTCCCGTACGAATATTTAAAATAATATTAGAAAAAAAAATTTCAACTTATTGATACTTACAATAAAATCGTAACGCATCGGTGTATGTACAGGAAGATACATTAGAAATATTGTTATAACGGGCGTTTAACAATGTAATAAATAGATCATGGTCAGTTTGTCTGTGCGTTTGTTCACGCTAATCTCAGAAACGGCTTAACCGATTTAAGTACACTTTTGTATTTTAGCAAACTTTCCTTAACATTTAGTATTTGTTTTATTTTAATCGCTTCATAAATAAACAAGTTAAACCAGATTCACGCTGAATTCTGCCTATAGCAGGGTAACTACAGGAGAACCTAGTGTTAGGATACTGTGTTCCCCATTTTCCACCGAATTTTTCGAGTCATTGCGTGTTAAATGGCGACCTTGATGCCAGAGGGACCCCAACAAATATACCTACTTTATTTATTTATTTATTTTAATGTCACCAATGTTGACTTTTAAAATAATATTTATGGTAGACTAAAAAACTATTATTTCATTATGAATGAAATATTTACTTAAATTTATATTTCCATTTTCTTCGCTCTGGTGTCGAGGTTAAGCGCGGCGTTGAGTTCTGCCACTCAACACGCAATGTCTCCAGAATTCGGCAGAAAGTGGGGAACGGAGTGTCTTAACACTAGGTTCCCTCTGCCTACCCCGCTGTGTGCGGGATACAGCGTGAAGCTAATTTTATTTATTTTTTTTTTAAAAACTATTAATTGTACTTTCTTCTTTTACATTGTGGTTACATAAAATAGGAACATAAGTGATTATTTCATTAATAATTTTTAGTTAAAATTATATAAATTAGCTTTACTTGCGAGTAATCAACGTAATTTGATTGTGTCAGATTTTTATTAACCGACTTCTGTAAAAGGAGGAGGTTATTAATTTACTGTTTTTTTTATGTTTGTTACCTCAGAACTTTTACTGGGTGATTTTGATGATTCTTTTTTTTTATTTGAATATTAATGCGTTTCGTATATAGTATTATTACTAGTCTCATTTGGGATATTGTAGTAATTTAGTCCATTTCTGACAATTATATCTAATTATATCTTGGAATGGGTATATCAAGGGTAGTTTGGTGAAAGTTTCGTTAAGTTCTGATTATGATATCCGGTTGAAATTTAACAAGTCGACTTTTTTTTTTGTAAAAAAATAGCTTTTATTATATATAGATATTACCTAGTACTTTGTATTCTTAACAAATGGGGTCTTTAATATAAATAATAAATAAAAATCAAATACACTTAACTTCACTATTCAAAAAGTATCTTTCATACAAATACGTATAACAGAATATTAAAAATCCTTAAAAAGTGGATTTTAGGGTTTCGCATCTTAAAAGGAAAAGACGGAAACATTGTAAGAGGGGCTTATAAGACGGACAGACAGACAACAAAGTGAGCAGCAGTCGTCCAAATAATTTTATATGAAAACATTAAATGATTTCTCTTTAAATTATGAATGGATCGTCCAGTTAGAGCTTTTATAATGTACTTAGGTTTATAATTTTATTTTGGGCCATAAAAGAACAATAATAAAGAAGAATGTAACCAACATTCAGAAACGGAAGATTATGATTTTGATTTTTCTTTTTTTCAAATAAAATCAGAGCCGAATAGTATTGTGTGTAATGTTTTAAACAGTCCATATATTAGTCTCTTTCGAAGAACTTGTACGAGCTATTATCACCTCGTTGCTGAATTTTCATTTAAGCAAAAACGTATTAAATGTGTATTAAAAAAAAATTAAAGACGTTGTATCATATCCCATTTGTCTACCGGTATCCTAGTTGTATATAATAAAAGGATAGAAAAGTCAATTCTGTACATGAAATATATAAAAATTAGGTCTGTTCATACATATATCGATTATAGAAGCTAAAAAACCACTCAGCTGAAATTTTGCAGGCACCAAAATCTCATTCTTAATATTTACTATAATGCACTTTTTTGTGGTTATATAAATATATGAGTAGTCATCCATATTTGGCTTTACTTCGAGCAAATAGTTTTGATGTTTATTTGCACTACTACTACTAATATCGCACCAGTATTGATGCTGTTTTTAAGTTTAAGTTTATGTTTTTAAAAAAATAATAGTCCACTTTTAATTAAATAAAGCTTGTTCGATCCCTAAACTCACTTAACAAATAATAATCGGTAGCTATTTTGAAATCTGACAGATTTCAACAGTGCTAATTCCACAGCTAAACCAAAAGCCTTACCAGTAGAATAAATTAGCATTTATTAATAAAACGAAACACAGACAAACGCAAAGGAATGACTTAAAAACATGTAATATAACATATAAATAAACCAATAAAATAAAATACATCAAGTTACAANGGGGGGGGGGGGGGGGGGGGGGGGGGGTGGGTTTTAATTCTAAATCGTTACAACTATTTGAGCCGGCTCATTATAACAGCTAGCAAACAGAGGGGGGCACCGATATGACTGATATTTAGGAAAACCCACAAATGAGAAATGAAACGTGCATAAATGTTTGCACTTGGATGCACTTTGCCAGTCGTGGCGCAACTTGTAACCGTATTGTAAGCGTTCTATTCCCACTGGAGAAAATTTAAATAAAATTAAAAATTAAATTAGCTTCACGCTGTATCCCGCACACAGCAGGGTAGGCAGAGGGAACCTAGTGTAAAGACACTCCGTTCCCCACTTTCTGCCGAATTTTGGAGGCATTGCGTGTTGAGTGGCAGAACTCAACGCCGCGCTTTGCCTCGACACCAGAGCGAAGAAATGTTTCAATTCAATTCAATATTTCATCTCCTCGAGTGGGGATCGAACCCACAACCAGTCGGTTTTACAGTCACACTTTGTGCCACTGCGCCACGACTGGCCTCAAAAAGAGAGAAAATTTAATATTTTCATTTCGTGGCAATACACGGCGTTAAGTTCCGCCACTTAACACGTAAGGCTTACATAATTCGGCGTAAAGTGGGGAGTAGACTGTCTTAACAATAGTATATATATGTATATATGAAGTAGAATTTTGCAACATAATCAAAAGGAATTAATAATGTAACTTGAAACATATTAGAGTGTCTAAGATGCAACGGAGAACCAACAATAATTATTATATGTGCAGTTACTAAATGAGTCACCATATGGTCATATTTCATTGTTCTGTACAGTTACACTACAACCTATACGCTATATAAAAGGTAGAGCGTTAAACTCGTATTAGAAACGTCACAAAGGCGGACGCCTTTTAACATTTTGCTATAATCTTTTTTTATCAGGTTCACGCTGTATCCCGCATATAGCAGGGTAGGCAGAGGGAACCTTATTTATTAAGACACTTTCCCCCGAATTCTGGAGGCCGCGCTTTTGCCTCGGTACTAGAGCGAAGAAATGGAAATATAAATTTAAATAAATATTTCATCTCCTTGAGTGAAGAACGAACCCACAACCAGTCGGTTTTACAGTTACATGGGCATCATTTTGGTATTTAGGTACATAATATGTATATACATAAAACGATTTTAATTAAATCTATTAAACGACATATTACTTCGAAACACAAACAACTAAGACTGGAAGTCAAAGATAAAAAATCTATCGTATATATATCGAGCAGAATAAGAGATCTGAACGGTTAGATGCCAAGCCTAAGATAGTGCTCAGTGGCGTGTGAGTGGAGAGGCCTATGTCCAGTATTAGACCAGGACAGGCTGTTGTTGTTGATGATGATGATGATGACAAGAGATTTGATAAGTGCAAGGAGTGGTCTACATAAAAACCGGAATAGCAAAAAATATTAATTGCAAGATAGTGATTTTAATGACGTCAATCTAGTCTACATTCCAGTTTTCAATTATCTCTCTAAAGCTACATGCTTTCGCAATATAACCTAGGAATTACGTGTCTGCTATAGGTGATAAAGGTGATTTTGACGTAACTTTATTGATAAGTTTTTTTTCACGCTGTATCCTGCACACAGCAGGGTAGGCAGAGAACCTAGTGTTAAGACACTCCGTTCCCCACTTTCCGTCAATTTCTGGAGGCATTGCGTGTTGAGTGGCGGAACTCAACGCCGCGCTTTCCCGTCGACACTAGAGCGAAGAAATGAAAATATAAACATAAATAAAAATTTCGTCTTCTCGAGTGAGGTCGCACCCACAACCAGTCGGTTTTACAGCCACACTTTGTGCCTCTGCGCCACGACTGGCCTCAATTGATAAGTTCTTAGTTATTAATTATTATCATTCTCTTGCACTTTTGATTTAAAATATATAATTGCATTTTACATAATATGCATTGTGATTGAGAAAATTGCAAATTAATGTATTTTAGCATCGTTTAAAAAACTATAAACACGGTTACTTAGAAATGAGAGACAAACACTTAAAAGTTTATTCATATAATATATAGAAAAAGTGATAATATTCTCATTTCCTTAATTTAACCCAAAACGTTTTCATATAGATAATGGGCTAATCATATACATCTTATTTAATTTAAACATAAGAATAAAATTTTAACTTTCTTTTAGTTTTAACGATAAGTAACAAACTATAAAATCCTGTTTTTATCATTTGTGACCGTAAATATATGAAATCTAAGGTCATCTAAGGTGTCAAGACCAATGACAGTGAATGAATATTACACAATATGTAAACACGAGTATTTCGACTATCTTTTGTTTTAAATTATATTTATATTTCCATTCCATTCCATTTTTTGTATATTGTTTATTTGAATAATTGATTTGATTAAGTATAATATGTAACAATGTTTTAGTATATTAAAAGTAAAATCAAAATAAATCAGCTTCACGCTGTATCCCGCACACAGCAGGGTAGGCAGAGGGAACCTAGTGTTAAGACACTCCGTTCCCCACTTTCTGCCGAATTCTGGAGGCATTGCGTGTTGAGTGGCAGAACTCAACGCCGCGCTTAACCTCGACACCAGAGCGAAGAAATGGAAATATAAATTTAAGTAAATATTTCATCTCCTCGAGTGGGGATCGAACCCACAACCAGTCGGTTTTACAGTCACACCTCGTGCCGCTGCGCCACGACTGGTATATATAAAGAAAAATCTTAAATTATCTTTCTCTTATATTTCAACCGAGTCAACTAAAAATAATTAAGCCGACCATACAGTGCTTTCATTAAAAAAAAACTAGAGTGGCAGCGTCATGACCTAACGACGGCAAGAACACCATATGCACCTACCACCGCTTCAAACTTTATAATGCACCCCGCACTCGTGGTCCGTTCAGATTCATCTACATAGACACACATACGGCACGAAGCGTGGCTGCCCTGCCTAGCGTCTATACAGAATAGTATACACTGGTACAGCACGGTCAACAAGTCGTGGCCGCTCTGAATTTGGATGTAAATGACTGCGCAAAATTTGATTTTAATATTTTTTTCTTATATTTGATTATTTTCTACTCGAATGAACAATGCGCTAAAGCTCAAAAAAACTCAACGTCAGGACAGCCACGACTCGTCGACCGCACTGTACACTGTACAGGTCGGCAAGTAGAGATATTATGCGGTTGATAGCGGTGTTAACGTCCGTACAGTTTTGCCAAGACTTTCGGTATATTTTTGGATCGTGTCAATAAGTAAGTGTAGTAAATATAGCCCGGCCACGTCATCATAAGATGTTGGGAGAATTATTGGATTCCCCACGGATCGGAGCGCAGTTTAACAAATTTTATTAGCAATTGTTATAGAATTAGAATATTGTATGTCGTTTTTATATTAATTTTTACGTTTTAACGTAACGCACCAGGTACGTCGAAATCGTCGATATAAAAACCACCAAAATCATCAGAGGGAAACGAACCCGATAAGAACTCTTCTTTATTTCTTTTTTTCAGCTTCATTCAGTTGTATCCCGAATGTAACAAGGTAGGCGAGGGTATCTAGTGTGTTAAGACACTCCGTTCTCCAAATTCCACCGAATTCTGGGATTTCATTTCTTCGAATAGAAATCTAACCCAGAATCTGTCACGATTAAAGTCATATTTCCTCTGCGCCACGACTGGCCTCTTCTCTAGTAATATGCAAAAAAATTGCGACTACCTGTGGCAGTAATATGAAATATATACAATATTTTTGGCCGCTTGCCTCATTAGAATTTAAAACGGCCAATGTATCCAAGAATTAATAGATAATACTTAATTTTGCATAATAACGTTCGACGAACGTCGCGACACGCTTCCATGCCAATTAATTGAATACAAGTTTTGAATTTTATCAAAAAGTTGTCGCAATTTAAATTTTAAAAAAATTAATTACATTTAAAAAAAATGTAACTACTTCTTAAGGTACTCAACATGCAATGCCTCCAGAATTCAACAGAAAGTGGGGAACGGAGTGTTTTAACACTAGGTTCCCTCTGCCTACCTTGCTGTGTGCGGGATATAGCGTGAAGCTGTATTTATTTTCTTTTTAAGGTCTATTATATAGGGATTATTTATTGTTTAAAATATGAAACCACATATAACAATAACAATATGTATTTTCTTGTTAATAACGTAATATTATCATTGTATCATCCGTCAGCAACTCAGTATTTTTACTGCATCCCGCACATAACAGGGTAGGCAGAGGGAACCTAGTGTTAAGACACTGCGCTCTCCACTTTCCGCCAAATTCTGGAGAAATTGCGAGGCGGATCTCAGCGCCGCGTTTGCGTACACCAGAGCAAAGAAATGATAACTTTTTTTCATTTCCTCGAGTGGGAATCGAACCGTCAGTCTGTCGCGCTTACACGCGTACGCGCTTACAGTCACACGCTTACGTCCATGCGCCACGACCCAGACTGAATCAGTTCATTGCTTATAAATACAAAAATAGTACATATTTGAAATATGTACAATATAATTTTGGCAATTGCCTACATGGCAGTATCTAAATGTCTACTGGTTTCAATTTATGGTAAAAAAAAATACCTGTATGATTTTTTTATTTTACGATTCTATAAACCAAGAGATTATAGAACATATTCATTCTATCACAACCTCTTGGTTTGATAATTGATATTTTTAACGAGATTACACGAGATTTTCTCTGAAGTATACTGTTATAAGTAATAAAAAAAATGTAGTTGAGAAAATACTACTTTATCTAAAGTATATGAATAATTCAACTTTAAAATTTATCAGTAATTTTCTTAACAAAAATTTATCAACAATTGTCTTAATAAAAATAAGATGCACATTTACGGGAACCACAATTATGTTTAGGTTGAATTTAACAATAGTTTCAATAAAAATCAAAAATTTAATCAGCTTCACGCTGTACCCCGCACACAGCAGGGTAGGCAGAGGGAACCTAGTCTTAAGATTCTCCGTTCTCCACTTTCTACCGAATTCGGCAGAATAGTTTTAATAGAAAGCAATAATAATGGGGAACGGAGTGTCTTATCACTAGGTTCCCTCTGCCTACCCTGCTGTGTGCGGGATACAGCGTGAAGCTGATTTATTTATTTTTTTTAGAAAGCAATAATCCTTGTACTTCGCTCAACAATCAACATAATATAATATAATTAAAATTCACTAAGAGATAATGGAAGTACAGACTCAGTATTTACATATAATATGTATATTGTATTGTATATATTATAGTTATATAAAACGTAATATGCAAAAATGGATACTTAAAGAGAAACTTAGTTTTATTTTACAAATCTAGGCTTTACATTACATTGTATGTGAAGGGCTGTCGCTTTAATACATTTAGATTTTCAACGTGGTCACATCTAAATCAGTTGTAATGGACATATTCATAAAAGTATAAAAGGTTATAAAAAGTTATATCACATTTTTAGTTTCATGCTGAATCACGAACATTGTAGGTAGAGGGAACCTAGTGTTAAAACACTCCATTCTCATTAAGGCGCCTCCATCTCCCACTTTCCGCCAAATTATATTATTAGAAGCATTGCGTGTTGAGTGGAGGAACTCAACGTGGCGCTTTGCGTAGATACCGGAACGAGGAAATGGTTCTCAAGTGTGAATCGAACCCACAATCCGTCGCATTTGCAGTGACACGCTTGCACTGAGAGATGTAAAGTCATCTGCCTTATAGAAAAAAGGGAGACTTTTCATAGATGATATAACAATATGCAGAACAAAGGAGATTATGACGGATATATGTAGATACTAAGATATAAAACTGCTTCCTCACTATGGGCCTAGTGTTTAGTGATAGAATGTTTGTAGAGTAAACAAAAAAGTGTTGTGAGTAAACAAAAAAGTGTCCAATTTGTGGATCGTTGACCCACTGACACAAGTGGATGATTTTGCGATGACGAGGAATATTTCGTCAATAAAAATTTGGAGCAAAATATTCAAAATATTGTACAATATAATAAAAAAAAACAGCTTCACGCTGTATCCCGCACACTGCAGGGGTATGTAGAGGGAACATAGTGTTAAGACACTCCGTTCCCCACTTACTGCTGAATTCTGGAGGCGTTGCGTGTTGAGTGACAGAACTCAACGCCTCGCTTAACCTCGACACCAGAGCGAAGAAATGAAAATTTAAATTTAAGTAAATATTTCATCTCCTCGAGTGGGGTCGAACCCACAACGAGTCGGTTTTACAGTCACACTTCGTGCCGCTACGCCATGACTGGCCTCAATATAATATTATTGATTATATAGCTATATTTTATCATTGTTTACAACCTGCGCCTGAGTTGCGCAATCCGAACGATTAGTGATTTATAATTTATATATTAACAAGTTGAAGCAATTACTATTTTTAATACTGCAATTTAGCTTATGGCTTTTCTGATCGTGTGGAGGTCAGCCGTGGCGCAGGGGAACAAGCGTGTGACTGTAAACGCGACAGCTTGTGGGTTCGATTCCCATTCGTGAAAGTGAAATATTTAATATTTTCATTTCTTTGCTCTGGTGTCGAGGCAAAGCGCGGCGTTAAGTTCCGCCACTCAACACGCAATGCCTCCAGAATTCGGCAGTCTTAACACTAGGCTCCCTCTAAAGGCTACCCATAAATTATAATAATGCGCTAAGTTAATGTACATATAGAAAGTTAAGTCACATTTTTTTTTATTTTCAAGAATGTCGTTGCACGTCGTGTGTTTCAACCATAACTCCGCAACGGCCCAGTATGGTTACGATGTACAGTGGGAAATTGTTGGTAAAATAATAATTTACGGCAAGTGGTTGGTCGAGTTTAGCTTGTCAGGACCAGTTTATTGTTCGGAAACGTACTTAGGTATTCAACTTTCACCAGTGGACGGTGGTAATTGCGAGCTCATAGCGTCAAACGAATCATTGTTTAGTAGTGTAAGTAAATTGGGTTTATTTTTTTGAAAATAAGTAAAAATGGCAAATGAGAAATTTAAATATGGTTTTATAATATGATCCGTATTAAATAAAATAATATTTGATTTATAGAATGATTTTTTTTCAGCTTCACGCTGTATCCCGCACACAGAGGGTAGGCAGAGGGAACATAATGATGAGACATTCAGTTCCTCATTTTCTGCTGTATTCTGGAGGCATTGCCTGTTGAGTACAATGAAAATGTAGACGCCAAATAAGTTAGGAAACACACGACTGGGACCAATTTACTCAAATTTAGATATTACATTCGCATAATTTGTATATTAAATATATTTAAACTTATTAAAAATTATAAGATATTTCGAAATAATTAATTATTTAAAAAAAGTATTTTCTAAGAAAGTTCGAAATAATTATTTAACAAATTTATTTTATTTTCTAATGAAAATAAAATAAATTTGTTAAATAATTATTTATTTAATTATTTACGTTAAAAAAAAGCATACTTCACTTTGGTAACAATAAAAGTCAATACAGTAACATCATTATTAACATTTCTAACATATACTTTTACGACATACGAAAACAAAAAAAAAATTACAAAAACCATTCTCACGTCGCTTTTTCTCGGTATATACTTGCAACGCGTTTAATGTCGACGCTTTGTGCCCTTTAAACTGTGGTCAAACTGGTAGAACGTTATATTTCTAGGTAATCAAACTCACATGCTAGATATGCTATAGTGTAAATAGAACTTTTATCTTATTAATTTTTTTTTATTTATTTTCGAGGGGGTCCATTCTTAGTGGGGGTTAGGGGAGTTCAATTATTCTTTGATGGTTCTTATCATTTGGAAAAGATAACAAGTGTACACTTATTAAGCCTTGCAATGTTGAAGATTGACAACTGATATTTGTTGGATCTAATGAATAGAAGAGAATATTCAATATAATATTCTTTGTGCACATAAAACTACATGTATTTTACATACGATATGCATAGAGAAAGATATGTGCATATATAATGCACATATTCAAAGACAGTCTAATTGTTTCAACCTATCTGATCTTTTAATATTTTTTTTATAAATACCTTGGATTGGGTGTAAAAAATTGAGTATTTTATCTTCAGGAATCGAATTTTTTTTATATTTAAAAAATAAACAAATCTTGGATATGTGAAATATCTATGTATTCTTTGAATATTACTGTGCATCATATCTATTATATTTTATTAATTATTTATTATTAACAAATTTTAACAAAGACAGTAATATTATCTTCTAATTTAAAGTGTTCTCTGACACTCCTCAAATAAATATTAACAATATGTTAATAACATACAAGGTCACGATTAGTGTAATATATCAATAATATTGTAAAAAGGCAATAATAGATGTGTGTGTATATATATATATATACACATAAAAAAACGGCTTCTAAGACTCTAATTTCTTCTGTTTTGGAAAATGAAAATAATTTATTCACCTGAATCAAGCTACTCCACCTTATTTAATAAAGTGTAAATATTATTTACATATTTAAAGATAATATAATATTTATTTATTTATAATTTTAGTGTATAAATATAGATAGACTGGAATAAGATTTTATATTAAATAGCAATAAACACTATCAAAATTCTTGAATTATAAGACGCATATAATTTATAGATTTTACAACAAGTAATCTTATATGTATTAAGAAAATACCTGTAAATGTTTATTTTAGAAGATAACATTTTATCTGACACTGTAAGAGATTATGTAGACAAACTTTCTTGTTGACTCGATACATTACCTTTTAAACTTAATACTTGTACTAATAATTTGTTAGGGTTACAATAAAATATATACTTTATTCATAGTAAGCAATCATATTTTTGGCTATTGTTAAATAAATAGTGAGAAAAGATTTTGTAATATTTTTTAAGTAAGAATATATATAAAGAATAAACTTTTAAATTTATGTTTAAGCATATCATTTTAATAAATTATTAATTACTCTCAAATATTTTACTAAATATGCTAACACTATAATATAAAATCATAACAAAGATACTACAGTGAATTTTCAAATATTGTAATTTTTTTATTTTAAATCTAAGAAATTGTACATGACAATATAAATGTTCAAAGATTGCTTTAAAAAAATTTTTTTTAATAGATCAACATTCTAATTTACTTTTAAAAATGTGTGTCATGTGGTCCTAGGGTTCCTTTGTTTTCTATACATATAATAATTAAATATAAATCTATGTAATAGCATCTCAATACATGATTTCTTAAAACAGGGTTCAAATAAAATGTTACGAGTTTTCAATGACGCGATATTTAGTGATAGGAAGTAGTTTAAAAGGAAGAGCTAATTAACATTCGGCGCGGCGACCGCGAAGCGCGGCACACAAGCCCCGGCCGCCTGCCGCCAGCTCTCATGACAAAGCCAACCTTATCTATGATACCTCGGCAACTTCTAAGGAAGTATCGAAACATTACCAGAAATGTATGTACATGAATACAGGTTGGGCAGGCATGGTCGAAAACCTCATGTCTATATACGACTCTCGCAGGGCATAAGTGTTTCTTAACATCATTTTTCATCATTATCAAAATATGAAGCAAAATGTTTTGACAACATCAATTATAACCTAAAATCTCGTGTCAAACGTTACATTTCTTCACAAAGACCATAGAAAACAAACGAATAAATTCCCGCGAATACTGAGTTTGGGTCTCTCACCGTCCGCACATAGATATGCGAGCCGATACAATGATACCTAGATGCAAATGCTAATGTCCTATTTGAAGAATTTTGGTAAAATAATAACTTATTGATAAATAACATTTAAGTAGCTTGTGTACTTTTAATTCATAATAAAAACAACCAGAAATCTGCTAAAATATCGAAATATAACAATAGTGAACTAATTAATGTTAACAATTAATGAAGGTACGACAATCAAAGCAAAGCACCGCTAGTCGGCTGGCGGTGAACCGGCGAAGCTACAACAAAAATAACCAATTATTGTTACTTACCGCCGACTCTGTACATATTCGCAGCCATTTTTATACACAATCACTATTCATTAACACTTAATTAATCTACATCTGACACAATTAATAACTATAACACTATGTAATTGAGCTTTTAACAATGTTTTTCATCACGTTAACTCCGGACGCCTTTCGCTGATCGCCATTTTCTTTCACACTACCTACTAATTTGGCCAGTGCGCAGTCGCACTTTTTGGCGTAAACTTCCTGCTCTTAAAACAAAGCAATGACATGTCATTAAATTTACATGCACCTATTTTATCCGAAATATGTATAACTTTAAATAATAGTATAAATTATTTTACAAATCATGTCCTACAATTGAAATTTAATTTACTATATCAAAAATTAAAAAAAATGTTTCATTCAAGAACGTTTCATTATCACTTAGTACTGTTTGGAAATATATTATTTATATTCCTTTATTTATTAAAATGTTAATGACTCAGAAAGTATTTTATTGAAATATTATATAAAAATATATTTATTTTGAATAAATATTTAAGATTTTATTGTTTTTCTTCATAAAAAAATAACATATTTTTATTTAGTCACATTAAATAAGATGATGTAATGGAACGTTGTGCTTGGAACCAAAGAGAAAGACGCTAACATAATCTATGAATATTCTATCCATAAAGAACATAAATGTTATAAAAAATATAAAATAAATAATTCAGAATAACATTGTTTAAAATATCCTACAGTGTTTTCCTTATATATATTTTAATTAGATTTTAAATATTTACATTCATCATGCGTTTACAAAAATGACGTGGCGAGGGTGACAGTTTTGATGTCTATGGCATTGACTAATTGACTATTGCCAAATCAGCTCGGGCTCTGTCCGTCTGGTAAAGAAATTTTAGTGAAGGCAATTAAATTGATTATTCTGAATGAATTAGTATCAAAGTTACTTTCAATTGCTGGTTTAACTAACCGCTAACCAGCATATGTGATCTTGGTTGGTACATGTAATAAATATCAGTGAAAAAGTGTAAAATGTGTTTTGTGTCAATTTCTCACTGTTTCTTAATTTTGTCCTTTTCAGCACATTAAAATGGCTACATATGAAGAATTTATTCAGCAGAATGAAGATAGGGATGGAATACGGTTTACGTGGAACGTGTGGCCATCGAGTAGAATTGAAGCTACAAGGCTTGTCGTTCCTTTAGTATCTTTATATCAACCATTGAAAGAACGCCCTGACTTACCACCGATTCAATATGAACCAGTATTATGTACACGTAATACATGCCGCGCTGTACTTAACCCTATGTGTCAAGTTGATTACAGGGCTAAATTATGGGTCTGCAATTTCTGTTTCCAAAGAAATCCTGTAAGTAAACTTACATACTACTTAAGCTTTATTATTATTAACTTCTTCAGTTTTTTTACATAGAATATTAATTGGTTTTTTTAATAAAATAATAGTTTTGTCTTTTATTTTTGTTTAAATATTAATTATTGTAAATTATTTTTTCAGTTCCCCCCACAATATGCAGCCATATCAGAGCAACATCAGCCAGCTGAGTTAATACCTAACTTTTCTACTATAGAGTATACTATAACAAGAGCCCAAAGTATGCCACCTATCTTTCTATTAGTTGTAGATACATGTCTTGATGAGGAAGAATTAGGTGCTCTTAAAGATTCTCTTCAAACATCTCTTAGCTTAATGCCCCAAAATGCCCTTGTTGGCCTTATTACATTTGGGCGTATGGTCCAAATTCATGAGCTAGGTAAGTTACACATATATTTATACCTATATGATTATGTTTTTACAAAAAGTAATATCTGTTTATATGAGTATAATTTTTCATTAAGAAATAAATTTTATGTCATTTTATTTTTCTTTAAAAGGTACTGAAGGACTCTACAAGTGTTATGTTTTCAAAGGGACCAAAGATTTAACAGCAAAACAAATACAAGAACAACTAGCCATTGGCCGAGTTAATGCACCAAACCCTCAACAAAGACAGGGTGCTCCAGCCCCCCAACCACCTGCCCATAGATTCTTGCAACCTGTGAAGCAATGTGATATGGCTCTTACTGATTTATTAAGTGAATTGGGTAGAGATCCATGGCCACTTGGTGTAGGCAAGCGTCCTTTGAGAAGTAGTGGTGTTGCATTGTCATTAGCTGTAGGATTACTTGAAGTGACTTATCCCAACACTGGAGGTAGGATCATGTTGTTCCTCGGTGGCCCCTGCTCTCAGGGTCCAGGTCAAGTAGTCAATGATGAACTTAAACAACCTATCAGGTCTCACCATGACATTCATAAAGATAATGCCAAATATATGAAAAAGGCCATCAAACACTATGAAGCCTTATCGTTAAGAGCAGCAACAAATGGACATGCAATTGATATATATTCTTGTGCTCTTGACCAAACTGGCTTAATGGAAATGAAACAGTGTTGTAATTCAACAGGGTAAGTACTAAGTACTAAATGAAAT
This sequence comes from Heliconius hermathena, assembly GCA_013403705.1. NCBI lineage: Eukaryota > Metazoa > Arthropoda > Insecta > Lepidoptera > Nymphalidae > Heliconius > Heliconius hermathena. The sequence continues at coordinate 203,704 of JAAIXJ010001898.1, read as the reverse complement.
AAAAATAAATAATGTATATAGTATACATTATGGTGTATTGAGGGTGTGGTGGTGCAGTGACTGTAAGTAAAACAGTTGTGGGTTTTAATTTTTCCACTCTAGTCGATAAAGCTAAACACAAATAGTTCCACAACTCAGAGAATGTCTTAAAATGGTTATATAAAAAAAAAAAACTTCATGCTGTATCCCGCACACAGCAGGGTAGGCGGGGGGAACCTAGTGTTAAGACAATCCATTCTTCACTTTCTGCCGAATTCTGTAGGCATTGCGTGTTACGCGGCGGAACTCAACGCCGCTCTTTGCCTCGACACCACAATTGTCGCGTTACAGTCTGCCTCAATGGTTATAAAAGTTGGGCATAAATTGAAACAAAGCTTATTATCATTAGCTAGCTTCAGCCTTTACACTTGTTTATGTGGGAAAATATTAGAAAATGTATACTATTAACTATCTTAAAAAAATGTGTGAAAATTGATGTGCTTATGTTCTAACATCTCTGATTAAGATTGTTTGAATAAATTTTTAGGGGTCACATGGTAATGGGGGATTCTTTCAACTCATCACTGTTTAAACAAACTTTCCAAAGGGTGTTTGCAAAGGATCAGAAGGGTGATTATAAGATGGCTTTTAATGGCACTCTAGAGGTCAAATGTAGCCGTGAACTTAAAAGTAAGTAAATTATTAGCTTCACTTAAACACATATTATTTATGTCTTTAAAGGAATGATTCCCAATTGTGAAAAGGTTTATGATTAATATATTTTTTAATTCAGGTGCGGTGGAGACAGTGTGTATCTGTAAACACATTGATTATGGGTTCAATCTCTATTTAGATAGTGAATTATAATTTTATTCTCAAATCTGAAAGATAAATCTAGGTGTTGATTTCCGTTAATCATCAGAAAACTATGTTCCAAAATTAATTCTCTTACTCACCTTTCTATATGCATGATAATATACTATATTAATAATATTGGTTTTAAATTGATCAACATTTTATTTATGCATATTAGTTAAAAGTATATTATTACAATAAATATCATAATTTCAGTAACTGGTGCAATAGGCTCGTGTGTATCACTAAATGTGAAAGGTCCATGTGTGTCAGATCAAGAAGTGGGCATGGGTAATACATGCCAGTGGAAAATGTGCACTTTCACACCAAGCACCACTATGGCTATCTTCTTTGAGGTAATTCTATATTACTTTTTTGAGACTAACATAGTATATTATCTACTTTTAACATTTTTAAAGTGTTATTCCACATTTAGGAAAGAAAAATACTTACTACTTACTAAATATTATACTATATTTTTTTATGAGGCCATTTTAGCACAGTGATACCAGCCTTGACTGTAAATACTTCAAAGTTAAAAAAAAAACATGTTATCTAAATATATAATATCTAATATTTAATTTGCTAAAGAAAAGGACTTTGTTTATGTGTGTGTATATTCCATTTAAAAATATAAAAAATATTATGACTACACCAGGTTGTGAATCAACATGCAGCACCTGTACCGCAAGGTGGTCGTGGCTGCGTGCAGTTCATCACACAATACCAACATTCCAGTGGACAGAGGCGTGTTCGTGTCACTACTGCTGCTAGAAAGTGAGTTTGTGCTTATATCATAAAATCATCTGTTATATTACATTCTAATAGAACAACATTAGATCATTTAAATTAAAGGTTGTTTTAATGATAGTAACATATTGTAAGCTATAGGATATTTTAAATGAAAAGTAACAACCTGGTAAAATACTACTTGTACATAGATGTATATTTTAATTGATAATGGGTTATTCTAACACTCAATATACAATGCCTTTTAAATTGTCAAAAATGAGAAAAATTGTTTTTATTCTTTCTGCTTTAAAGTATTGTAAGATAGCAAACAATAAAAAATCTAATATTATAATTATAACGCAGTTGGGGCGATGCTGCAGTGAACCTGCACCACATTTCTGCAGGCTTCGACCAGGAAGCAGCAGCAGTGGTCATGGCCCGCCTAGTGGTGTACCGTGCGGAGCAGGAAGACGGGCCTGATGTACTGCGGTGGCTTGATCGGATGCTTATCAGATTGGTAAATATTATTGATAAAATAATATTTACAATTTTTGAATTGCACGGCGTTAAGTTCCGCCATAAAATTTAATATGAAAAATTAGAAACATACAATTTAGAATGTCTTGAAATTGGATGAAATGTGCGAAAGGCGAAATGAAATGATGAGTTAATCATAATTGTAAATATGTATGTAAAACATTGATTTAATTATATTTTTTTACAGTGTCAAAAATTCGGCGAGTACGCTAAGGATGATCCGAACAGCTTCCGTCTCTCAGAGAACTTCAGCTTGTATCCACAGTTTATGTATCACTTGCGTCGTTCACAATTCCTACAAGTTTTCAATAATTCACCAGATGAAACTACATTCTATAGGTGTGACTTTTTTATTATTTAGTATAATGGCTATAAAAATGTATTATTCTGTATAACTTGGCAAATTTTACTAAATTGACAATAAAATGTAGAAAGCATGATGGTGTAACAATCAAAATATGCAAAAATATATGATTCTCAATTTTATCAAACTAAATGTTTCTATAAAATTTATCAATATACTATTATTTTTTTATACTAATGCATTATTTTCTGTTTCGTAGGCACATGTTAATGCGCGAGGACCTAACACAGTCCCTCATCATGATCCAGCCCATCCTCTACTCATACAGCTTTGGTGGTCCTCCGGAGCCAGTGTTACTAGACACATCCTCAATACAACCTGACAGGATACTCCTCATGGATACTTTCTTCCAGATACTTATATATCACGGAGAGGTTAGTTACTTACTCATATCACTATAGTTTTATTTTTCTTTTTTCTTAATGCTTTCCACACATAGCAGCGAGGGAACCTGAAAACCTAGAGCTAACACATTTTGTTCCCATTAACAAGAGGAAATAAAATGATTAAATATTCCATTTCCTCAATTTGGAATCGAACCTATAACCTGTTATGTTTACATTCGCACACTTGTGCCCCTGCGCCATATCTAACATCGTCACATAACGTCACTTTTTATATATATTGAAATGTTGTTTTTCAGATGCACATAAATTATTGTAAATATTTAATTAACCTTTATTTTGACCGTATTTATTTTTAATACAGCATTTTTTCAAATGCTATACTACAAAAAATTATTAAATACAAATTTTGGTGGGAGTTCCCACAGTAAATAATAAATATAAATAATTATTTTTTTCAGACAATAGCCCAATGGCGAGCACTACGCTATCAAGACATGGCAGAGTATGAAAGTTTTGCTCAACTATTAAGAGCACCCGTGGATGATGCACAGGAAATATTGCAGAGCCGTTTCCCAGTGCCTCGGTATATTGACACTGAACATGGGGGTTCACAGGTAACTATATTTTTTATTCCTCTACACTATTATTATAATAATTGTAATATGTTTTTGCTTAATTTGCTGGTTTGACTTTGTGTTGAATAGCCCTTTCATAGTGGAAGGATATATATATCTATTATGTAACATTATCTGCACTTAAGAGTTACCTTAGGCATTTAGTATGTGTCATATGCAACTTTCACTTATTTGCTGCAGGTAAATGCTTATATAAAATAAAGTCAATATAAAGCCTTATAAAATAATTCCTAATATAATCTATTGAGACTATTATTGCAGTCAGAGAGCATTTAACTATAAATGCAATAGGTTCTGGATATAATCGCCCATATTAACCATCTGTTTTCGTTCCTCTCCTGCCGACTTTTGGCTCCTTCGCGGCGTTGAGCTCCGTCTACTCAATATGCAGTCTCATATTCAGACGAAACTGAAGCACAGAATGTCTAGACACTACATTCTCTCTTCCTGCTCTGCTATAAATGGGATACAATGTAAAACTAAAAAACCTATATATATAAATTATTTGTAAATTAAAATAATTAATGCAAGTGTTAAAGTTTTAAAACATTTCTTCTATTGAATTATCTTAATGTATAATTTAAAGTGCAAATGAACAATCAACTTTGCCTTTGAAGTACCCAACACTATTAGTAAAACTACACTAGTAGTACTATTAGTAAAACTATGCTATCAAATTTTAGATTGTTTTTAAAATCTGTATTTTAAAAAAAACAATTTTGTTGATAACATGAGGAGCTGTTTGTCATATATATGCTAGTTGTTATAAAAACATAATGTTGACCCCCTATGATCTCACTTTTATTCATTCAGGTTTTTATCTTAATCTTTATTTCTAACTTTCATTTTCTTTATAAAGAAAAACAAGATATAAATAAAATATAAATATCTAATTAACTTATAAAACAATACAGAAATTCAGTACAAAAAAACCTTAAATAAAAAAAATTAAGCAATTTGAACACCCGGCGCTTGAATTCTGTTGCTATTCTTCGATGCCAGTATCTTCTCAAGCATATCATTCACTTTCTTTTGTGATTTAACGAAATTATTATAATGGGCATCGTATAACGACTGTTTCTTAACTTTATTGAGCGACATTTGCTGTCGTGCGGCTATTCTATTATTACAGCACTCGATCATTTGTTGGGAAAACGCGTATTTTTCATTGCAACAGTCTATCTGATCCATTATGCTCTGTTGTTTATGTGGTTCTATGTCTAAAAATATATCGCCATTTTCTAATTTTTCATGATATCTCGCTATAGGTGCTTTTACTATGAATGATCCATCTAATTGCGTATATCTGTCTGGATAAGTTTTCTTATTGTGTTTCTCAAAGTTTGTGCGATCGATTTTTTTGAGTGATGATGGCATACCTTGATAATTTTGGTTAAAATTAGAATTATAAGGATCTATGACTGGTTTCGCCGCATACTTTTCCTTTGGCACATAATCATCAAAAACTAAGCCTTGTTCAACTTTAACGTTCCTAAAGTTGGCATTATTTCGACTTATCCTATATTGGGCTGTAGTTACTACAATATTTTGATTTATAGGATTTTCTGGCATGTCAATGGGTATGCCTAATGGTGGAATTTCCATGTTGTTTGTTTGTATGGTTATCAGTCGTCTGGGTTTAGAGATTTGAATGGGCTTAGGCTTGCTAAAAGTTCTTAATTTATGTACTTGAGGAGAAAAGTTGTATAATATAGGTTGTTTACTTTCAACGTTACTGTAAATTTGTACTGTTGGCTCCATATCATATTCTTCTCCTCTTGTTTTTTTTATTTGTACGTTTTCATTTTTTAATTCAAATCTCACCTTCCCATTTTCTGGTTTATTTTTATTCGATATTACTATTGAACTTTGTTTAAGAGATTTGATTTCTTTGAATAAATCCAAAAATTTGTTCAAAATTGCTTCATCAATATTGTGATTAATTGATGGAAAAACTTTTTCTGAAAACACAAAACATTTATGAAAAAATGTAAAATTTATTAAAAAGAAGAAAATGGATACTTATTGTGTTAACCTGTGGTGTCGTAAGTCGTTAAGCTGCCTACAGTTGTGTAACCTATTGTCGTCGATTTCATTTCTTTACGTAATTCTTTCAAAACCATATTCTTTACACTGATTGCTATTTCTTTTATGAAATTTTGTGGTATATCTTCATTGATAATATTATTAAGTACACTAAAAGCTTTATCATTTACAAAATCTCTTTTTAAGTTTATTTCCTGTGCAGAGTTAACTGTTTCTTTATTTTTACCGTTTGCCACATCTGGATAATAAGTTTTGTATACATTTAGAAAATTGAGCAGATCATTAATATTTGTGTTATTTTTATATGCTCTTGTTGTTATTCTAGGTGTGGTCGTACTCTCTTCCTCCGATCTCTGTCGTATTTTCGAATATTGATCAAATAACCTCAATAGGCTGTTAAAATTATTAGTATTATCACTAGCAATATCATTATCAATTAGACGTCGATTATTGTTGTTGTAAATTTGTTGGAATGATGAATCTTTCAAGCCATTTTCATTTGTAATGTTTGTTTTGACTGTCGTTGTCGTTGTGTTCATAATGTTATCTCGTAAAAGATAATTTGTTATTAACTTTTTAATGTTGTCCGTGTCTTGAACATTTGGATTGTATTGAATATTTCTTTTATTTTTTTGTTCGCTCTTTTTTTGACTCGTGTCCGTAGGCTGCCCAGTTTTCTTGAAATGCATAGTAATATTGGATTTGTTAACTTTCACATTTTGCCAAAAATTTAAAACGCTTTGTATATCAGGTTGGCCATCGACATAATCTATAATGCTTTTTGTAACATTTTCTTTTGTATCATATTCTTTTTTATCATTCGTTGTATTGTTGTTATAATTCGTTGAATTTTTAACATCTGTTTTATTAGATGACATCTCTATTTTGACTTCTTTTGTTAAATTTTCTGCACAATAAGGAATATTAATGAAACATTTTAAATGCGATACGTGGCGCAGCGGCACAAAGTGTGACTGTAAACCGACTGGTTGTGGGTTCGATCCCCATTCGAGGAGATGAAATATTTACTTAAATTTATATTTCCATTTCCTCTGGTGTCGAGGCAAAGCCCGGCGTTGAGTTCTGCCACTCAACATGCAATGCCTACAAAGTTCGGCAGAAAGTGGGGAACGGAGTGTCTTAACACTAGGTTCCCTCTGCCTACCCTGCTGTGTGCGGGATACAGCGTGAAGCTAATTTAATTTTTTTAAATATGCTTCTAAAATTAGACTTACCTTTCACTGACTCAGTGGTTGTTTGTAAACTATGATTCTGCATACTTTCGTTACGTTTAATTCTAGTGCATTTCTGTAGAAGCTCTCTAAAATTGTAACAAATATGTTCGGTTCATTATTCACTTCTGACTCACGTCTAAATTTAAACCGGCGCATATTTACCGCTTACCTGTCGCTCATATCGCCGATGTTTACATTGTGCCGTTGCAGTTTAGTCAACATGTTCACATCCAAGTCCTCCTTTTGCATGCCGCTCAATAGAAACACGCACATTAGATCTGAAATTTTTGTAAAATTACAATTTCACAATTTTTTTTGTTAAATCGTATCGTTTTCAAGTGTTTAAAGAGTAGTAGTATTTTTGGAACCTTTTATTCGGTCTAAGCGCTGAGCGGCCTGACCTGCGTGTGTGCGTGATAACGTACATGAGACAGCCACGAACGTCAGCAGTGTTCGGCACAAACACGACATGCTCGCGTCTCACCAACGCGCCACCTGACGCCGTCTCCGCTTGTGCAACGTTGTATGGTCATCATTATGAAAGTGCACTATTCAAACGAGATTGTATTAATTTATCGAAATATTCTATTTACGTAACGTAGTTATTAAGTTCTGATATTTTAATTTAATCATTTTTTTTAGCTTCTCGCTGTAGCTCTCTCATAGACAGAGAGAACCTGGAAACGTGGTGTTAAAACGTTCTGTTCTTATTAAGAAACTTGTGTTCCCCACTTCTCTATTGCAGAATTTTGAAGGCATGTCGTTCTGAGTGGCGGACCTCAACGCCGCGTTTTGCCTCCTTACCAGAGCGAGGAAATGAACATATTAAATATTTTATTTCCTCGATTGGGAATCGAAGCCACAACTGGTTTATACGATTTATTTTTGTTCTTTATGTATCATAATGGTTAAAGCAGTGTTAAATCCTTTTCTTTAATATTAAAAATTACAATTTATCTTCATTTACTTTTTATTAAATTTTAATTAATTCATATATTTATTATTAATTCCAGGCAAGATTTCTCCTGTCAAAAGTCAATCCATCGCAGACACACAACAACATGTACGCCTACGGAGGGGTGAGATTAAAAAAATAATATATTATTTACAGTTGTTTTATACTTTATAATATTATAATAATTTGCATGATTTTATTTAAAATAATTTGCATATTTAAAGAATGATTTTTTTAATGTGTTTTAAGTGATTTAGCATGTTTATTCCTCCATCGTAGCATGGTTTGAATTGACGTTTTATTTTTTTTGTTTCATCATTGTTTTGGCGAAAACCAGGCGATGCCGATACCATCTGCGGTAGTGACTTTTTTATTATTTTTTTTCTAAAAAGGGGTTTTTGGTTTTTTTTTTAAATTTTGATTTTAAATGCTTTGTATAATGGCTATTTTAAATTTTAATATAATATTCTGTTTTATGTCTAAAGCTTTACATTAATGTGCTAAGATTTTTTTTTGCTATTATTTTAGAAGTTTTGAAGTGCCTTTAAAGAATTTAAACTTTTTAATATTTATATATTTTAGTTAATTATTAAATATATATGTGGAATGGCTTCAATATTTGGAATGGCTTTCAATTTTCTCATTCAAGCAAAACTGTTGACCTTTTTTTAATATACCTATTTAATAAACTTATTTTAATACTAACAAATAAAAGTCAAGGATAAGATGTAACATTTACCAAAAACTAAATTTGTTAGTATATTAAATTTTAAATAAAGGGACATGCATGCTTTATTAAAACGTATTATTGTTTTTTTATTTATATATATTTTTAATTTTTATAGGACGGTGGCGCCCCCGTGTTGACGGATGACGTGTCCTTGCAAGTGTTCATGGAGCATCTGAAGAAATTAGCAGTATCATCTACTGCCTAATTCAAATATATTTATTTGTCCTAAAATTCTATAATTGTATATCATTTTTTTATGTTATTTCCATTTTTCTGTTATAATCTGTGTAATATAATATATCTATAAATAAATTAGCGTTTTCTTAAAATCCGAAATAAACTGACTTCTTTATAAGATTCAATAAAGTATTGTAATTAAAATGTACTCAATTATTTCGTTTTTTTTTAAATATGAACATTTGATAAAATGAAACACATAAATTACCGTTTTTATTTATTTGTTACATTTTTACAGAATTTAATGATTGGCAATAGTTTTTATTAATAAATATAAAATAATGTAAATTTATATGTATGAAAAATAAATGTTTACTACCATTTGTTTCTATTGGTATTACAGCCTGAACCTTCTATTAACAAATAAAAAAAAACAATAAATAAAATATTTTTATTAATCAGTATTAAGATACACTAGCACACAGAGTACACAATTCCTTTTATTATGAATTTTTTGTATCAATTTTGAAGTAATAAACATCTACAATGTTTTGAATATTTTCTAATATGTAGATTACATTTTAATCAATATTTTATTTATACAATAATAATGATAGTACTCATCTCGGACAAAATTTTACCAATACAAAAATATGAGACTTCTATTTATGCAAACAGTAAATGCAATTATTCTAAATTCTACAACATCCAATGACAATCATTGTAAAATATAAGAAAGAAATAAATTATTACCATAAAATATTAACGAAACACATACTTTGATAAAAATATTAAAAATATCCCCCATACTGACATCTACAAAGTACTGTTTGTAAAATGCTGTATTTTATTAATAGCCCCTAGAAATTTATTAAAAGCAATATGGCCAGGAGTTTATATTGCTTAAATTTTTGGTGGTCAGTTAAGAAATCTGATGGACATCTTCTGTTCCACATCTGTCCTTTCTAGGGCTCGGCAAAACTCCTCAAAAGATATCATCTGATCATTGTTTGTATCTGCTTCTAGGATTGTTCTTTCAGCAATACTAGTGAGTTGCTCTTCACTAGAATAAAGAAACAGAACTCTTTATGCTAATAATTAGAAGAAATAAATATAATAAAATTAAAATGGATGGTTTAAACATATATTTTTTTTCAGTTTTATACTGTATCCTGCATATAGGCAGAAAGAGTCTAATGTTAGTGATTTTACTTTTAGAAGCCTGTACATGAGACATTGCAAGTTGAATAGCGGAGCTTAACTTTGCGCCTTGTTTAAATCATTGTGAAAATAATTCATTACCATGGGTGAAAATTTAACCCACAACCATTTTGACGCTGTCCCACTTTATGGACATTTAAATGTTGATTACACACAAAATTCACAACAACCTAAATCTTTTCACCTTTAATGGTACAAGATTATAAAGTAAAAATTATATTAAAATGCTTAGTTGTATTGAAATATGTCCAGTTTACCTGATATTAACTCCCACCATCATGTGTAGAATTGCTAGTAATTCATCTCTGGATATTTTGCCATCATTGTCCAGATCATACATGGAAAATGCAACTGAAAGTTTTATGAATTCCAAATTGATTTTATGATATATTCATTTCTGCATTTTACTCCACACTTTCCAAGATAGGCAGAGATATCGTAGTAGACACTCTGTTCTCCTCTTTTCTGCTACATCAGAGATAATGTGTATTGAGTGGTGGAACTCAATGCTTTGTTTTGCCAGAGCGTAGAAATGTTTCATTTGTGCATTTTGAGGGGTATAAAAGCAAAAGTGCTTTAGTTAAAAAAAAAACATTTTTTAAACTGATCATACTAAAGTATTTTTCAATTAATAAATGTAATTTTAATTAACATTTTTTGAGTTACTTACACCAAAGTAAGGAGCAACATGTGATCTTTAGAAATAATTATTTATTATGAGGCAGTGGAAATTTGCATTTTACTCTGTTTCAATATTTTATTACTGAAGCACAATGGTTTTTATAATCCTCATTTACAGTAATATGATGTTCACAATAGATTCTATATTAAGGTTTATGAATTACAATGTCAAAGTAATTTATGTTTTAAGATTGCTTTCACTTATATTATGGAAAAATACAAAAGAAAATAAAACAGTTTTCCTAAAATTTATATGATTATACAGCATAATCAAAGATAAATCATAATAAATTTTGTTTTACTTACACCTTAACTTTTCTTCTCGGCTGTTAAGCCTGTTTTCCCTATTCTTTCTTATTGGTCTAAAATGAGATAGCACTCTCATAAATTGTAAAAAGTTTACTCTGTCGTCATGACTCTCAGCAAAAAATGAGTGTACAATCCTTTCACTTAGAGGATTAATTGCTAATTCTGGTATCCTCAAAAAATCTTCCCTTGATAGTGTTCCACAGTCATTTTTGTCCAACGATGTGAAACGTGAGTATAAGCGTTCAATCTGGTTTGGAGTAACTAAAGAAAAAAGAATAGCTTATCAAGCAAGAATAATCAATTTAAATTATTATAATTTTAAGGACACAAAACTGTTTATTAGTTGTAGTATATTAAGTATTTGGTAAAAGACTGTACTTACAGCCAGTTTCTTCTTGAATTTGTGCAATTTCTTCTTCTCTTAACAACAAAGACGATTTATTTCCCATTTTGCTTTTGACGCTCTGATAACACTACCTAACTCTTTGTAATTAACTGATAAGGTCTTTTTGTCTAAGAATGTGAAAACAATCGATTTTCTACACTTGTTCGAACTGCGTCAAATTTATATTAAAATATAGATTTTTTATACGCTTGACACCTAGGTACAAAATAAGTATTAAAAGTGCCAACTAAATATAATAATAGAAATAATATTTAACAAAACTAATTATTCACAATCGACCTTTGCCTTTTATATTTTCTTTTGATAACTATTACTCATTTCCGATATTGTCAAATGTGCAGCGCAGTAAGTTGTGTTTAGTGCAAATTCAGCTATAAATGTTTTACAGTTAAAGCTAAAATAGAATGGATTATTACAATTTACGAATGAACTTCGTCGGAATCAGAAACAAAGTATAAATGACGTAAGTCATATTATCAACTGTCATGTTGACATTGAAGTTGTATATCTCGTTTAGAAATCCGAAAATAACAAGGATTCTATAACTAAATAACAAGTTAAATAAAGATAAAGTATTTTAACAAAAATATTTAAATATATTTGTTATAAAAATATGTGTAATAAATATATTATATTATGTATAATAAGATTATAATAAAAGTCAAATTATAATTTTTGGGTTCATTTAAAAAAGTACACTTATATAGTTATATCTTTCTACAAACAAAGTAGTTTTAGTTACATTAATTACGATTGTTAACACCAACCCTTTAATACTTACGGTAGAGTAAATCTGGTTCAGTAAAAAAAAAGTAGTAATAAGCAAAACCTTATAAACAAAAGTAGCTTTATCCTCCCGTTGCTTAGAAACTGAAAGTCTGAAACTGAAACCTTCAAATATGACCTACTTTTATAGTATAACATTGGGTCATGAGTTTTTACATTACATTTGTGACAGAAAGATACAAAATTAGTTAAATTATTTTGTTCAACATTATATGCTAATTATGAGTGTGATAAAAATATCCTCAGAAATTACTACACCAGAAAAGAAATCAGATCAGATAGAACCGCTTGACCCAGTTTTGGAAGTTAATGAAAACGATACACTCGATCGTCCCCACGAAGAATACGAATTCGAGGAAATATCACCAAAAATATTCGGTCTCGTAGATATTTCAGAGCCTCTAACTGTAGAATCATTGAATAATGCAATCTATGAACTTGGTGTAATTAATCTTTGCTGGCCCGAAATTGATGAGCCTGTTTTCGAAACGCGTACATGTTTTCCGAAAAGTTATTATACTAACACTAATAAAGAGAGGCTGTTATTGGCGTATGCGGAAAACTTCAGGCGACAGTTTCTTTTCCATTATCAAGCTAAAAGGCCTTTATTTCTGCAAGCGCCAAACGAATGCGGTCTTCAGGTGTGTTTGGTATCAATATTTATTTATTAATAAGGGAAGGCAGACGTAACTCAGTGTTGAGAAACTCTTTGCCCAATTTTACGCCTAATTTTCGAGGCATTGCGTGATAAGTGGCGTAACTTAACGCCGTTCTTACCAAAGCGAAGAAATAAAGATATTCATAAATAATCATTCACGCCTCCGAATGGGAATCGAACTCACAACCGTCGCGTTTACAGTCATATGTTTGTGCCACTGCGTCACAACGGCCTCTGTTTTGATTTTTAGCATTATTATATATTTTTAGAAAATGGTGTGCACTACAATAAGGCCTACGAAGCTCTGTTTCGCCGATACTACAACCTGGCAGGGCATAGCATCCTTGGTGTCAGATTTTTTTGACTTCGAACCACTCAGAAAACCCATGTTACACGTAAGTAATGTTAAAACTTATATATATTTAAAAAGCTTTTTTTTATCAAAAATGAAATAACTTTTTGTTGGTGAAAAATATTTGCGGAATTATTCGTTATTACGTATACATTAGCATGTATAAATTATGAATAAGGGATTTTGATGGGTTATTTTTGTCACATCTTAACACTATATACTTTATAGTACATATTTTTTTCTTATATTTTTATATTCACATAAACCGTATGATAATAAGTCTTTGTTTTATAAGAAACTTTATTCATACAACACTTCGTTTTTTATATACGCCAATAGATGGCGTTGAAATACATTATTTAAAAAAGCATTAACAAGAATTTTATATGTATATATATTATATATCGTATGGAATGTAGCGTAATATAGAAATAAATAAAAGTCAGCATAAGGTTCAATCAAATTTAATTCTTTAACATTTTCAAGATCACATACTTTGTGTAAGGAGTATAATTTTCAATAGTTCCAATTTGTAATTTTTGTACAAAATATCATCTCTCAAACAGTTTCCAGTGGAGCTAATATAATTAACAAACACGAAATGGCAAACTAACTATTCCAACTTCAATGAAAAATGATTTGAATTCAGCTAGAAGTATCCGCCGCGTCGTGGTCCACGCGACCGCCACACCCTTGGACATCGTTCAACATTACAATAATACACTCTATTCATTAGGAATGTACTTACAATATTAATAATCTCTCAATAATTTATAATTTTGATCACAGTGCCCTTAACTGTTAACGTTAACATATAATACAATTCCGAGTCGAGACATAGACAATGTCTACATATAAAATACTGAGCAATAGAAAACAATTACACGAATATCTAGCTCTAACACGATAGTCATAAATTATCTTAACAATATTACCTTGTCCGCATGATTGGCACACGAGAACGCCGCTTCCTTCCAATATTTGGTATAGACCTCGGGTCGGTCACGCCCGCCGGCGCCCGGGACGCCCGTGACGGGGACGCCGTGACTCATCATCAGCTACGCTTACGACTTGAGGTAGAACATAGGGTTCGAACTACAGTAGGGTACAGCTAGGAATGTAATCTTCAAATGGCAACATACAGCGGTACTACTCACACTAATCACATTTAATCGTTTGCGTGCATTGAAAAGTAACGTGTACGGCGATAACATTCAATTACAATGTTCACTATAATATATCTGTAATAGAATAAGTCTGATATAAACTCGGAAATAGATAACTAGCGTCGCGCGCGTCGACAAAGCTTTAGAGAACAGCGTCGGATTCATAACTTAACTAAATATAGACTAAAACTAAAGAGATATAATGCATAGCTTTTCTTTTAGAACAAAGAAATTACGCAAATTTGGCTACACATATCACAAGTGAACGCTTACTGGCGGTCTGGCGACGACATACATACATACACACGACTATATACAAGTAACTACTTGCGGCGCGCGTCGGGCGCGGCGCGGCGCGTGCGCAGGTTGTGCAGCAGCGCGCGCAGCTGGTGCACGTGCATGCGCGTCACGCTCGGGTCGCCGCTCGCCTCCAGCCACGCGAGGAACTTGTCGCCGTGCTCGAGTGCCTCCACCGTGCCGGCCTCCCACTCCCCAATTGCAGATCCATTGCTTTTGGTTTCCTCGATGGCAGTCTGGTTGCTGCTGTTGAACAGTAGGTTGTCTAACACATTTCTTGCTTTCGTCTGACTCTTTCCCGACTCAATAGGCTTCTCGGCTACAGGTTCCTTGTTTTCAGTGCCAACTTCTGGGCTTATCGCAGGTTCAGCAACGCGTGGCTCCTCAGTAGCTGTAACGGTCTCGCGAATTTCAGTTGGATGTCGATCGGTTGCATGTCTATCAATTGGATGCCTCTCAGTTGCATGTCGTTCAGTTGAATGCCTATCAGTCGTATGACGATCAGAAGCATGTCGATCAGAAGCATGTCGTTCAGAAGCATGTCGTTCAGAAGCATGTCGTTCAGAAGCATGTCGCTCAGATCCGTGATTTTGTACGGGACTGGTCGTACCTCTATCTTCTTCTGTCTTTCCTTTAGTGAGATGTGAATACAGAATATTATCGGCAGACTTGTCCTTTGGTACTTGCGATGCAGATTTGAGTTTATCTTCCGGCAATGGCATGGCACCGCCGAATTGCTTGTAATATTGCCACAGCCACGAATTCCTATTGTAATCGAGATGCGACGAGACAGGAGGTGCAGGTGCTACAGGTTTAGGTGGTAGTGCTGATTCACTAGAAACCGGTTTCCCCAGTTGTAGAGGGTGAGCAGTCGTTGTTTGAGCAGTTAAATCCAGCATAGCTTGCTGAGTTTTTAGCCAGTACCACAGGGTGTCATCAACGGGTTGTGATGCTGCAGATTGTGATGATATATGATGACTTGATTTTGAGCTATGGCGGTATAGGTCTGATGAATGGTTAGACTTGCTTCGATGTTTGGGTTCATTTAAGTTCAAAACGCCATTGTGCGCTGGTTTGGGAGAGCGCACAGAGCGCAGTGCACGACTAGCAGGCTGAGCGGAGAGAGCCGAAAGCCCTGGATTCAGTTGTGCAAGTAATGTTAGATTGGTGGCGATTTCATTAAAACTTAATCCAAGATGTGAATGGGTAAGGCCGGGCAGATGTCCAAGTCCAGATAATGGGCTTATGGCACTCATTGACACGCTTGCTCCAGGATCGGGGCGGCGTTCACGTTGTGGGTGTATCGGTGGTGACGGTTCACATCGTTTGGTAGTAAGCTCTACTGGTGCGTCGGTTGGTATAGTCGTTGGAGGAACATTGTGCGTGACATTTATCGAGTTTGTAAGATCAAGGCCGGTCGAAACGGGTGATTGCGGTGCGGTGGGGGACTCCGTGCGAGCGCGCTTGTCCGGCGGCTCGCCATCATTGCTCTTATCAGTGTCCGGGGAGGATAAACGAGATGTCATATAGCGGAGTTTATCCTCGTTCTTGCACCAGCCGCGCAACGTGGACTCCGGCACGCCAATGTCTCGAGCAACCGACGCTTTGGATTCTCCGTCGTTTACTCTTTGTATCGCCTCTATCTTATCTCCGGGCGTGAGGGCGCGCATGGGTCGCTTACCCTTCGTTGTCATTTTGGCCCCTCGCTTACTGAAACAATATGAAATTTACGATTATAATTTACTCTAAAAACTTGTATTCTCGCGAGGGTCGTTTTTGACATCTAGCGGTTGACCGGCCAGTGCAAAAACATTTAAATTTATATTTTTGTCTCTCGGGTGTTATAATTTTAAGTAGCGTGAAATAATATACAAATATGACAATGATACGTGTATTTTATTAGATAGATATACTTCATTTATTAAATAGAACAAAAAATATATCCATTTCAAATATAACTTTTTCACACTAATTAAAAAAATAGTAATAGTAACTAATAATAAAATATATGTAAATACATATATAGCAAACGCAAAAATAAATTTTGTAAAGAATACAAAAATAGCAATGATGCAACCCACCCACAAGTCAACATGTATTTTCCCGTATTTTCAATAACGCAATACCAAAGTGGAATGAACTCGATAATCATTGCATCTGATGTTGAAAAAAAAAAAAGAAAAAAAAGTATAATTTCAAAATGACAGTTCAACATCATTGCAACACATATTCACATTATAAATAGTCAAATAATATATTTAATATGTTTGAATGGAAATGATAAAGATGTTTACGCGGAAAGCTGTAAAGTTACGAAAAGATAAACAAAAAGAAGACATAAAATTATGACCTACGACAACAGTAAGCGGCAAAAGTAGTCGGGTCGTTGGCCCGGTGACCTTGCAACGCGCCTCCCGCGGCCGCCGCTAGATGGCGCCGCCGCACGCGAAAAGTTTAATTCGCCATAAATATTTACTTTGCAGTTTTGCGGTTTTAAACTACGTCGGTCCGCCGGGTTTTTGTTACGGATATGGTTCTAGAAATTCAGATATGACGTCTCTTGATGATAGTTTTAACATTATTATTAGTATATGTTTTGAATATTACTATGTTTTTTAACAAGTAAGTATTTGTAGTATGTTTATTTTTCCATTTTTCTACAGGTTATGCGAAAATAGCAGTATGTCAACTAAATTATTTTTTTTTTAAATTAAAAGTATCTTCTGAGATAAATTATGTTGTTGTAATTTTTGTATGGCTATTTTACATTATAATTTAATAGAATACACTTCTAGTAAAATGCACATCTATCTATATCATTATCTTTCAGTACGCACATTCTTTTTATTAAAAATTTTTCATTTACAATAAAATAGATCGAGTTCCGACGGTAAGTTTTTGGTTTTGTTTACGACAACTTTGAACTTCTACACTATTTAGTAAATTTTAAAATGATAAATATTGCACATAAATAGGTTTTCTTTTAATCTAATATAATAATAATTGGTATATTATTTTGTTCTATTTAACAAATGAAATATATCTATCTAATAAAATACACGTATCATTGTCATATTTCTATATTATTTCACGCCGTACTTAAAATTATAACACCCGAGAGGCATAAGAATATAAATTAAAAAATATTATTTATTAAAAACTAACTCACAATTACGAAAAGAAAAAAGAAACTTATCATTACCCGAGAACTATAAACAATTTATATTTACTGATATTTTTGGATTTGTCAAACATTTTGGATGAAGGTAAATTTTAAAGAATTGACGGTACTAAAATTTTTTTACATTTTACGTCGTAACAAATATTGGATCTTTGAAATTATTTTCTTTTTACATTAAAACCAATTTAGACGAACTTTTAGAGTATGTTTTTACAAATTTTATGAGATGTAGTTGAAGATTTTAAATAATCGTTAAAGAAATATAAAATTTTAAATCAACTAACACAACGAATATATGAAAGTAAAAGCGAAAATTACAAAGAAAAGTTTAAAACACAACAAATCCTAAGTTCCCTAGCAAAATATATGAAAACACATAGTACTTACTTGCGAGTCGGCACGTGTGATGTGTTTACAATTTTTGACAGTTCAGCCGTTTCTATATAATATAAAAATATTAGATTCCAGCAAAAGTTTAGCGGGAGATGCGCACTGCGCGGCACTTGTCACAGGTCACTATCACAAGTCAGTCACACGAGTCACTGGTGTCCGGCACGCGTGTCGGGTGTCGGAGTGTCCGCCGGCGAGTGTACGTGTCTAGTGTCTAGTGTCGGGTGTCGCGAAGCGTGCGTCGCGGGTCGCGCGCGGCGAGTGTGTGCCGCCCGCCGGTGATAAGGCCGCGGTCCGCCGTCCGCCGGCCGCGCCTCTCCTTTGTCCGCGCGCGGAGCCCCGGCGCCCCCGCCCGCGCCCCGCCGCCCGCCGCCCGCGCCCGCCGCGCCGCACGGACGGACCGACCGACCGCACTTTATTAATGCAATTAATTCACAACGCATCAACTCTTCGTTTTTCGACCACCGATGCCCGATTGCCCCGATGGCGAAGTTTTTAAACTTACAAACTTTGTGAAGTTTCCGACGCCGCGGTTTTAACTTTTCCAAAAGTTTAGCAATGTAGCAATGTCTCAATGTGGGTGTCTCGTGGGTGTCTCGGCGCGGTGTAGCGGGTACCGGCTAATGTTCACAATTAAACTTGTTGCTTGGACTTGGTTTTTTCGCCTCGGCGTATTATTGGATAATGAATGGGAGACGGTCGTTTTGTTTCAGCTTGTTTTTTTTTTTTCACCATACCTCCAAGTATTCCCGCGTAAAAAGTTGCGCCACAGACGTGTATCTAACCATCGGTATAATTTGCGACTTTAACTTTTTTTTTGTTTTTGTATTCTTAAAAATTAAATATATATATTGTGATTAAATTTCTTCAGTATCTTTTAAATTACTAATAATTAACTGAATATGTAATATAAATCTAGTAATTGTTAAGCTAATTTATGATCGCGGCTTTGGCCATAATAAATTTTAAAATGACGCTTAAATTTATGACATGAAGTTTTAAAAGCTCGAACGAACGTCTAGAACGGCCTGTTTTATGTATTCTTGATGATGTTTTTTATCTTTACCTAGATTAATTATAAACGAATCTTAAAAAAAAATCACACTGTATCACGCATATTGCAAGGTAAGCAGAGGAAACATAGTGTTAATACTATCCCGTTTCCCACTTTCCGTCGAATCTTCGATGCATTGCATGTTAAATGGAAGAACTTAACGCTGCGCCTTATCTATAATTTCATAACTATAAATTAAAACATTTCAATTTTAAACTCTACATATTATGTACCTAGTAATACGATGTAGAATATAATTCCCGTGTAAATTAAAGACATTTCCAAGAACATCCTCCACTGCGTTACTTTTTTAACTTTCAAAGTTTGCACTGGCAGGAAACAAAATAGTGCTGTAAGCGGCGCGGCGCGGCGTTTAACTAACGTCTTGAGTACGCGCCAGGTGTAAATTTCTTTCCGGGAATGCTTTGTGCGCGCTTTTTACCTACCACTAGGAGTTAGAACGCATGGAAAGGGTTCACTGTCGCTATTATTATATACGAAACTGGAAAAAAAATATGAGATAACCGTAAGATAAAGGTATTTATCTCCCGGTCGCGATAAGGGCTTGTAGTTGTGTCGTTTTGTAAAGGTTTATTGCAGTGGAGGGCTGTTTGTTTTTTTTTCTATACTATGAGTCATTTCGTGCGAAAGATAGATTTTTTTTATAATCTGCACTTTATGTTGGTAATTTTGACATTGTTTACAATTTTTTTCTTAATGAAATATGTAACATTTTAAAATTATATCCCACTTTCTTTTCGTGTTATCGATATTTTGTATTAATTTCTAAATGTAGAGTTCATAGATAGAGTCGGTTATGAGTCGAGTATATTATATATATATGTGCTATATTTATAAAACGGTGGCGAATTTAACAACATTCTTCATACGAATATATTTTATATACATATATTTGCTAAAAGTATATGTATTTAAAATATATTCCTACTTACATACTACTTTTACGTTACGTTTTTTCTACAATATATTACCTATTTGAAGATACCACGAAATACATATTGTATTCAGTAAAACGAAGATTTTAACATTATTTTCTATTGATATTTAAAAACAATTCGTCTACTGTGATGGATAGACAAAATATATAACTTAAAACTCACTTTGACAATAACAAAAAACTTACAAAACACCTAAAATTAAATGTTTTTAACCAATAGCCAATTATGAATAAATAATCAGCTTCACGCTGTATCCCGCACAATGCAGGGAACCTAGTGTTAAGTCACTCCGTTCCCCACTTTCTGCCGAATTCTGGAGGCATTGCGTGTTGAGTGGCAGGACTCAACGCCGCGCTTTGCTTCGATACCAGAGCGAAGAAATGGAAATATAAATTTAAGTAAATATTTCATCTTCTCGAGTGGAGATCGAGCCCAACAACCAGTCGGTTTTACAGTCACACTTCGTGCCGCTGCGCCACGACTGGCTCAAATAAATAAATATAATAAATGAATATAAAAACATGCAAGCAGCCCACCAGCCCTAAATATGGATGCGTCAAGCTTAATTATGCGCATCGGTCTCGTAAGCTCCCCTCCCGTGATACTTTGGCACAGTTGTAAGTCCGCAGTTTAGCTCGCTGCGAAACTTCGCGGTCAACTTTGTTTATCATTATATTATATTTATTATTTTTATTTATTTATATTTATTACTTTGGGAATTAAAAATTTCATGAGTTTATGTTATTATTGGTTTTCGTAATTTAGTTTTAATTAATATTATTAAATATTAAGAACTAGATTTATTTAGAGATTAAGCGTGTTGAGGCAATTTTCGTTTTTGCATTTTTTTTGTACATTTCAAAAACTGTATAAGGCTAGTATTTTGATATTTAATTTTTTTATGGAGATTTAAATATTAAACCAAAACGTATGTATATGGGTATTAATAAATAGTAGCCATTAATACAATTATACCTACATTTATCCGCTCTAATATTAATTCAATGTTATTAAATACTTAAAATTGCTCAAAAACACACATAAAAAATTCTAATTTCCACAAAACATCATTCACATAAGTCTAAAATTTCAAAAAAATCGATACCATCCTTCCCAATCAATTGGTCACCCTTCTCCAACATTCTCCTCTCAGCTACACGGTCGGTCGTAAGTACACACGGTGCGCTATACTTGTATTAACCTAACGTTACCTAACTGTTTTTGCGCGGTGTTTTTGCAAGGCTTAGGTAGATAGAGCCAAGGCGAGGCAGTAGGTATGTTTGTGCCAACTCGAGGCCACAAAGGCCCTCCGAGCCGCGCGATTTACGACGCGTCGCCCGCACTGTATTTCGGGCATTGCCGATGTTTGCCGATCGGTAAATTGTTTGGATATGTCGTCTTTTAATTTATTTTTGTACTGTTTTCTTTTTGATATTAGCTAACTAACGAAATATATAGAGGTAAGATATATTTAGCTACAATACAAATTTGGCGTGATTAAATGTATAATTTCCTAACAACAAAAAACATTTCAAATAATCATCAACATTCACAACTAAACAACCGTACTATACAACAACACCACAATACAAAACAAGAGTGTCCTACAATGTATAACATAATAATTAATTGTCACATCCATTCCAAGTGTAATTCGTAGATCGCGGACGTCGTTCTCTAGTGATTTTGTTATCGGCGGCGCGGCGGCACCCCCCGGCGACATCCGACGCGCCGCGGCCCCCCCCCCCCCCCCCCCCCCCCCCCCCCCCCCCCCCCCCCCCCCCCCCCCCCCNGGCCCCCCCCCCCCCCACCACGCCGCCCCCACTCATTAGCCCGATGGCGCGAGACCGGCTGCACTCGGTGACGCCGCGACAAGAATTTTTAGACCTATCTATCTATCTATATATCTATATATATGTATGTATGTACGTGTATTGTCTGTTATCTCACGTCTGTCGAACGGTCGCGGCCCGCAGCTGTCACGGATCCGCGATCGCGGTCCAAAGTTCGCTGTGTTTTGACTTTTTGATGCACTTTCTCGTGTTTGTTAGTTTTTAGGTGGTTAACTTTTAGGAAGGAATGATTTGGGGAAGTTTAATGTGGGAAATTTGTTTATTGTATTGTTTTTATATTATGTGAATAATGTTTATTTAAGAAATAGTTTTTTTTTATAGAAATTATTACTTATATATTTTTTTGAGTACTTTGCAAATGTCATGGTCATGATTTAAAAAAAAAACTTTATTTCCTTCAATAATTGTAACGATGTTGTTAATTGATATATAAAAATATAACGGTATTGCATCACGTTTTATATATCGTTAAGCATTTACGGTTCATTTTAACAATTGCAATGTAAGAGTAAATAAATAATTTTCGATGTTTTCGACGACGGTGCGCACGCTGCACGTGTTTCGGAAAGGTCTAGAAGTATCTCTGTCACACGTAAAACCCGAAACTGTCCTTGAGAGTTGATATATTGTGCAATGCAGACAAGTACTGGGAATTGGGTCACACAAACCTCCAGCTTAGGATATCTAGCTGCAACGCGGACCTAGCCGTACCTACTATGTTAGTGTGTTACCTTAAAACCGTTCGGTACTTATTATTCGTGGCGACGCGGCGCCTACGAATACTAACACTGTGGACGCAACGGTGCATTCCTGGCGGTTAGTCTTGCACGAAATGAGACTCCAAATGCAGGGTTCTTTCGTAAATTACAAAGATCTCCACCTTAAAGAGCCAGTCGTGGCGCAGCGGCACGAGGTGTGACTGTGAAACCGACTGGTTGTGGGTTCGATCCCCACTCGAGGAGATGAAATATTTACTTAAATTTATATTTCCATTTCTTCGCTCTGGTGTCGAGGTTAAGCGCGGCGTTCAGTTCTGCCACTTAACACGCAATGCCTCCAGAATTCGGTAGAAAGTGGGGCACGGAATGTCTTAACACTAGGTTCCCTCTGCCCACCCTGCTGTGTGCGGAATACAGCGTGAAGCTGATTTATTTTATTTCCGCCTTAAAGGCGCCTGTAACCCCTGTGGTGTTACACAGGGTCGTAGGCCATTGTGATTATTTATCATCAGGTAACTCGTGAGCTGGTTTACCTTGTCTTTACCATAAAACAAAACACCAGTCGCAATTGACGTGGTGCAAAACAAAATAAATTTCTCAGTAATTCATATC
The DNA here is from genome assembly GCA_013403705.1 of Heliconius hermathena. NCBI lineage: Eukaryota > Metazoa > Arthropoda > Insecta > Lepidoptera > Nymphalidae > Heliconius > Heliconius hermathena. The sequence goes on along the minus strand of JAAIXJ010001898.1, from coordinate 180,468 downwards.
GTGAGTGTCGCGAGTGCAACAGGGCCGCCGCGACGAGCGAGGCCACTCGACCAATATATAGATAACGGCCCAACCCTACAACCTTCGATACGTCGCAACTCATTATAAGACTTTGCGCTGTCGGTTAAAGTCCATTTTGGTGGATCATCCACACACTTGTCAATTTACTTGGATTTCAGTCGTCAATCATCAAGCTAGTGTGCTTAAAACCTAATATCTTGATGGTGTTGCTAAACAGTTTGTGAGTCACGGTTTGTATGACCAATACACCTCCTGGGAGTGATCGGTCGTAAGGGATCCTTATCGTCTATGAATAAATTTCTATATTGTTCCAACAAATGTATGGAAAATATTTACTTGTTGTGTTTCTGTTTGTTTAAGATATGATTATTAATATAGATTTGTTTGTTTGTTCCACTGCGTTACTCCGTTATTAAAATCCTTAGTAACGCATGTAGTATACGATTAATCTGAGTATTATGGCTTATTACAAAGTTATGAATTAAAAGACAGCAGTACTTTTAAATAATAATTTATAATTAATATGATATTACGTAAATTGAACCCACAACCAGTCGGTTTTACAGTCACACTTTGTGCCGCTGCGCCACCACCGGCCTCAGTCAGTAGATATTTATAAATATTAAAATATATATATTTAGATAAATATCAAATAACACATTTTAGAAATAAAATAATTATTTTTCGACATTCGTATACGGCATGAAAAGCAGACCTAGAGTTAAAAACATTCCGTTTCCGCTTTTCGTTCGAAACAACACGAACATCGAACTCACAACCACCACGCTCACAGCCGCACATCGCCACACGGCCACTAGACCGCATAAAGGTATCCGCTAACAAGAAGGAATGGCATCTGCCAGATCTCTCTCACAGGCCATCAGCCAATCATCATAGCCTCTGTTTATCATTCTTCTTCTAAACCAACTCTAGAGAATGACATTCGTTTACTCCTTAATATGGGAGACTCCGTCCTTCTGACCGGAGACCTCAACTGTAAAAACACCATCTNCTAACAAGAAGGAATGGCCCAACCAACGTTCGCCATCACGTCGTAACGAATCGTTAAACGCTAAAATGTTCATAACATGACGTGTCAAGTTTTATACTCAGGTAGCGGAAATGCGTTAACGATTTCACGGAACCACCGCCTCTCGAGCCTCGTGGCCTCGGCCACCTTCCCCGAATGTCGCTGGGGCCGCTTATCTACTTGTATTGGTTTGGTTAATTACTTACCTTACATTAGTGGACCGGCGCGGTTTACCGACTTCACGGGGAGAGGGTGTGGTGATAAAATTTTGTACGATATATATATATTTTAATTAGAATGCCAGTTCGTTTTAGTAGTTACTATTATTTTGATTATTTTTTTAGTTAATTTTGTACTATGCAAGTATGTAGTGTTGAAACTGAAATGCTCTTAATTATACAATATTTTGTTGACAATATCATAGATGGCATCTCTAACGGAAAGTAGAGAGCTGTGTTCTGAACTTCTATCACTCTATACTCTACTGCATTTTTTTATATTCACGCTGTATCTCGCATATAGTCAGGGTACGCAGATGGGATTTAGTTAAAACCGAAATACAGAGGCATGGCTCAACGCCGCCTTTATTTATTTTTCACAGCAAAATAAATAAAATAATTAATTCCCCCGAGTGGGAATCGAACCCACAACCGCGTTTACAATGCTGCGCCACAAGTGCCCCAACTACCTTGCCAAATACGGCAAATAAGTAAAACTAAAACAATATATCATACTAGCTGCACGAAGTATCAATTTAAAGTGAAACTAAACAAACCCACGCCGCGTACATAGAATGGACAGGCTGAAACGATCGCACCCCGGGAACGTGGCGCGGGATGCTTTGTGAGACGATTTTTTTTATATTTCCTTATTTTTATTGTACTCTCTAAACAAAGGGCCAACGGCTAGGATCATTCGTACAACGCGGTACGTAATAATAAGTTCAACAGAACACAAGGGTACCTCCAAGGGTACCTACAAGGGTACAAGACAATTAGTGCGTTGCAAGTTTTTAGCCACTAGAAATTTTAAAAGTTGTAAAAGTTGTTCCTCTTTTTTGTATATAAGCTTTGAGAAACTTCTTTCTGGAACGTCTACACAATAAAAAAAAAAACGTGTCCGCTTGTAATAAAATGTCACTAATATACATTTTAATAGTAAGTAAGACTGTATGAAATTTCAACTTGTTGAACACTTTGGTTGAAATGACCCATCTGTTGCTTAATTGTCACGCGATGGTACAAATCCGGTTTATAATTAAAATTTAATTCGGTGAGAAGAAATAAAATTATCCGCCAAAGATTGAGAGAGAGAGAGAGAGAGAGAGAGAGAATGCAATCGTTTAATACTTGGTCATCTTTGTTTAAATCATAAGATGAATATAGCACTATATATAGATCGACTTTTCTCACTTTTCTAGTTACTACTTTTATTTTAAGGCCGTCACGGTGTGGTCGTGGGGCATGTGAGTCGTCAACACAACGGTGCTGCTGCCTCATCAAAGCGAGAGGTGAAAAATAATTTGAATATTGCCCCAATTGGAGATTGAACCCACAATCACAACCATCGCGATCGCTGAGATTATGATGTTGTAAATATTTAGAGTTGCGTGATCCAAATACTTCAGATTTTTTGTTTTTAAGTTTTTACATAAAATTATATTGGAATATATTTAAGATTAAATTATATTATACATAAGTACCTATACAAATAATTATATGAAATTTGTTTGTATAAATAAAATGGGTTAACTTAATTACTTTTATTGTTTTCACAAAACATATACTTTACTAAATCCATACACTCACTCACAAAAATTACGAGCAAAAATTACCTAACCGAACCTAAAAATAAAATATACATATTATACATATATTAAAAAGCCATACGAATACTTTTAAATAGTTTTAATTATTCATATCCAGACCAGTTTATTCAGCTTCACGCTGTATCCCGCACACAGCAGGATAGGCAAACGGAACGTAGTGTTAAGACACTCCGTTCCCCACTTTCCGCCGAAATCTGTAGTATTGCGTGTTGAGTGGCGGAACTCAACGCCGCGCTTTTCCTCGACACCAGAGCGAAGAAATGAAAATATAATATAATTTTAAATAAACATTCCATTTCCTAGAGTGGAGATCGAACCTACAACCAGTCGTTTATACTTTCATACTTTGTGCCCCTGCGTCGTGGCGTCTTTAGGAATGCTAATAAAGTGTTTTAATTATATATATATAGCTAACTAAGCTCAAAACTCAACAGGTGGTTGTTGATACCACTGCCGGTGTAGTGGGATTGGTTACATAATGTTACGGCTTTAGGGTAATAGATTGATGGGGATTAGATAGCTTTAGATGGCTTTATGATTGTCCGTTTATGGTAACAGGTTCGATGATGAGGTGGTACGGTAACGAGGTGTTGGTTTCTGGAAACTACTCTTGTTTTGTGAGTGTGTGTGTGTGTGTGTGTTTGTGTGTTGTGTTGGTGTTTAAAGCTTTATATGTCAACTTAACATACAGAACACATATTATTATATTTTACACGAATATTTTTAATTTAATTAAATTTTGAGAATTGAGCTTAGCACAGCAGCTTATAATAGTTTTGTATCATATTCATAGTAGGTATAATTATGTAGGTCAGGCTGGTTACCGTGCAGTAAAATTCTTTTTTTTTCAACTTCACGCTGAATCCCGCATATAGTATGGTAGGTAGAGGGAACCTAGTGTACACTCCGTTCACCACGTTCCGCCGCTCGAGGCATTGTGTTGGGTGGCGGGAACTCAACTCAAAATCCTTACAATTTCAATATCTAGACTAGATGATAAAAATGTATATGTGGGATCGTAACTAGGTCTCTACTACTTTCACTGAAAAATAAAAAAAAGGTTCATTTTAAATTCGTCATAAAATACTAAAATCATCTGTAAAGATTCCCTCTATATAACGCGAACTGCTGGTCTATTGTTGACGTATGAAATACAGAGAAGCGTGGTATTTTCTACTTCGATAGTACTTGTTGATGTACTAGGTACTACTACTACATGAGAACATTTTTTTTTTAGCTTTGTGAGAATTCATTATTCAGCTTCCCGTATATAGCAGGTTAGGCAGAGTGCTGGGACACTCCATTCACCACTTTCCGCCCAATCTAGTCTCAAAGACTGCTTGTTTAGCGGTGGAAGCGCTTTGCTAAAATTAATTATTTAGTGGTTTTTTTTTGTATTATATTATAAAATTTTAAAGTATAGTTTTATGCTGTATTGTATAAAGAATAATATGTGATTAAAATAAAAAACGACTATTTTAGACCATAAAGAAACTTTTAAGATCCAAAAGTAATTTTTTAACAATATCCCCAGCTTCACGCTGTATCAAGTATGTAGCAGGGTAGACAAAAAGAGCGTAGTGTTAAGACACTCCCTTTCGTGTTTCCACCGAATTGTCGAACATTGCGTGTTAAGTGACAGAACTTAACGTTACGCTTCGCCTCGACACCAGAGCGAAAAAATGAGAATAATTAACATTTCCTTTTCTCAAGTGGGAATCAAACTCACAACATTTGTTGCAAAATTTTAAATTATTATACATAAAATCAAATTAATGTTTACTGCGCGAGCTATCAGATAAGCTGACGGGAATATTGCATTAATAGTTGCCGTCTACCGACCTCATAGCTTTAATAGTGACCTATCTATTTATAGAGGCGCGGTGTTCTACGTCGAAAGCTATTTTTTTTTAAAATTGAGAATTGAAATTTTGAAAGTATTAAATATATGTATTCATAAATCTATATTATAAATTAGAGGAAAATCGTTGCGCATGGGTAGAAATGTGTGACTGTAAATGCGACAGGTTCTAGGTTCGTTTCCTAATTGAGGAATAATAAATATTCAATAGATATTTTAATTTCCTCGTTCTGGTAATGAGCCAAAGCGTGGCGTTGAGTTCCGTCAATCAACCGGCAATGGCTTCTGAATTTGGCGGAAAGTGGGAAGCGGAGTATTACACTAGGCTTCCTCTGCTTACCCTGCTACTTGCGGGATACAGCGTGAAGTTAGAGTAAATGAAACGTGTTCTGCCTATCAAAATGTTATGGCGGCAAAAGAAATAAATCTTGGCGATAAATCCTTAAGGCCAGTGGCGCAGCGGCACAAAGTGTGACTGTAAAACCGACTGGTTGTGGGTTCGATCCCCGCTCGAGGAGATGAAATGTTTACTTAAATTTATATTTTCATTTCTTTGCTCTGGTGTCGAGGTTATGCGCGGCGTTGAGTTCTGCCACTCAACACGCAATGCCTCCAGAATTCGGCAGAAAGTGGGGAACGGAGTGTCTTAACACTAGGTTCCCTCTGCCTACCCTGCTGTGTGCGGGATGCCAGCGTGAAGTTGATCATCAAGAAATCAATCTTGGCGATAAATCCTATAATACCATAAAGATTAGAGGCAAAAAAAAACACAAACGATACAGCCACGTACATAAAGTAATAAAATAATGAATGCAAGTAACAAGTAAACTGTCAGCGTTCCAGCTTTTACGACGAACTCCACTACTACTAATTTGACGAGGATAATAAAACTGTTCTGGTCTGTTTACGCCTTTTGCGACCATCTACATACGTCTAGTTATGATTTATGATAAACATCTTTTTGGCTTATCTAAATCTTAAATATAATAAAGAATTAATTTCATGTTTTTTTGTAGCTTCACGCAATTTCCCGCATGGCACGGTAGGTAGGGAGCACTCAGAAAATTATTTCTTTGGAACTTTTCTCTTTTTTTTATTTTTAAAATAAAATAAATCAGCTTCACGCCGTATCCCGCACACTGCAGGGTAGGCAGAAGGAATCTAGTGTTAAGACACTACGTTCCCCACTTTCTACCGAATTCTGGAGGCATTGCGTGTTGAGTGGCAGAACTCAACGCCGCGCTTGTCCTCGACACCAGAACGAAGAAACGGAAATATAAATTTACGTAAATATTACATCTCCTCGAAAGGGGATCAAACTCACAACCAGTCGGTTTTACAGTCACACTTTGTGCCTCTGCGCCACGACTGGCCTCAATTTTTAAAGTAAAGATAAAAATTGTCTAACTGCTCCAAGGAAAATTGAATAAAAAATCGACGCTAATTCCAATGGAAATCGAACTTACAACTGTAAGCTCACACGTTCCTTTTCAATTACCGTTCAACAGCGTCGTCTTGACTCTTTGAAATGTTGCCATATTGTACAAGACACGTTATGTATTTACAACTTTCACACATTGTTTCCAACTTAGATCTAACGATACTGTTACGGCATACGTACCTCTTTCGCGTCACTCACCTCTCCCTCCGGGGGGTCCTCGTGCTTTGTAAGCAATTACCATATTATTGTGGACTCATATTGCTTTCGACGATGATATCTGTGTATATATTTCTAAGTAGTACTCTTTGTAATCATTTCTCTTTTACTTATCTTATATCATTCATTATCTCAATGTAAGATTTTTTTTGTCATCATCGATATCACGTTTCTATTTATTAGTAAGTTGCCTAGCATTTTTTTGTTGCAAGTTTTGTAAGCTAACTTTTGCATGTCATTCGAAGAAATGGAGTGTCTACCGCTTCTTATTATATTCAGCTTCACGCTGTATCCCGCACACAGCAGGGTAGGCAAGTAGGAACATAGTGCTAAGACTCTCCGGTCCTCTTTCCCCGCCGAATTGTGGAGGTATTGCGTGTTGAGTTGCGGAACTCAAAGCCGCGTTTTGTCTCTACACCATAGCGGAGAAATGAGAATATATAAATATTTCATTTCCTCGAGTGGGGATCGAACCAGCAACCAGTCGCGCACAATCTACTCTATATACAATAGAAATGATAAGATTAGATATACCTTATAGCAAATTTTGAAATCCACGACTTGACGATGATACAAAATTGTGTTTTTTTATATTATAATGCAATATTGGCAATCAGTTTTTTTTCTTATTATCAGATAACTTTTTTTAAGTTTTATATAAATAAACTAATGGTAGACATTTAAAACTCAATTTTTTTTTGCGTAAACTATAAAAAGATAACAGTTTTAAACATTTGGTTTTAAGTGGCAAATGCAACTGTCTACGTGAGAATTTGCTAAAAATCCTAAAACATATTTCTAGTAGAACATAAGTGGTTCTTTTAAAAGGTTTGCCAAAGATGTAAATCAAAAATCAAGTATTAACTACTTACTATAATTATTATTAATCGTTATAATTGTTTTAGGGTTATGTACCTCAAATGGTAGAAACGGAACCTTTATAGGATCACTTTGTCGTCCGTCTGTCAAGACCATTTGTCTGGAGATTGAGTGAAGATATTAAATTGAAATTGATATCAAATGTTTAGGTCTTGGTCCCTCGAAGCACAGAAAAAATATAAAAGCATATAATTTTGTATGAAACTCGTAACGTAGGTACTCTAGGTACTTCGTTTCGTTCGTTCGGGGACCTATATTTATGAAATTTGAAAGGTACAATATAAATTAAGGAAAAAAATCTGAAAATTTATTTAGATATTTCATAGAAATAAATAATATTTGTAGTTTATTAGGTATCATTTCATACAAAAAGAGTGCATATGCTCAAATTTAAATTTGTCAACTTTTATAAATTCTACTTCCTGTTGACCTACAATCCTGAAATCGGTTCCTAAATCTCAGTGAACGAGTCCGACTCGCTTTATACTAAAACTAAGCAAAATCTAAATAACATAACAATTTCTTGTCATCAACGGAATATGTTAACTCAACAAATATTTACCTGCTAGTTGTTCCTTACTTAATTAAGGATTAGAAATGTCGGCCGCTAAGGTTCCCAGAAACGCGTTCTTTTGTTTGCCACCGCGTTATCACGGCCGCGACGTGAAAGGCACGTCCGAGCGCAATGAGCGAGATAACAAAAGGTGCAGCTCCTTTCAATTAGTTTTTACTGAGATAATGATTTACAGCGGTAGCGGTGGTGGTGGCGGGTATCGCGGCCATCTCTTCCTGGAAAGCGACAATGAATGGTGGGCCAGCTATCTCCTTTTGTTGCTCCAATAATGTGGTGCTGGGCCCCACCGTCCCTTGGACGCGGCATGTGCGTCCGTCGGACGCGTGTTGGTCGGGACTCGGGGGTTTTAGAGATAATAGGCAATAAAAAATATGTGAGACTGATTGATTTTGGCATGTAGCGTCCAATGTTTTGTTCCTATATTGTATATAGTTGTATATTAGCGTATTGTTTTGTTGGTTTATGAGTTTATGATTTTTTTGTAGGTAACTTCAAAAATAAGGTATTTTAAGAAGATATTATACTTTTATAAAATTGTTATAGATTTTATTAAATTGTGTTTTAAAATATATTTTTTTTGTCAGATTGAAAAGACAGTTGTATAATATTTTTTTTTTATCTTTACGCTGTATCCCGCGTGTAGCAGGGTAGGTAGAGGGAGCCTAGTGTTAATACACTCCGCTTACTACTTTCCGCCGAATTCTATAGCCATTTGCGTGTTGAGTAGCGAAACTCAATGCCGCTCTTTGCCTCGATACCAGAGCGAAGGAATGAAAATATTTAATTTTCCCAAGCGGAAATCGAACCCGCAACGTCGTGACGACGACTGGTCTATAACAATATGTCACCTAAAAATAATGTATTATTAAATTCAAGAATACATTTTTCTATACGTTATATCTATCTATCAATCTCTATATATAAGTTGTATAAAACAACGCGCTGTCATACGCGTGAATAACGCGTCGAATGAGACGTGCGTCACCCATTTTCTGATCACGACTGTACATCACATTCACTAATACCTCAAACACAATATTCACCTTTATACACAAACTAAATAAAGATCAAATTCCAATGTGAATAAACAACAACATTGTACACCTAATGGAGCGGCGCATTTAATTACGTACGGAGATGCAGTCTTCCATTTCGCCGTGATTCTATAGTGTTTTGCTACATTATGACCCGACTTCCCCTTCCTTGTTTGTCGGTCCGTCCGTCACCTCTAGATTGTTGCGTAAATCGCTCTATATATATATATATATATATATATATATATATATATATATATATATATATATATATATATATATGTGTGTGTGTGTGTATATAAAATGTATGCGAACGTGCTGTTGGCGAATAAAAGTTGATTATAAAGTCGCGTCCGCGATATCGGAGTGTTGGTACGTGTAAACTTATCTTTGATGATAAGAATATTATGGTTTTATACGATATAAAAACCTTTTTTTATGTTGGTTTACTTTGTCTCTGGTCTTGTGGTGTTTTTGTTGGGTGTACCTGCTGATTTCGTGATGGTCAGCTGTGGTCGGTTCTAGCAGATATATAGATAACTAAACGCTAAGATGATTGACCTAGTGTTAAGACACTCCGTTCCACTCGTTCTGTAGGCATTGTATGCTGAGTGGCGGAATTCAATGCCACGATATGCCTCGACACCGGAGCGAAGAAATGGAAATATAAATTTAAATAAATATTTCATTTCCTAGAGTGGGGATCGAACCCACAACCAGTCGAGTTTACAGTTACTTGTCACCCTGAGCCGCGACTGGCCTCAACTAAGTAATAGATAATTAAGTTATAAGATGATACCTATTTTATATTAATAAATATTATCTAGATGTTTATCAAACAATTTTTTTTCTTTTCCTTTTTTTCATTTTTCTTATAAAATATAACTGTTCATAACTTTTTTTTTAGATTTTTACTAAAATTAAACATTATACATTACACATTTGACCAATCACTCTTCCTAATTGACTTAATCTGGTGATTTTCGTTAGTTTATTCGACACTACAGCGCGCCGCCATTCCGATCCGAACTTTAAAACGCCGCATACTCCGTGAAACGGTAAAATTGGTGTCGCGGAAAAAACCTTGGGACGTAATTGTGGACGGCAGGTAGACGTTGGTAATGAGCGGCAGGTACGCGGCGTTAAACGCGGTGGAAGCGACACGCGCGTTAAACATTTTTAATCTTTACCTGCTTTCGGTTTGTGCTTAATGTTTGTAGTTTTTAAGTTTTAACGGATCTCGATCATTATTAGGACAAAGGGAAGTTGATTGGTTTCCTTTCTAGAGAATATTTGTTGAATTTAAAAGATAGATTTAGAACTAAATAGTGATTTCTAAATTTTATTTTAATGAGTTTTAGTATAATATTATTCGAGAAATGTTAAATACATATTGTATATATATTATACCTATAGTTTCATCAGCTTATCAATTTTTCTTATATTGTTTTTAAAAGTCAATTGTTTTTTTTTATTATTTAGAAATATTTGAGTACGTACTTACAATTCAATTGAATTATATTGTTAAAGTTGTATAAAGCGTTTACAGTTACCATTGCGACTTTGACAATGGATTTTGCTTTGGGCCAACACATGCTCCTCTTGATTTCTTAGTAGTGGACGCGGACAGTCGAGTGCTTGTAAAAAATACGCCTCCATCCCAGAGACCCGCGTGGGTTTGGCTAATGCTGTATAGCATTAAGTTGCACAAAAAATCATTTTGGTTCAATTATGTTGAAATGTTTGTCGCGTTTTATATAGGTAGGGTGTTCGTTTGAACGGCGTTTGGATGTTAGTTACGTGATAATGTACGTAACTTGAGTTAATTTTTTTTGAATAAATTTTTTAAGCTAGATTAATCGTCTCAAGCTAGATTAACCGTCTTGAACTAGATTAACGTATTATTTAGCTTTCATATAATATAATCTAGTCTAGTCTAGATTCATCGACATCATATAATCTAGTCTAGATTAATATAATTAGATTTTTTGGAAGCTCAACTCAGTATCAACGGGAAGACGACCACGAACCGGGTTACGGGCTACCAAAAATGTTTACAATTTATACATATTTTTTTTTATATTTAAAATAACAGCTATTTGAGGATTCGTATGTTTGTACATCGTTTTATTATTAGTTAATACTATTTTATGATAATATCAGTTTGTGAGCGAATCGGTGGTCTCCAATATATCTATATAGATATTAGTCCTCCATTGTAGTATATATACATATATACTAAAATTCCTTCCCAAGAATTGGCACACTGATAATCAATAATACAATACACAACGGCCATTTACAACATTCTGATAATAAACGAGACACTTACTTAATGATAGAACCTGAACGCGACAACTGATTTATTTATTTACGTTAGCAATTGTAGATAACGAGTCAAAAGTGACATACGAAACGTGTCGCTATAAAGTTCATGTAGCTCATTACTATTATATTATTATACTATACAATAGTATAATATACTACAGATACGCTTGTTTAGATAATGTAGAAAGTTATTTGTACTACAGTGTAAGGAATATCAATAATTTTTATATTTATTATATAATAGGTATAATATATAGTGGGGAACGGAGTGTCTTAACGCTAGGTTCCCTCTGCCTACCCTGCTGTGTGCGGGAAGCTGATTAAATTTAATTATAGGTATATGAAGATATACCTATAATTAAAATTAAATCAGTGAAGACTAAAGGTTTTTAATATTTAATCTTTTTCCTTATAGAGCAAACTTTGTGTTAAAAAATAATCTTATTTTCGGATGTGATAATATAATTTTCATTATACTAGATAAACAACAGAGTAATCAGTTCTACAGCCATCAAGCGATTACAGCATTATTGAACTAAATCAATATATATATATATATATATATATATATAATACATATATGTAAGTAATACTAAATTCTTTAAACTATATTATTTTTTCACTACAGTTCAGCTTAGTATATATATTTTTTCGTTTATATTAACATTCCGCCGAATTTTAAAAACATGGCGTGTTACCGAAACTAAACGCCGCTTTTCCTTGCCACTAGAGCGGAGAAATAAAAATATTAATAAATAATAATTCATTCGCCCAAATGGAAATCGAACGCACCACCGCCCCGTTAACACGCTTATGCCACTGCGCCACGATAACCTCTTATATCATATATACATATTATATCATCTTTGTATAACATAAAGTAAAATAGTATTAAAAATAAATTAAATATCCAATGCCAATTCCAGTCAAGCGCGAGGTGAGTATCTGTGGCGCGCGATAATGGCGGCGCAGCTCGCGGCGGCGCGACGCGTGAATGTAAATGCGTTGCGATGTTCTGGCATTCGTCTCGTCCTCTGTCCTCCTCCTCATTCCTCTTGGTGATTTTCCACGTCCCTCGGTTTCTGTCTGTCTGTCTTTTACTGATCGAATATGTAGATTGGTCACGCGATACAAGTTGTTCGGAGCGGGTTCTAATCCAAGTGTTTCGTGATAGGTGAATTGGGTTTTCTTATTGATTGTTCGAGTTTGTTTGCTTTTTTTTAAAGGTGTTTATTAGATTTTATAATAAAATATATATAGATAAATTACGAATTAATCGAGTATTAAAGCTTATTGCAATTTGTAATGTTAATAATTCGTTAATAATTCGAAGATAATTTGAATGATATAGTGATGGGATGATAACTGTTTTCTTAATTTGATATTTCGGCAAATGGTTGTGGGTTCGATTACCACTCGAAGATATGAAATATTTTATTTTTTAATTACTTCGCTAAAGGGAACAAAGCGCAGCGTCGAATTCCGCCACTCAACACGCAATGCCACCAGTATTCGGCGAAAAGTGGAGAATGGAGTTTCGTAACACTAGGTTCCCAGGTCCACTTTGCCTACCCTGCCATGTGCGGGATACAGCGTGAAGCTAAAAAAACAGAATTAGCTATTGCTAAGTTTATCTCGCTAATCCGCAACATAACATCACTAAGGCCAAAGCTATACGGTACAATACGAGTGTATGTATATATGTATGTACGTGTACGGTATAGTCGAACGCTTGACATTTCGCGTGCCTCCCCTAGCTGGGGATAAGATTCGAGGGCCCCTCGTAAGGGTGTCGAGTGACTGGTAACTACTGAGCATCTACAGAGGTGCTATGGAGTACGCGGATAAGTTTCTAAGCACCATCGCTGTATGTGTGCTATGTGAAATACAGTAGGTATATATGTGCTGTGTGTGTGTGTGTATTTTAGATATTTTTTTGTTCTTATTGAAGAAAATCTTTAAACAATTAATTTTTTTTTCAATTTGATAGTGTATCCCACATATAGGGAACTTAGTGTTAAGACACTATGGAGGTTCAATGACAACTTAAAAGATATTGAAAATTAAAATGACGAACGATATGAGGTTGTCATTTCGTGAAGATTATTTAGAAAACGTATGCAGTTATAGCCTTGTCAACACAAAGTAGCTTTACTTTTTAACTAGTTCAATTTGCATAAAATAAGTGGTAAATTAATTATTAAACAGAATAATGTATCACTACTTTCTCTATGTATTCCACGTCTAAAGTAAACAAAATAAAAAAATACATATAAAAATGAATAATTATATTAAGATTTAATAGCGGCGGCTCTAACTGGTTCAACAGCGCGTGTCACCATCGACACATCGTCGATTGTCCTTGTACGGGAAGTCAATAATTGGATGTAACGCCGTATGACGTCACGTTTTAGTATAATAATACAAAAACGCGAACGTGCGTCAGTCCATCCGTTCGCGATCTGTTGCCCGGCGGCGTGGAAACAATGCTATCAATCTTCACGCTATTCTCGCGTGTTAAAGGGAGGGTACTTAGTGTTAAATAAATAAATCAGCTTCAGGCAGTGAGAACCTAGTGTTTAAACACTCCGTTCCGTCCGCCTTGGTGCCAGAGCGAAGAAATGACAATTCAACAATTAATAAATAATAATTCGTTCCTCCTAGTGGGAATCGAAACCACATTACAGTCCCACCCTTGTGCCCGTGCGATGACCACGACGGTCTCTATCAGTATTAAATGACTCTGTTTTTTACTTTTATAAACAGTATATTTGTACCGTAATATTTTAATGAATATTTAAATAATTAACACATTTTCTCAAAGTTTCTACGTTGCATAAAAAAGAAATTCAAACGAAAAGATTATTCTAAGATATATTTCTTAGTAAATGAATCACTTACTAGATATGTATTAGTTTAGATTAGACAAAGCACCCTACGTAAATGTCATTGTTATGTTTATTTTACCTTTTTAGGGTTCTGTACCTTTTAATATAAAAAAAGAAACCCTTATGAGAGATCACCTTGTTGTCCGTCTGTCGGACTGTCAAAAGCTTTTATCTCAGGAACGCTTAGAGATATCGAGTTGAAATTCAAACTATATACCTACATCTACGGCCCCATAATTATCCTAATAAAAAAGATGTTTTTCATCATTTATTTAAAAAAAATGATGGCCGCTTATGTAGCAAAAAAACGCATATTTCGACACTATATAGGGAATCAAAATTAGGGTACTTCCCAGTACAACCTAGAATTATTAAATTTGGCTCCTAGAATCTACATGTAGTACTAGTTCAGGAAAAAATCTGAAAACTATATATTTGTGGTTAAATCCTAAAGAATAATAGCCTTAAAAGGGGACAAAATTTGGTATTAAAGCCGCTAGTTCAAGTGAGGTACGGAACCTTTGGAGGGCGAGCCCGACTTGCGCTTGTCCGGTTTTCTTATTTATATGTCGTTAAGCTGATTTGTATTTAACATACAACTAATGTATAATATGATGATTTTCTGGAGATAGGCGTTAATGACTCACAATGTAGGTTCAAAAATACGGCAGCGATTATCGAACCATATTGTTATGTATTGTAGATTTTTTAACGTCACGCTGTATCCCGCCTACAGCGGGATAAAGGGACAACTAGTGTTAAATCACTCCGTTCTTAATTTTCCGCCGAATTCTGGAGGAGTCGTTTTTTGCCTTTGCAACAGACCGTAGAAAATGGAACTATTTAATATTTCATTTCCTCGAGTGGGAATCGAACCCACTGCTGCGTTAACAGTCACACTTCGTGCCCATGGGTAATGACTGGCCTCTATTGTGGATTAGGTTCAATATGTTTTTATTTTTCCAAAATCAACAAAACTTTGTTCAAACACCTACTTCTGAATCGCTTCCTAAGCACCTAGTTATCTAAATTCGTTGGCCGATAGCGTCTCGTGGTCAAAATAGGTTTATCGTATGTGGTATATGTATTCATTGAAAGCGAGGCGTTGAGTTCCGCCACTCAACACGCAATGCCTGCTTACAGAACTCGGCGGAGAGTGGGGAACGGTGTGTCTTAACACTAGGTTCCCTCTGCCTACCCTGCTGTGTGCGGGATACAGCGTGAAGCTGCAATTTATTTGTTTTATCTATAAATATTCCCATGCACAGAATTCGTACTTACAACAATCTGTTTGACAAATGCAACGGCGGTTGCAGGAACTTGATATACTTTACAAATTTAATTGAATACAACATTATAATATAAGAAATATAAAAAAAATAAACTTAATAATACTACTAACTACGTAGGTACAGGTATATGTAACAATACACAATAATTAAATGCAAAGCGGAACCCTTAATATCGCGACATTTTAAGTCGCGTATTGCATTTGGAGATGTAGCGCGGGTCCGAATCTATTATTTCCCTTATCAGCCCTTCGTTCGCATTTCTTTTCAACAATGGATCACCTTTTTTTTTGCAAGAAACGGGAGAGATCATCGTGGAGTTGCACCCGTCGCGGGTAATTACCCTTTATGTTCATAGCTAGCTATGCTATAGAGAAGAGAGAGAAGCGATTCTATATACTGCTATATATAGCTTTGAACTGTGTAATATTATTATTTTTTATAAGAAGGCCGACGTGGCGCAGCAGCAGCGTCTGTTTGTATACATAACGGTTAGGGCTCGATTCCTACTTAGGGAATGAATTGTGTTAATTTCTACGTTCCAGTCACAACTTGTGATTCATTAGACAAAGCGCGGCGTTAAATACCGTCGCAATGTCTTGAAAATTCGCCGAAGATACTACTATGTTTCATCTTCCTACAGTTATTGATGGATAATTCAATTATAATATCAGGATAATTATATTAAAGCATTTATTAGTGAACGATTTATCAATCATCATTTGTTAGAGATAATAAATATCGTTGAACTATGGCGAATCGTCGGTCGTTTACTTCGTCAGTGTCTCGAAAATTACAAACGTAGTGTCTAAACACTAAGTTACCCCACACAAAGAAAAATAAAGAAACTGTATAAAATACTCGTGTATTCTGCTTGTAACCGACTGAAAGCCTATATTAAGCCGTGATCGAGGTACGCCGCGACCGTATACTCGTGGGAACACTTCCTGGCAAGGGTTGAGGCTGTACCCATGTACGTGTAGGTACCGCTTCTCACGATGGCGCATCTTTACATACTGTATAAATAATAGGTTGGGTGGGCCCTAGGTTGTATTGTTATATCTCACTTTAGGTTTTTGGTGCATTTCTTATCAGTTATCTCGTTATCTTTAAGTTTGGTATTTTTTTTTCTTTTGTTATTGATTTTTTTGTAATTGATTTTAAGCTGTATCTTGCAGCAAAGTAGGTACAGGAAGTCTAGTGTTAAGACACTCTGTTCACTGTTTTCTATCCAATTATTAAATTTATAAGAATCTTGAACATATTTTTAGTATTTTTATTCCATCTGATTGTGTATTTTATTCAAAAAAAAGTTTAATATATCGTGTTAAATAAATAAAGGTTACTTCATTAACAAACCAAATGACGGGGGTTCATCGATAAGAAGGAATATTGATGGAGAAGATAAAATTACGCGCTTTGTTTGTTGTTGAACGAAAACACGACTCTCGAGCATTGAGGAAATCGATTTAAATATAAGCTTAAAATTATAAAAAGTAATGTTTATTTACCCATTGTAAATTAAGATAAAGAGAGATTTTTGATAAGAATTTGGAGGCACCTAATGTGCATTATATACAATGTGAAAATTTAAACTGTTTTTTTTTTTTGTAAGCAGAAAGAATCTAGTGTCAAAACGGACTTTTCTCCCGAATTACATTTAGAGTGGCGAAATTGAAAGCCGCAATATGTCTTCTTACGGAGCGAACAGATGAAAATCAAACCCAAAAACAGCGCGTTTGCAGTCCGACCATTTGTCGCTGCGCCACGACGACCTCTACATAGATATAATACATAAATAAAAAAAAATCAGCTTCACGATGTATCCCGCACACAGCAGGGTAGGCAGAGGAAATCTAGTGTTAAGACACTCCGTTCCCCACTTTTCGCCGAATTCTGGAGGTATTGCCTGTTTAGTGGCAGAACTCAACGCCGCGCTTAGCTTCGGCACCAGAGCGAAGAAATGGAAATATAAATTTAAGTAAATATTTCACCTCCTCGAGTGGGGATCGAACCCAGAACCAGTCGGTTTTACAGTCACACTTCGTGCCGCTGCGCCACGACTGGCCTCTATATAATACATATTATATATTCTATAAATAATATACTAAACGTAAAAATCTAAGTTTTTTTAATACCGTGAACGAACAAAATTAAAAATTGCCAGCGGGTTACGATTGCGTGAGAGATTCTCATTCTGATAGCGCAATTCAGTGTTAATTGCACCCTTCGTTCGGAATTTTCGGAGATTATGCATGTACGTATGTATGTATGTATGTATGCGTGCGGGGAAGGAGGCGTAGAGATACGGAACACTCTGCCTACGGGCCGTGTCTCTTATCGATATTGGATATTTATCCAACTTGTCTTTACTTTTTTTTACTTTGGTCAAGAAAATTACTAAATTTTTGTTTTTATTTCAATCTTGCTCTAAAAATCTTATTTGGTTACCTAATATATAACTAAATTACTAAATTTATTTTTGTATTATAGCTAAATGATAATATTTTTTAAGTTAATAAAAAGTATCCTATGTCCTTTCTAGTACCTCTTAGAATGTGAGTACAAAGTTTCGTGATAATCGGTTAAATAGATTTGGCGTGAAAGCGTAACATACAAACATACATTCAGATTTATTTTTTAATAATATTATATAATAGTAAGTATGATTTGTAACGCGATAGTCATATTCAAGAAGTCACATTCACCGTGTGCGTTTCTAAGTAGTATGAAATAACTTCTAAACTAGTAAAATATTGGTGAAATTCAAATAGGCGATAAATCGAGGTAGTGATAAACTCTATGAGGCCAGTCGTGGCGCGGGGGCACAAAGTGTGACTGTAAACGCTGGTTGTGGGTCTGATTTCCACCCGGAAATGAAATATATATAAAAAAATAAATATTTCCTTTTCCTCGCTCTAGTATCGAGGCAAAGCGCGGCGTTGAGTTACGCCAACAAAACAATATGCCTCCAAAATTTAAAAAAATGGTGAGCGGAGTGTCTTATCACTAGGTTTCCTGAGCGTGTCCTGCTGTGTGCGGGATTCTGTGTGAAGCCGATTTAATTTTTAATTTTAATAAACTGTAGGTTCTCTCAATGTACACTACAATATAGATGTGCAAGATGTGCAAGACAAGCAAACAGAGGGCCATAAAAACCAAGATTTTATAGCCCTTAAAGTGAGACCAGGCAATCAGCAGCGACACGAGGCACTACTGATAAGGAATCACGGACGCTGATAAGAGCCAAACTAGTTACGTAACCGATAACTTCCCACAAGTGACGTATTGATAACGTTTAAAGTTGAAAATTTCAACCTAATATACAGTGACTAATGTTTTTGTTTACTGTTTTGTTTCTTTATTATAATTAATTCTGATTAGATTATCTCAGGAACTATTGACATACCAAAAGCTATTAATACTCAATAATCAGTACTTAATTGTTCATAATATTTTAGTTGGGAAGTTCGTCATACATATATACACGGTAGTTCCCGCTTCGATTTCGATTCAGAAGATGTTTATGTTTTTAATAAATAGTTTTTGTCAGTCGTGGCGCAGCATAGGCGTGCGACTCTAAATGGACCAGGTTGTGGATTCCATGGTCTTTTAAGGAAGTGATATTTTCATTTCGCCTACAAAGCGCGGCGTCGAACTCCGCCACTCAACATGCAATGCCTCCAGTATTCGGCGGAAAGTGGGGACCGGAAGTGTCTTAATGGGAAGGAACTGTCTTAAATTAGGTTGTTAGGTTGTCTCTATTTGAAGCCCAAAAATATATAGATTTTTTGGTCTAGTAGAACAGAGGAATGTATGACAATGATCGGAGTTCTATCCCGTCATAAAACAGAGTGTTTTATAATAAACAAGGTTTTTTGTTTATCTCACAAAATATGGCTAAAAAAAGAAAAAAAGACAAAAATTTTTTATTCAGTGGCCAACGACCAAAAATTGACGAAGATAGCTCGTGAGTAATCTTTGATGAGATTGCGATAGTGCTGTGCTACACATCGAATAGTATAATTACATCTGACTGCAGCCTCCCGGAGGAGGAGGGAGGGTCCCCGAGCTGGGCCGCGTTTCAGAGATCATTATGTATGCTAATGGCCCTCGTTGGCCCTGAGCCGCTGTTTCTCGCCGACACAAGAAACGGCTCGAGTGCGACGTTTTAACCGAATACGTGCTAGATAAGGTATGGTGTTAGGTGCTAATTTTATAGCGGTGTGTACTATTTTTTTTAGGTTTATGCTGTATATTGTATACAACAGAAGGAGGAGGGAACCAAGTGTAATGACACTCTGTTTAGCATTTCCCTCTCAATTTCCGAGATATTGCGTGTTGGCGGAACTCTGCCCCGCATTGTGTTGTTGCCAGAGCGAGGAAATACACATAATTTACTCGCTCGAGTGGAATTCGAACCTGTAACCGTTGCTTCAGAATATGTTTTTTAACGTCTCCCTTACGTCGGCGTCTGCCTTATTGCATAAATTCTCTTATTAGCTTTATATGACTGGTGAGGTGGACGTTTATATCGATTAATAATGTACTAAGAAGTTTTCATAATTTAATTGAATCTTTTTTTTTTCAAAGTAATGAGAAATTACGGGCCATGCAAACATAAAAAACATTTCATGTACTGCAAGTGATTCAACTAATTACTTTTATAGGCGACATTGTAAGACCCTAGGTTGCAATATTGCAACTATCGTAGGTTACAATGTATAGAAATATCAGTTTTTTTTTCAGCTTCACGCTGTATCCCGCACACAGCAGGATAGGCAGAGGGAACCTAGTGTTAAGACACTCCGTTCCCCACTTTCTGCCGAATTCTGGAGACACAGCCAGTGTCGGTTTTAGAGTCACACCTCGTGCCGCTGCGCCACGACTGGTCTCAATATCAGTTAAATTTATATATATACATATATATATATATATATATATATATATATATATATATATATATTTTATTTCGAGGTAAAGCTCAGCATTGAGCTCCGCCACTCAACACTCAATGCATCCATAAATATCGTCGGGAAATGGAGAACGGAGTGTCTTAACACTACGTTCCGTTGCCTACCCTGCTCTATGCGATATAGGATACAGCGTGACAGGATACAGCGTGAAACTAAAAATACTAAGTATATGTAATATATA